>VZRF01001865.1:373939-454778 GCA_013396875.1 Vireo altiloquus
TGTAGTCCCATTAAAATCAATGGGATTATTCATGTAAGTAAGGCAAGTGGGATTAAGGTTTTAATTTGAGTGTTTTTATTTTTTTTCTCACTGTGACTTAGTTGTTTTCATTATGTTTCAACTCCTGTAATGATTAATCCTATGATTTTTTCTGATTTTAGCACCGCTTTTCTGAATTTTATTAGCTTAAAACCTTTACACACCAGTACACTTGTGTAAGTCTACCTACAAATAAATTCTTTCACCACTGTTTTACAAGATCTTAACGTTGGCAGTTTTATCAAACTTCATTGTAATGTTCGATACTTTTGTATTTATTTCAGTTAAAATTTCTAGAAAGGTAAATGATATCTTTCAGCTCTGCAGCTAAAAGTGAGTATATAAACACACACTAGATCCTGATCATCGAATGAGAAATTTCTCTATTTCCTATGTCAGCAAATTCTGGTGGTTTAGTGATAATTTTTAGATGAGGCTTAAACAAAATGCAAATAATTTGTTTACGTAACTGTACCAGGTGAATACGTGGGACAAGTATTAGAGTATTAGAGTGTTTGGAACTTGCATGTCATAAAACTCAGAAATGCATGACTCCTCTTAATAAGAAATGGCATTGCTTTACAAATACTGATGTATAGAGCAATGTGTATCAGTAGATAATTTCCAGAGATACTATAGGTATGTGTATAATAACTTTGGTAATAAACATTATGAAGTACTGTGATCTCTGATAGATTTTATTTTTCTACTGTGCTGCTTGCATTTGTAGTGCTTTACAGATTGGAAGCAGAGCCAGATTAGAGTTCACAAGAAGATTTACATTGTTTTTTGGTATAGGTTTTACTGGCAGATTAAATTTCTGTATTTATCTGTATTAGTATAGGTAAGCAAAAAAAATAAAGAAATGTGTATAAAATCCTGTTGCATAAAAATGCATACTATAGCCTGTTTTTAATGCCCAACACAAGCACCTCAGGGTTTCAGGACCTATATTTAATTTATTATTTGTATCTGTCCTTTTAGTTTCGCACAAGTGATGCCTTTGAAATGCCTTTACTGTAGCTCTCTGCCCAATTTGGGAAAACATTTATTTCATGAAAAGCAAACTTTTAAAGTTACTGAAAAGAAGCACCAGTCTCCTTCTGAGGCAACTGGGTCCTCACTCAGCTAATTAGAGTTTACCCTTTTTCCCAGCAGTCTTGCGACTGAATTATTCAAAATTGCATTTCTTTATTGTAAGTTGCCAAATTTCAAAGTGAGAAAATACTAAGAAAATGAACAAATATTTGTGACAAATTATTACCAGTTCTGTATGAAGGAAATAATTTCTATTAAGATTAGTAAATATGAGAGATGTGTTATACTGGAACTGGACAGAAGATGGTTTGATACTGAAATATGATTTGCTTTTGAGCAGGTAAATACTGGTGGTGGGAGAGAGATACAACCACAGATATTTGTGGGTTGTGCCAAAAATCGCAAGAGGCTGAAATGCTTCTCTGGTTTTTGTTGCGGTTTTCAGAGAACACAAAATGATAGAAGAAGTAAAGAATGTGAAATATTTTACTAATTTTATTTGCATTTAAGTTTTAAAAATCTCTTATTGCTTGAAACTGAAGTTAAGTTTTTAAATTATTTATGTTAGCAATAATGCATGTTTCTGTTATTGAACTATATCTCTATAGTTCATCTAGTGAACAACATCCTCCCTCAGCTAATTATAACTTACAGTATTTTCCCAGCAGTCTTACAATCAAATTATTCAAAATTGCATTTCTTTATTGCATATTGCTAAAACCCAAGACAAGCAGACATCAAGATAATAAACAATTATTTATTGCAAATTATTACCTAATATATAAGATTAACAGCTTGTAACTATTAAGATTAATACATGTGGTAAACTGTATTTATTATACTTATTTTGTAGCAAATATCTTTGTATAAAACATATGTTTATGTATTGCAATTAATGAGAAAAAGTGTAAGATTAACAATTTAAGCTGTGTTTTGTTCTTAGATTTATGCACACTGTAAAATTTATTTATTGCACTTATTAAAAGTATTTAATGATGGACTTCTCAAGCTATATTTTTAATGTGCAAATATAAACTAAAGGAGTGTTAAATTACAAAATGGAAAATTATAACTGAAGTAAAAGTATCTAACTATTTTCTGCTATAAATCTACTTTAAAATGATCATCATTGGAGTTACAGAATCTTTAAATTGTGGCCTTTATAGTCCATAATGAGTTGTGATGAGTTTTCCTTTTTAAAGGCTTTTTTCATCATTAGAACTAAACTCAACATCTTGCTCTTAAAGATAAATGTAGCTCATAGTATAAACATTGGAATCATATCTTTTTATGATGCGAAGTTAAAATAACATTTCTGAGAGGAGAGAGGGCGAGCAAAAGCAGACAACTTGTGATGTGTGCAAGAAAGAAACTGAATTTAAAAATGAGGCTCCTGCTTTGTGTTTGGAGGGGAGCTGCTGCTGCTGCTCTCAGGCTGCACAGGTGCACTGAGATCTTCCAGCTCTCTCTTTCTGACCAGGCTGCTTTGCTCCAAGTACTTCTGAACTGATTTTTGCCTTTGCAGAACTCTGATATTTTTCAGCATCTTTTATGCTTTTTTTTTCATTTTGGCAGGGATTTTTTACTGCTTCAGCCTACCCTAGACGAGGGTCTGCTATAATATGTTGTCTTTGTATTTTGTTGTTGAAAATACTGATGTATTACAAGTATATTCAGATATGAATTTCATTTATATACTGGTTATTTTTTGGGGAAAGAAATGTTTTTCAGGGGAAGAATCTTCCAGCTGAAATGTATTTCTACTTTTTCCTGTGTGTGACTATGCTTAGTATCAGGCACTTAAAGTGTGCTTAATGATAAGATTGTAAGGAACACGTGATGTGATTTTTATCAGGATTTTATACTTAAACAAGCAAATATGTACATGAACAGGGTGGATTGGAAAAAAACGTGTTATAAGTTTTTAAAATTTTGCATGAATAGGATTGATTCTCATTAAAGACTGGACAAATGATATTCTAAAATATATTAAATACAGTTTGTATTTCACTGATTGGATATTTCCATTAGATTATTTTCGTTATGAAACGATCAAAAAGCATCACAGTATAAAGAGAAGGAATTAATCAAGAATAGCAAGCTGTGTTTTAAAATTTTTTCTTCTTGAAATATTCTAAGCAGTTATTCTGACTACTACTATTAGCATTCTGTACTGGATTTGTACAACTTTACTATATCTGAGTTGAAATATTGAGCTATAAGTGTATTTTAAATCAGGTAAAAATATAGTTAAATTTCTTTATGATAACTATAGTGATTTGATGGAATGATAATCAAGCAAAATTATTTTGTTAAAATTAGTGGAAACTTTAAACTGAAAATAAGGTGTGTATGTGTGGTTTGTTAAGCTTTCTGGAACATAGGAAAAATCTTATTCTTTGCTAACAAAATGGATTTTGAGTTTTGTGTTTTAAGTGCATTAAACCACCGATCTACTGAGTTCTCATTGCTGTCAGTGTTACTCCTGCTTAAAATTTGTCAGTTTTTATTTAAATGCAATTTATTATTATAGAGTCATTCAATAAGATTTTTCAACCAAGTGCTAGTAGGATGAACTGTTCCTGTTGAAGTCAAAGGCTCTGAGGTTTTTTTCTTTCTTTTAGTTCCTTATTTGTAATAGACAGATGTGAGTCTAGAAATGCCTATTGAGATATGTAACGTATTTGGGGTATTTTAAAGGCTTTATATACTTAGTGTGGTGCCTCAGATCAAACCCAGTGACCTCAGTTTGCTAATTCTGGTGTGTGGCCAGCTGAAATTTCCTGGAGTGGGAATCAACTCTGCAGTGCTCCCTCATGCCTTCAGATTTATGATCATTATAACAACTCTTGCACAGCAGACTGAAAGCCTTCTAGGACACTGTCCTTTTTGTGACATTGGCCACTGAAGGATTTACAGGGAAGAAGTGGAAGTTGCAAAGCACAAGTAGGGTTATGTTTTCCCAAATTTGTGCTCCCTCTTTCTGGAAGCTGGGAATTTATGACCTGTACTTTTATGCTTCTGATGATCCTGGTTTTTTGCCTCCAGTGCTCTTTTTAGTTCTGTTACCCTCTCTGGAGAAATGCAGTTGGGAATCTCTGCCGAGGGAGGGCAAAATGGCTCGAGAGAACAACAGAGCTTTTCCTGGTGTGCATTCCCACAGCTGCTCTCTGACTGGGGTTTTGAAGGGAAGTATCCTCACTGCCCAGAGACTGGTTCCACAATTAGTGAGCTGTAATTAAACCCATGATGCTCCTTTTCCTCATGTTCCCCTATTCAGGGCAGAACTCGGATCCAGGAGGGGTGCTGACCTTATGGCCAGTTGACTAAAGGATGCTCCCAGTGGGGGTCTCTGTGTGTGTCTAGGCTTGGTCCTAGTCCTAAGAGGTCCTGCCTTTGACTGAAGTAGATCTGCAAGACCTCACAGCACGAGGTTTGGTGGTTGCAGAGCTGAATAAAGCATTTCCACCCAAGTCACAGTTTCGACAAGGCCCCTGATTGTGTATTCATTATATCTGTTTTCTTTGAGATTAACTTGACTGTGGCATTTCTGGAATTTTACTTAACTGAAGTGAGAACAAAACAACCAACTTTTGCAGCTGATCTGTGAAAAGCCATTATCATTAGGCCATCTGGAAAAAAGGCATTTTTAGCTCTTCAAGAGTGGCTAAGAGCTTGTTCTTGAAGAATAGATTTCCTGTGATTGCCACATGATAGTGACAGTGCAGTACAAAAAAAAAGTGCTGAAACAAGTAGGGTTTTATAGCACCATTTATATTCTAGGTTTATTTCTGCAATAATTTAAACTTTTTCCTGCTTTGCAATTTCTTTGTGCTACTAAAGGTTTATACAGCTTTGGAGACAGTGCTACCTGCAATGTTAACTGTGACTGGATCTCCCTAAAAAACACAAGCCGCAGAAAAAAATTATCTGCTTAAAATAGTATGAAGCTGAATGAATGCAACTTGCAGTTTTCATGAAGTTTGATTTTCTTTTTTTTGTTTGTTTTGTTTTTGTTTTTTTTCAACAAACAAAATAAAATTTTGGGTGTTTTCCTGGGAGATGGTAGTGTTATATTTTCAGATATTTGAAAGTTTATTGCAAGAATCCCTAGGGATTGATATAAAAATGGATGTGTTTTTGATTTGTTTGTGTGGTTTTGATTTTATTTTTTTTTTTCTCAGCATTTCTTTCCCCTCCTGTCTATTAAGTACTGTGGTCTTTGAGAGTTGAGTAGAAGAAAACTGGGGACGAATTTGGAAAATATTTTACAAGTTCTTGTGAGAGAATGTTTATTGATTAGGCTTTCTCATTGTACTGTTTAGAAAATCCAGGTACAAAATATGGCTGAGAAGTGTTTGGTTTCTTTAAAACCAGAATTTTTTAAAAAAATAACCCCCAAACAAATTGTACTTTATTTAAAACTGTTTGGGAGAGAGTCCTTTTCAGTATTCCACAGATGTGGTAACTGGGAAATTGGATGTTGATGGAAAAAAATTTAGAAAAGCTACTTTATTTGAACAGTGTAAAGGATGCATCTATATCTTCTATGAAAAAATACTTGGCACTGGTGAGACACCTTGAGGATTTTGTCCAGTTCTGGGCCCTCATGGCCAGAGAGCCCTGGAGGGGCTGGAGCATGTCCAGGGAAGGGAACAGAGCTGGGAAGGGTCTGGAGCCCCAGGAATNGGTAGCACCCAGTGCTCTGGGCTGGGGACAAGAATAGGGCACAGGTTGGACTCTGATCTTTGAGGTCTTTTCCAACCTCAGTGACTCTGTGATCCTATCAAAAAGGATGGGTGTGCAAAACTAAGTTCATCTACAGAGGACAAATACTGGGCTGAAGGTTGTAAGGGTGGCTCTGCAAACACCTCAGAACAGCCAACAGAGGACTGCGCAGTGCAGCTGTTCACACCAGGATTTAAATGCTGGGTTTGGGTGAAGTACAGGCAGGAGGAGTGCACAGGAAGCAGTAAAGGAAAGGTTCTGCTCATTCTGCTGATTCTTTGTGCATCAGCTGCCTGATGCCACACTGGGGACCCTGTGCTGCCAGCCAGCACTTCGTTGCTTGTGTGGAAAAGAACCAGAGTGGCCAGCTGGAGGGGGGTGGAGGGGATGGGGTGTTCTGTTTGTTTTCTGAGTGAATTCCATACGTATTTTCTTGTACAGATGGTCTCTTATACTTTGGACACACTCCTGAAGGAATAAACTGTTGCAGAATATTCTACCCAGCTGAGCCTATATCTGAATCCTAAACTTTTGCCATAGACTTTTGTAGTCTAAGGATGGTGTTTTCCTCCTCCTTAGTTTATTTTTTTTTGTTTTTAAATCACATGTATATTTTTAAGGCATGAGAAGTACTTTTAAATATTGCTTTTCCATATGCTGCTCTAAATGTATGCATTCCCCATATTGCAGTGTTATTCAGTGGAATTTATCTGTACTTCAGGAAATCTCAGGCAGGACAGATGGAATTATGAAGCCCTGGAAAGATGCACACATACACACACACTTTTGCTCCCTGATGGATATGAGTCAGGATCATGAACATGAGGGAGTAAAAAGGCAAGTGATAAGATCCATGAAGTAATCTTTCCATTTAGATGGTATCCAGAATATGAAATTTTCTAAGGATCTATGATGACAGAGTTTTAGGTGTGCTATCATTTGGTCATAACTCTGGGATAATAGCCACTGATCTTTTGCAGTTTTACAGTGTGAGACATTATTTCCTCTAATGTTAATAATGGCCAGACCCAGCATTGAATGAATATGTATACATTTATATATATATGTTTTAACTGAGATGTGCAAGTTCTTTTTGATTATGAGGCTTATTTCTTTTTTATAGTTTGTGCTTTCCAAAGCTCAGAATCGTACAGGTTTCAGTGCCAGAAGCAGGAGAATGCCATTATTTTTTCATTGAACACTGCTAGGTCTCAAGCATAAGCTTTTCTATTGGAATTTAATTTATTATTTCTCATCAGTAATAAAAGGGATGTTATCAGTAGATATTCAAATGTTCTGAAGTTTACCAAATGATTTTCAAGTTTGGGTTTGGTGGACTTGTATTTTTTTCTGTGCTATCTATTAGTGTTTCAGAGTTTTCATTAGAGCCTTGAAATACTCAGTGCGTATGACCATGCACATTTTTTAATAAGAATGTTTAAAAATAGTCCTGGAATTTTACTTTTAGAAGTCACAAAACCTGCTTGTCTGCCACAGGCCCTGAAGATTGATTAAGAAACAAAGGATATTTGACAAGTTTATAAAATATAATTATTGCCCTGGGCAAATGAGTAAGTAGTATTTTGATTTGCATGTAGGCACTTTTGAGAACCTAGTTTAAATGTGAGGTTTTAAGGCAAAGTATAAAACCCCTCATAGCAGTGAATACACACAGCTAGGAATATACAGCCAGAGAGAATTCTGGATTTTTGAAAACCCTTGGATCTTAGGGGGAAAAAAATTCTCCCATAGTTAATTTAATCAGTGGCTCACATCCTGTTCCCCATGTTTTGGTTAAGTTGTTAGGTTTATGTAGGATTTTGAAGCTGTGAAAGCATTCAAAGAGAACATTGATAAAACTCAAATATTAGTAGCTGATTTGAATGAAGGGATGCTCTGGATGTAGCAACCTGGGAGGAGGCTGGAGTCCAAGTGATTGTGTTGTCCTTCTGTGGGAAGAAGATGGGTTCAGATAAAATATCTCTGCAAATTGTTTCTGTCCTCTGTGTGGTCTTACCATATACCTGGGTATTGTAGCTTCTACAGCTTCTTTGTTGGACAGGTCATCTCTACTCCTAATTTTTTCAGTGTGGACAGAAAAATGTGGCTATAAACCTCTGCTTGGAATTTGGAAGAATTACGATAAGGTAGTGGAGATGTTTGGCTTAAATTCACTCTTTCATTATTGAATAGAGTCTATTGGTAGGGTACAAATATTTGGTGGTGTGGGGCTTTTTGCTTGTGGGGTTTTTTTTATGTTAAGGTGTGATAAGCAGTATTTTATGTTAAGGTGTGATAAGGGTATGTGTTTGCACAAGGATGAGTTATACATAGCCTGGGAAAACAGACTCTGATAAGAAAAACTTGATGTCTTCATTGTCACTATGGATAACCTTGAGACCTTATGATTTATTATAATTACACAGATTATTCTAATTCTATCTAACGAAAGAAATGACATTAGCATTTTAGGTTACTCAAAGCAGGCCTTCCAGACTGCAGCTCTGAAGAGTTTTGGGGGAAAAATGAAGCAGTTCCTGTGTTGTGAGCTCGGGTTCAGACCACGTTCCAGCAGCAGCATCGTGCACCAAAGCAGAGAGGAGCAGCAGTAAAAACCCTCTTCTCCTTCCTGTGTAGTCAACAATGAAGGAAGTTGTTAATTATCAGCTATAGATTTGCTTCTCATTTTTCAAAGCTTACACTAGTGAGTAACTTTGATTATAGAGTATTTGGGGCTTTACATACATTGCATCATTAGGGAGACAATAAACCAATTTTAATTCGTCTCAGTCTGCTATTTTCAGATGAAACTGTCATCATGGGCCTTTTTTGTTACACTTCGCAGCCTGGAATATTTTTTCCTTTAGTTTAGCATGTTTTCTTCTCCCTATATGTTGTAGTCTAGATATTAGCATTTTTGGCATTTCACTTAATGACTGTGTACAATATGTCTTTGGCTAAAATACACAGCATATAATGCAAACTAAGCAGATATTCCACCTGAACTATATAAAAATGAGGCATCTTAGGAGGGGTATCCAGAGGGGCTCTGAGTTACTCCATTCTGTAGGCACAGTGGGCCATATAATGATGTAAACATGGAATAATGAGAAATTATCACACTGGAGTTGAATTCAGAACCTATTTTGGTGAGCATTAATAAAATAGTATAAAAGTATAATATTTTAAAATTAAAGTGTAGCTTGGTTTATAACTCAAACTCAGAGAAATACACAGACACTTAGATATTGCCTTTTGTACCGGGTCTTGGCTTCCAGGAAACATTTTTGGGAAAAATAGGAAGATGGGAGCCTTGCCTATAGCACGTGTCTGAGCAGGTGACTCTTTCCCTGACACCCATTGCTCTCCATGGACATGTATGGAGGTCTGATTAGCTGAGGCTTGGATGTTGCATGCTAAAATAACCGAAATTTAAATTAGATTAAGTCTGCCCTTCATATCTGAAGTATTAGTTTTGGGTCTAGTCTCTAGATCAGGGAAGTCAGAGCAAACCAGGGTGGTTACTGCTCATGATTAATGCCATCCCTGTAGGATTACAAAGGACCTGGTTGTTTGCCACACCTGCTGCTCTGGCAGCTCCAGCTAATTGCTCTGAATGCAGAAGGGCCCTGTTTACATGGCCAGGAGCAGGGGAGGAGGAGGGTAATTTTAACATTGCATTACATGGCTTTTTAACGATTACTGAAAACTCCCTGTTTGCTGCTGCTGACCTGTCACTGCCATCAGAGGAGTTCACATTCTCTGTCGTTTGAACAGCCATAGGTAGTTGCATTACTGCTAAATTTTAGCTGCCGTTCACACTTTATATAAAACTCTTCAGAGAATTTGGGGGTGTTCTTTTATTGCTTGAGTGTTTTGTGCTGTTTCCATTTGACAAGTTGTGAAGAGACAAGGATTGGTGAGATCAGGAAAAAGTTCTGTTGCTCAGGCACAAATGCATGTGGCATGAAATTCGGGAGCTGGAAACCTTGGAGTGGAGTGGGTGGTGAGATCCTTGCCCCAGCCGTTCCCATGGGATTGCTGTGGTGAGCTGTGGCCTCAAGCTTTCCTGGCATAATGGGCTTAAAAACAGAGGGCAGCCAGCAAGGACCCCAGCTGGACACTTTAAATGCGAGCTTGAGTTCCTCTGGGGTTGTAACATTTAGTCTGGGTGCATCCTAAACATTTTAAGGTTTTACATTTTGATGTCTAATTGTGGATTTAGAGGCTAATTTTTTAGGTACATGAGTCTAAATGTGCATGCCATAGTAAAATTTCCCAAACTTTCCTGAAATACCTCTTGCAAATAAACTTATAGGCCACGATTGAAGAAATTACCTCAATGTGCTTTTGGGAAAACATGCATACTTAAAGATAATGAATAGTGAGGAATTATTTGTGTATGATCATCTCCTTGAACACTTTGAACCAGAGCTTGGAAAACGAAATTTTTGCATTCTGTTTCTTCTGGCAATGCTTATGAAGAAAATATGAAACTTGCAGCTAAAATCACAACAGCTGATACTAAATAGAGCTGCTTTTATGCATTTTACATGTAAGAGCTGAATTTTGTTATTAATAGACAATGATTTACACTGATTTAGATCAGAGATGAGGATCAGCTCATTCTTATTTGACAGAGGTTACAGTGTTACAAAATTTACAAGAACTAAAGCTGTTGGGGGGAAAAGAATGAATGGAAATACCAGAGGAAAATCTTCCTTGTATTTAAAATATGACAGCCTTTAATTGAAAAGAAGACATTATTAGTAGTAATTTGAGTTGTGGAAGAAATATATCTGCGTTATATGTTCATAAAAAGATTATGGTTAGGTACTAGGGACCTATATGCAAAAATATTACTAAATCTTGAATTTTCTGATGTTTTTGGGTGAAAAGTGTCATTTACTTTTGGCATCAGTTTAAGGAGTCTGGGTGAATGTGAGCAGTTTATATTAGGAATTATAGCTGAAATAGTCATAGAGTAAGTATTTTAGAGTGGATGCCTCCACAGAAGTACACAATGGTTCTTATTTCTAATATAACTTCTGGTTACCAAAGGGAAGTAATTTATACTAATAAAGGTTCTTTGACACCAGTAACATGTTCCAATACCTATCTGGTAAGATGATAATGTCAAAACATTTTTGAAAACCACAAATAAACACTAAACATTTGTAATCTTTTTGTATAAAAATGTTTAACTTCTCTGACTCATCAATAGAAATTTGATTAAATTATTTTGTATAGTGTTGGAATATATATTTGTCTTTTTTTTTGTGGAAACTAAACCAAACATACCTAAACTTTTGTTACATTTGCCAGTAGGTACAATTTTGGATTGCTGTACCACATTTATTCTTGTATATTTATAATATATATATCCATCTCTAAAAAAAGTGGCCTGTAAGTCATGGTTATTTAAGCAAGAGAATAAACATCAAAATCATTGAACCGAAGAATTGTATTTTCTATAATATTTGCACCAAAAATGGTTTCAGGTTTAAGTGTATACATTAATAGATTGTGTAAATAAGTGTATGCTGACCTGAAAGAGAATTTCTTTTGTGCAATGAGTTAATCCATTTGGATGAGGTGAAATTTCATTAAATGTAGCATCTCTCATTTCATTGCTTGAATCATAATTATTAATACTGCTATTTCTATTATTATTCCTTCCCTTTCTCTCCAAAAGCAAATAGGATCAATGCAGTTGGGTCCTGGGCATGCCAATAAATTTCAAGTACAGTAGCAAGGCCAGGACTTCTCCATTGTATTCTGAATGTGCAAATACTGCACAAAATGTTGTGTTAATACTTCTGGATTATTTTTTTAGTAGAAAAAAGGCTTCTCTAGTTTCAAATACAGCATTTCCAGCTGTATTGCTGAGCAGAAGGGAGGTGAGCTTGTAGCAATAGAAGAGAATTTGAAAACTCTTTGTGCATCCACATGATGCAGAAAACCCTTGTTGTTCTGTCACTGCCTCTGACACAATTTGCTTCCTGGGTTGTGTTTCTCAGCTCAAAGCTGCTTGAGGCTGCTAAATAGTGTTCAGAGCATTGCTGAGAGGCTAAAAGAGAGCTTGGAGAGAGAAAGATGGGCAACTTGTGTGACTTGGGACAGAAGTTCCATCATGAAGCATTTAAATGTAGCTTGGATTCAGTGGAGGGAAATGAAATCCATTCAGAATAACTTTATATAAACTCAATGGGAAAAATATTTAACAGAATGGAAACAAGGTTGTCTGATCTATCTTTTCTGACTCTAATTCCTGACAGTACAGACAGTAAAAACCCCACAATCAAACAATCCAAACAAAACTTGAACTAAAATTCCCATGGTTGTCCCTGTGACTGCCAAACCCTTTTACCCAGTGAAAATACTGAGAGGTTTTAGATTCCAGATGTGAGAAGCTTCAAGTATTGACAATTTAAATGAAAGATGGATTATGACTCTGTGCACATGTGCAGTTTAAATTGTGAGTTATGTAGAGTACAAAAAGAGCTTTAAGTGGTTCTAAGAGCATATGAATTTGCCTTATTTCCCCTTTAGACTAGAATTTGTAGTGTTAGGAGTCCTATCCTTGGAGAAAACATTCACATAAGAGCATGGAATATGAGGACCACAGCTTTTAAGATCATGCTATTAATTTGAGGAAAGTCAGATTAGTGGAAGTATTTCCACTCAAGTTTGGTTTCCTTTCCCCTTTTTTGCCTTTTTCCCCCCTTCCCCCCCCCCCCCAATTTTATGTGTTGCTTTTATTAAGGTAAGTTTCCAAATACACCAAAGTTAGAAAATTTCTGCTATTCTGGTTAAATCTATATAATTTGAGCCAGAATCTTCATAGCAGCAATGATGACAGTGTAGACCAACAGAAAAACAGAAATCACTTGCACATACATCAATAGCTTGACTTTTAAAATAAGACTTTGTGATTGTCAAAATCTTTTAATAGATTAATATCATTGGGACATTAATCTATTAATTAATCTTCTCTGCCATACAGCAGGCTTCAGTAGAAGTTAACAATTTAATCCTGTAGTTACACCTGTTTCCCTTTTCCCTTTAAACAGGCATTAAGGAAATTATTATGTTTAAACATGCCATAAATATGAGCTGTAAGACTTTGTTACTACAGGTGTGAAACTCTTTTTTAATGCCCTTTCTTAAGGTTGCCATACCAGTGTAATACTGAACAGAGGTTGAATTTTGCATAGGAACAGGTCTAAGAGGTCAGATGCAACTAAAAAGACACTTATTGCAAATTATAAGCTGCCTTTGATGTGGGAAAAGGTCTCTTAGGAACAAAGAGGTTATTTAAAATTTCTTCCAATTTGTTGTCTCAGATTATCTGTGGTCATAATCATTGTAGCAATAAAGTTTGAAAAAGTTGCTGAAAACCAGATTTTTTTGACAAAATTGCAGTAAAAAGGGCTGGAAATAATAACATCAATTACCCTATTTCCTAAAGATGCTGGTAAAAAATACCTGAGTCAGTGGATCAAACATGGAATGATAAATGTCACTTGTTTGAGTCTGTCTTTTCCCTCCTGGTTTCTTTTCTTTGCACAGCTCCTCAAGTCAGACCTTAATGCTGGATCTCAGCCTGAGCATGCATTGGCTCACCCTCTTCACTCTGTCCTTATATAGCTTTTTGTACATGTTTTACTGAAATTTTCTTGAGAAATAGATTACCCAGGGTGCAAGAAAATTGTGTTTTTCTCAACTAATTGTCACATTTGAGCCCTGAAAGTTCATTTTACTCCAGATGAAATCATTAATTGGAAATAACAAGTAATATGTTTCACCTCAAAACAAGATTTTAATCTGTCTTTGGCAAAATTAAGCATGGGAAATAAATTAGGAAAGAGATGCCTAAATATGGGGGGAAAAAATTAAAAATAATATTCCTGCTTTCCCAAGTAAAATGAACCTTTCAAAATCGGAGTCCTTATTTTAAAGTAAGGAAATGTGTGTTGGTTTGGTTGGTGCTTTTGTGACACTTGGAGACTGTGTAAAGTATCTCCCCTTCCCCCAGAATAACAGGGCCTTAAACCAAGCACGGGGACTTTACAGAACTTTGTTACTGACTCAGGTGATGCAAAACTGAATAAAGGTGTAAGTGGTGTTGGTACCAAGTCGAGCTGCACTGCTCAGATGAGGGTCAGGAAGGAAGTGAATGCTTCTGTCAGAAATTAATTTAGATGCTCTGAGGATTTCCAGTTTGAGAAACCTGAAGAATATAAGTCATAAAAGGAGAAATTCTGCCATTGGAAACTAAAAACCTACTCCTGCCACCACCAATCCACGAGGATTTGCAAACCTGACATTTTAAAGAGATTTTTCTCCATTGGCCTAAGTAATATAGGAAATGATTATATCAAAAAGTTTGTTTCTCTTACAAAGGGGCTTTCACATGAATTTGCTATTTCATACACAGGTTTTAAAGTGCCACATATGTTCATTGCTTCCAAGGTTCTCCCAGCAGTCAGAGTGAAGCAAAAACTCAATTGTCTCATTCACCTTGTTCTTGTTGCTGAAGCAGAAGGTTTCATATTTTTCACTGCTGGCCTGCACATTACTTGAAGACCTCTTGATTTTGGAAATGGCAGTTGCATTTAAAAGCTGTTGATTAATATTAATTAACATTAATTTACCAAGTATGCCAAAGTAATTCTATTGAGTATTTCTATCATCTGTGTTATTTAAGGGTCTGTTCACATAATTATTTTGTGCCACTGCCTGAGGCAGGACCCAATGTATTAGGTGGATATCCACATACAAAAACATATCCTTGCTTAAGGAGCTTGAAAAAATTAGTTTTATTTTATCATTCTAGCTGTCAGAGTGGAGCAAATAGATTTGGACCAGAGTATCTCTTATATCTGCTGCTTTATTTTCAGCATTTTATTCTTATAAAGGGCACACGAGATGGTCAGCAGCTTTTCTGGGCAGTGGTGTCTGTCCCTGCTGCTGTCCCCACCCAAGGTAGGGAAATCAGGTCCAACCAGGGCAAGGTGCTCGGGGGGAGGAGAAAGGGAAATGAAGGATCCTTATGGAAGTTTGGAGTTGCTCATCTTGCATTTCAGTCATGCAACATGCAGTGTCTAAAAGTATGTACCTAGAGGATATTGCTGTTTATTTAGAAGCAACATTTTGCATGTGAATGGTCAAAAATAATTTAAAATACTTTTTTAAGCAGGGAGTCGTGGCTTACACCTAAGATTTATGGCTATCAGAGACCAACATCTGCTGGACTACTTAGGATTTGTTTGTTTTTCATGGTGGGAAAAGAGTGAAAAGGAAAATCTTGAAAAAAAATTGGGTTTTTTATGGGACAAATATAAGAATTTATTCTGTGTTTGTTTTTTTGTTTTTTCCCCCCTCTCAGAACTCTTCCAGTATTTATACCTAGTCTCCACTTAAAAAAATCTTTATTCATGTGAAGAATTTCTGTGAGAAAAATCAGCAGTATCAGTGTTATCTGGCAGGTCTCTACTCTGCAATTCTCCAGCAAGTCCTGATTTGAATTGGCAGTATCAGAAGAGATGACATTATCTTTATATGGTTTTGAAAAAAGAAAACAAAAAGTGTCATCAGTGTGAAGGTGAACTTTGGTTACAGTGCCTGTAGGAGGAGTTTTCATGCCATTTTATCTTTGTTCAGCAACCTAGATTGTGGAAGAACTGTCTGAAGGCAGATCTGCCTGGCATGAGAGTGTAAAAAATGAGTATTTCATAATTCTGTTTTCTGTTTGGTTTTTTTTCCCCACCAAACAAAGTGGCTTCCTTCTGTATTGAAATATATTTTTTTTTCCTGCTGAGATTAATAAATCTTACTATTTTTTTCAGGGAGAGTCTTCATTAGCTGTAGGAATAAACCTCAATTTTGTCATTTTTTTTTTTTTTCCTGTTGGCATAAGTAATGTAAAATTTATTCTTCTTTAGAAATAACATCCCTTAAAGTAAATTTTATGGGAGTTTTTATGTATAACATCCTTGTGCTAAAAGGTGTCTTTATTGGTCAGGCACGAAAACAGCTTTAAAATGATTTAATTTAAATATTTAATTTTCTTTGCTGAGAACTGTGGGGTGGTGTGGTCCTGTTGGCTTTTGTTCCCAGTCCAGGGAACTGAGATGCCTTTCCAGTGGGCTGTGGTCTGTTGGTTGGGAAGGTTTGCAGAGCAATGTCTGTGTGTGTGGTTTTGCTCTCCAGCACCTTTGTTGCTTCCCTGGTTTGTATTTCCCAGAGCTGAAGGTTAGAGTTGGGTTTGGAGGTTGTCACAGAGTCACCTTGTTGTGACTCTGTCCTTGTACAACTCTGCTTGTGACAGCATTGTTACCTTTCCAGTGGGAAGGTCTTGTCCCCCCAAAAGTTTGAGAGTGCTTTTTGATTAGGAGCATGAAATATTACCATAAATCACTTTGAGATTAAAAAAGGGACCTACTTTAATTCAGTTCTGATGATAAATATGTCTTGGGGAAAATTGATGAAGTCACTCCTTCAGCTGGATTTTGTCTTTGATTGGATGGACTAGGCAGAATGATACAGAAAAAAATATACTTTATACCCTAAATGTTTATATGTATCAGATCTACTTTTATATCTGTGTTGTTGTATTTGTCTTTCATCTTTTATTCATGTCTCTTATACATGTGGATATAAACGTTTGTTGATTGCCATATCAAAAGGCAGAAGTAACATCATAACAGTCTGGATGATATGCACAGTAAGACTTTATGATACTCAAAAATTTGCAAGAATTGTGCTCTTGATATTTCACTGCTTGAGCCTAGATCTGGTGTGTGAGATCACAACGGCTTACAAAGCACAAAAGGGGTTGGTTTAGGAAGATGTTAGTTGAAACCTTTCATGCTTTTCACTCTTGACAGTGATTATAATGAAGATAATGAAGTGGTTGACAATAGAGTTTTGAAGAAGGAAATACGATAAGAAAGGAACTGCACAAGAGATATAAAAATGGTAACTCCACTCGGTGCAGTGTGGATAACCAAAGGAGTGATTTGGGGAGACAGATGACGTTTCAGAATTCCAAAGTCCTCAGATATCTTTCTTAATATTTCTGTGACAGAAATATTAACTCTGCTCTGTACATGGGAGCTAAAAGTAAAACTATAGGTTTCAATCTCAGCAGGTCAGCACTTTTTAGCCTTTCAGGATGGAGAGAAACTATTCCAGTGCAGCTTCCTGGGTGAGACAGTGCAGAATTAAGAGCTACAATCGTTGAACTTCCTGACTTGTGTGATCTGGAAACTGTCAAGGTTAACAGCTGGGTTTATTTACATTGTTTATGGAGGAAGAAGTGTCATTTATCTACTGGGGGTAGGAGCTGGCTGAGACAAGGTGAGCGACAGATGCATCTTGAGCTTTGTTGGGGTTTCATTGAACTGTGAAGATTATTTTAATATAATTAATTGAACCAATAGATCAGCCCTTGATAAGTACCTGCTAGGACTAACAAAATTATCTTTTTGAGAGGGGGAAAAACCCTAAAAATGTGGGTAGAGAAAACGGCAAACCATGTTCTTGTTGTTTGTTTTTTCCTTTAAGAGTGAATGNTCTAAAAATGTGGGTAGAGAAAATGGCAAACCATGTTTTTTCCTTTAAGAGTGAATGAAGCAGAATTTTTCCTCTGTTCAAGGAAGTGGTATACGTTTCAAACAAAAAATATTTGTCTCCTTTTGCTCTACTTTTATCCTGGAAAAACCCTCAGTGCACAGGCAGGTGAAGTGTACAGGACCTTGACTGCAGCTCCAGCTAATGAGGATTGGGCAAGTTCAGTTGTCACTTCAGCAATTGCAGACAGGCCAGGGCAGATTTTGGAGATTTTTACATTGTGTAGATACTGTGGAGGCTGAAGTTGGACTGGAAAACACCTAAGATTGGTAACGATAAGCACAGGAAAAGGAACCTAGCCTCACTTTCTGGTTCCAGATTCTTTGCAAAATGTGAGGAACAAAACATGTTATTTTATGTTCATACTGAGTGTGAGTTTTAGAACAAGACATCAGAAATCCAGACCTCAGTATGTTGATTTTTTTACAGTATAGTCTTTTGAGGATAGAATATAGTTTTTTGATATCTCCCCACCACCCCAGTACTGTACCTTTTTATGTGCTTTGAGCTTTAGGGGACTAGGATTTATATATTTCTCCTTCAAGTGTAGGGATTTTGTTCAGTTTGATACTACTCTTCAGAGGCTTTTGTTCTGATTTTGGTTTTGAGAGGAACCAAAGTTGTATTTGGCATATATGGAAATCAAGCAGCTTGTGTTTGACCATTTAATTTTTATATCCAAAGTTCTTGGTTTCTAATTTTAAAGTAGAACTAAAAATTGCATGGTTTCTCTCTTCTTCCCCATTCATAGGTACATGTATATATTATTTTAATCCTGATATAGTGAAGTAGCAAATAATTCTGGCTAAAGTGATTGTGGAATAATTTGATGTTAAGGGGTTTTTGTATAACTTATGTTGCCTCATATATTGGTAGTGAACATTTTATCCAGTGAGCTGCCTGTTAAAATTCTCCGCTTTGCAAAGTTCCACAGGACAGATATTCTCTAACTTTTAAGTGAAAAGCTCCCAGGGACAGAAGCAAACGAGGGTGACAACTTGTGATAGGTCAGTGGTGTTGTGAGAGAATTTTAGGCTGGTGCACATCTGGGAAATAAATTCATGTCTCAGGACTGCACAGCAAAAATGCTGGCCCCAGAAATGTCCCCCTGATTCTTCCTCAAATCAAGGATTTGGATTAAAGTCCTGTTGCTGATCACATGATGTAGCCCCAGTTAAAACTGCACAAATTGAGAACAACTGACCAAGGAATCTGCTTGTTCTGTGGTTGAGAGCTTTGTGTTCCCTTTGACCTGGTCTTTTACTAACAAGGATTCCTTTTATTGCCCATAAAATGCATGATTTCTGCTGAATGCAGAAGACAGGCACTTCATTACTCTGCACACAAATTAGGGGAGCGAGAGTGACACTGGGAAGAGAGAATCCAGAGTTTATTTACAGATGGAGCCCTGGTCCCAGGGTGCTCCTCTGGGGAAATGGAGAGCTGGAGGGGAAACTCTGGGTTCTGGAGGCTGCTGCTGAATTTGTCATGGCACACCTATTTCCCCCCAAGGCTTTCTGAGTCAATTGCAGGTATGTGGGCAATTCTCCTGCATCCAGCTGCTGTCTCACTGTCTTGCCCACCAGCCTGATTCTGCCAGGGCACACTCCTGTATGGCTCTGCTGTGGCTCCTCGTTACTAACCCCACATGATCAGCACGCTCCCTGCAGATCATTTCATCCTTTGCTATTGCCACTACTACCAGCCAAAAAACTTTTAAAAAGTACAAATTTGAAATGAATAATTAAGATACATGGATCTGGCTCCTTATTTATTGAGAATCAGAGAAGGATTATTTCCTCTCTTCCCTGCAATCCACATCCTCAGGTAATTGTCTTGGTACCTGACACGTGTTCATACATGAAAATATTGTCACTGTAAGTTCCTGTTTAGTTTCTGGCAGAACAAATTGTGTATAATGCTTGTTAATGGATTAATTCTTCCTTTGGAAGCTGTGCTACATAGGGAAACATTTAATCTTTTTAAACTGATTTTAAATAACAGTATTAACCTTAAGCGTGGAAATATATTTTCACAAGACCTATGAGTACAGAAATAATACTGATGCATATTTTGCTAATTTTAAGAATTTTTTCCACTTAGAATTTAGATCAGTGATATTTTCAATCAATTTTTTATTTAAATAATTTGGTAATGTACTTAAAAATTTTTTTCAAAGACATTTTTAAAACTATGTTATCTTCAAAATAGAGAACAGAAACAGAGGAATTGTTTTCTTTCCTTAGGGGTAACAGCATCTCACTGAGTTTATGGAAGGAAGAATTGGCCTGTTTGGTCAAATAGACTTTTTGATAATCTGTCAGATATGAAAGAGAATTCTGTCATGTTCTCCAAAAGCTTGAAAAATTAGGCTTTATCAAATGGTAAAGTGAATTTCAAAAGTAATAATCTGCTTTCAGTGGCAACCTGGATTAATTAGGCTGTGAAATGACTTTAAATTCCTGGTGGCATAAAAGGAGGTGAATCTCTGGCTTCCAGCTCAAATTCTGTAGCAATTTTAATGCACAGACTATTCTGCAGGAGTGACTCACTGACTGCAACATGTAGAAATATGGCTTCTGTCGTGGGTCAGATCCTGATCACCTTAAACATGTAAAACTTTTGTATGTAGATCAAATACTGTCTGGCTGTAAAGGAGTGGGTATAGCATGAGATCAGCAAAATTAGGATGTGGGTGGTTGATGATTTCATGGCACAGCAGCCACATAATGGCTCAGTCACTATGGCTGGAAGTAACAAACAAGGACGTGAGAGGAGCGAGCCTGGCATCAGAAAGTGTTTTAGTGATAAAAGAGCAAATACTGGGAATTAATTATAACTTTTCTAAGTTCCAGGCCTATTCTCATTAAACCAATGGAAGCTGACAGGCAGCAAGGTGAAGCTCACAGTGCCTTGGGAAAGGTCTTGGGTTTAGAGCTGCCATTTGAACTCCCCACTTGGGCCTCAGAACATGTCCAGTGTGAGCCCCACGAAGAGCAGAGTGGTGTCACATCACCAGGGTGGCTCAGGGATGGCACAGGAAAGTCATCTCACATTCCAGGAGTGAATCTGTTCTCTCTGTGCTTTCTCAGCTGATCCCCTGGGCCTCTGCTGGTGTGTGGTTCAGAGCTGTTCTGCAGGAGCAGGGCTCAACCCACCCACTCATTTTGTAACCACTTGTGGCGTTTTCACTGCTGAGTTCCAAAGGTTTGGCAGTGGCTGCCCTTGGTTCAGGAGAGGATGTTGGAATATGTGCCACAAACTGTGGTGTTTGTGGTACAGTTACATTTTCAATGTGGTAAAGCAATTCAGAGTCTGCCTAAACTCTCTGTGTGCTTTTTACTGGCTCTGGAGGAAAATTTTTCAGAGGTCAGGACTGACCCATCAGAATGTACATTCAAAGTAGCCAATAAGCCATCCCTTTATTATTTATAGCACAATCATTCATAAATGTATTTAAGAAAAGGGATGATCTATTCTCCACATGTTCCTTAAAGGGATTCCATTTTAGCTTCAATTGTAATTTTTACCTTTTCCAGTAGAATTTATTGACACAATGCCTAGCACAAGCCCTAGATTTTGCATCATCCTTTTGTCTGCAAGCATATTCACCAGCCGCTTAATTTGTCATAGCCCTGGAGGTATCAAAACTAATGAGCTTTGTTTGAATAGACTTTTTCCAGTTCATCTAGCACACTTTGGGGTAATCATTCAGTTTCTGTTTGCTTCTGATGTGAAGCATTGTGGGAAATATAAGAAAATAATGGTTAAAAAAAAGCGGTATAAATTGTTAACAGCCACATTCTCTGAAAAGCCCTAAAGATGTTATATTTTTAATTTCTCTATTTATTGAAGTATTGTGGGTACCTTAAGTACAATCATTACAAGATAATATCAAAGGAGAATCTGATAAAATGCTATTTTTCAATTAGCTTTGAGCTTAATACTTTGCTTTTTTAAGTATTTCACAGCTAACAAATCTTTAAACAATCTAACCTTTCAGGATTTGGAAGTGGACAAGATAATAACTATGAATACATAATACTGCAGCAGTGCTAAGGGTTTAAAAATCTATTACTGGGATTACATACAGGAATACCTTTTATTGGTCAGACAATTGCATTTTCATTTTTATAAAGCATTTCCCTATGCTCGGTATTATACCACAGAGATACACATAAATGGAAAGCAGAGGTGTGCACTGCATAAGTAATTTCTGAAAGTGTCATGTACTCTGTACAACATGTGCTTTTGATCTCAAATTCCTGGGCAGATTTGTCCTTCTTGCTGATTAGGATGATGTTTGCCTTATAAGCTTCAGAATGATATATCTTTAACTTGCAGGAAGTTTCAAGTTATTGAATAAGGGGTTTCAAATTATTTTTCAAGTTAAGGCAATGAGGAATGATTACCTAGAACTTTTGATGAATTTCTTCTGAAAGAAAAAAAAAAAAGATGACCCTGGTAGGCCAAGCTCCAAATTAAGCAGCTCGGTGAATAATTTTTTTCAATGGGATCTAATAAGCAACTGAAACTTAACTGTGTGCTAAGTGCATCAGTAAAGCATAACATTTCTAAATAGTCCATTACAGTCCAAAAAGGGTTCATATGGACAGTCCCAGGACCTCTTAGTATATTTTCACATTTCTCATTAAAAGATGATTTGATGAAAAGCTTTTTCTGTAACACAGAGTGTGTGGAAGAGGGAAGAAAGGAGGAAGAGAAGGGGATGGGCAAGAGTTATTTGCTTTTTAAATAAATCTCCATTGGAGTTGCTTTGTAATGTATTGTAATATTAAGATGACTCTGGGAAAAGAAACTAGCAGGAGAGAGCACAAAGTTGGTTAGAAACTCAGCCTACTAAAACTGGAGCAGAAACTGTGGCAAAGGTTTTACCTTACTTTATTAACTGATAATTTTATATCAGTGCAGTGCCCTGTGGAGATGCCCAAGTTGCTGTTGAATAAGATGCCCTGATTATCAGGAGCTATTATAGGTTCCTCACCAACTCACGTTCCTGAGATTTTCTTTACATCTCAGTTGGTCTAGGTGGAGTTTTATATAAGGCAGCTGCAGTGTTTCTGTAGCTGAATTGGGTTTCCTGCCTTAGGAGCCCTCGCAGGCTGCCCTGTGCTGAGCACACATGAGCTTGGTGACACAAATCAGTTTGCAGTCCAGGGCTTCTGTGGGTCCCACGTGTGATATTGGGCTCTTAGGTGGCATTGACAAGCAGTGTTTGTCTTCTCAGAGATAGAGCTATAACTTCTGCTCGTTGCCTTCGCTGTCCTATTCAGGCTTTCATCACTGGTGGATTGGATTGCTGCTGTGAAATCTCCTCTCTTGGAGGTCACTGGGGAGGCAGTTCAGAATACAGAATGTGAAACATCTTGTGGGGATGGCTAAGACAGGTGCAACAAGAGCAGTATTTCACATAGTTAAGAAAAAAGCTTTTGAATTATGTATTACATTATGGCTGTGCAGCACTTCTACACCCTTATCCTATGGGAAGGGACCACCCCTTTTCCTCCCTTGCTGTTGCTTGAGTGTTCAAGCCCAAGGTGGGATTTTAGGTCACTGCCTGTTTGAAGCAACTTATTTCAACCTTTTGTGCCAAACAGTGACCTGCTCACAAATATCAGCCAGATACAAGAGCTGAGAGGGGCTGCATTCAGAGTGGACAAAAATGTGTCTAAAACTTCTTGAAGTGTTTTGTCTGAGAAAAGTGAGATGCTGGATCGAACTAACAAAAAAGCCTCAAAAAAACAAACTAAGAAATAATGGTTTTGAGGCAAACTCTGTGTTCTGTATTATCTGTTTTCAGGATTATGATTGTTTTTCCTCCCACAAACTCTGCTCTTCATTATTTTCTTTCTTTTTTTCCCTCTTGTTTATTTTTCTTATATTTGCTTGTTTGCATTTATTCATTAATTTAGTGTCTCTCTACTGTGTCTGGTATATTCTCAAGGATAAATTAATTCAGGTAACCTCAGCATCATACCCATGTGGTTTTTCCTATTCCAAACTACTTATGTAATTTCTTGGGATTAAACCACTGATTTATAGGTTGGGTTATAAAGTGGAACTCCAAGTATAGGGTTATGAAACATGTCTTGAAAATACATCCATGTTATAAATAATAAAATAGTAGTTTTATGAGAAAGGGTGCTAAAATATTAAATGAGGCTGTCTATTCTTTATCATGACATGTATTTAATGCACTTTTTATTGTCTCCACCACTTTGAAAAAAAAAGCTTACTTCAAACTTTTAATTACAGCACAAGACCAGTTTTCTTGTAATTGGAAATTTGGACTCTTTCTTTAACTCCCCGTGTTCTGTATAGCCTTGCATACTGATTAAAGTTTACGCAAAATTTTTGGGACCCCTTAAGGGTGTTTTTGAAGGCTTCAGACAGATTTGTTACTTCCCCAGAAGTGTGGCACAGAAAGAATGTTAAAGGTGCAGTGTTTTAGAGTTTGCTTGATTTGTAGAATGTTATTGAGCTTCAGTGCTAGATTGAGTTTATTGTAAAAAAACCTGCACGCTTCTTACTAAAGCAAGTGGCTGAGACAAGAGCAATGCTCGTCCCAAACAGAGGGAATTGTGAAGTTGAGGGTTTCAGGGGGGCACTGGGGGTAGCTGCTCTCTGAGGATGGGGGGAGTGGCTGACACCCAAGGAAGTACTGCAACCACAGGGACAAAAAAAGCAGTGGATGCAGTAGAATTTGATTCTGAGAGATGCTGAAAAAGCAATTCTGAGCTATGCAACAGTTAGACAGGAGATGGGAACTAACAATAAAGACTTCTGTGTTCCTTGTAGATAAACAGAACTGTGGTAATTACTGACAGTAATTCTGTCATCAGTGCACTTCTAAAAAAAAAGATCCTGCTGGAACTTATGCTGGAGTTACACTGAACTTATGCAGGAAGTTAAAACTTCCTGCTGGAGCTATGCTCTCCAGGAAGGAAAAAAATCACACTTCAAGAAATATATACTCCCTGTGTTCAGTGCCATGCATTGCTGGGTCACACAAAGCATTTATTCCTCCAGAGAGCATGATGGCTGTGTAAAGAATTTACATGTCCTTTGGGGCTTCAAGAGGTCATTGTTTTTGTCAAACACTTGCTCTACTCCTCCTCCTTCTTTGCTGGATGATACTTGTGGCATTTAGTCTTTTGGATTTATTATTGTACCAGTTTGGTTTTTGTAGCAGTGGGTGCTGATACTGTTTTTGATACATTTGTGTAAACCTAAACATGGGTGTATCTGAGGGGTTTCTGCAGTCTGAAATAGCTCATGTTCCTAAGTGTTGCTGTACTTATGAGTTTGAGTAAGCTCTCGAGTACAACAAACAAATTTGGTCAAATTAACTATCTGTCAACTTATGTTAGAAATTCGGAATGTCTGATTTAGCATATCTGGGACAAAGTTCCTAAAAAATGCTGGTAAATGCACCAATCCTTTTCTGATTAGGAGCTTGGTTTTCAGGAGTAACAGAAAAAGTCCCGAAAAGGAACAAATAAGAGGCTGTAGTGGACTTTAGGACTTTGCCTTTGCTTGAATTACTACCATGGTTAACTATTTTTGCAGTGATAGAATGGGGCAGTCAAGACTCAATATTTTGGATGATGAATTGCTTAAAGCTCTATGTGAGTCCCCTCTACTTCCAACATTTGTATTATTTTGGTATAAGTTTTTTATATCAGCACCCTAGGATGTTTATGTCTTCTGGTGCTGAAAGGTTCTGCCTCAATCATGCTTTTATTTTATGTTTGCTCAGTGAATAAATTTCCACAGCTCCAAGTAGACAATTGCCTTACTTTTAAAATATGTAAGGTCTTACAGACTTTTAATTAAGGTTTTATAATTAGTACACTGAATTAATTCCAATTTTTAAAATAGGAAATGTATATATTTTTAATTATGCCAGTGAACTCGGTGTGGGTACAGTGTGAGGAGATCAGGTTTGGGCTATTTCCTGCTTTGTGTGTTTTAATGACTCAGGAGGGGCAAAGCACAGAAGTGATGAAGAGGTGGAGCCCTGGGGGCTGGAGGTTTTGTTGTTGCAAATTTAGACCTACAGAGGTATATTAATTGCCAGAGCAGTTTTTTCTGCACCTAAAGATGTAAAGCAGCATTGGATCATCCTTTAGAGCAGTCTTGGAAGACTGTGGGCAAATGGAATTTATTCATTGGAGAGAAGCAGCTGAAGAATGACTGAAGTGAAATATTTGTTTATTTAAAATGAACTCACTGTGAGGTATGAATGTTAGTTTGACATGGCAGTGGAATTAAATCCTATAAAAAAGAAATGGTTTATAGCAACATTGTTTAGCTGACAAAAATGTATAGAGTACAGTGGACACTGACTCACATTGGCAGGAATCAGCTTTAGGGAATTCTGCTTCACCAAACAGATCTCTTCACTCCTAATGTTTGACAGTATAGCCATTGAGAGGAATCAAAGATGAGAAATATGAAAAGGGAGGAATACTTTAGAATAATTACCTTCAGCTGGAAATGAAATCAGATATTAATTCTTAGGGAAACATAAAATTCAAAACCTCTGAAAAAAGGAAAAAATACAAATGCATTTTTTATGAAGACTTGTGCTAAAACCTTGGAGGTCTTCCTTTATTCTAACTTCTAAAGGTGAATATGAAATTTGTTGCTAGAAAATTATGTATCATTGTGGAACTCATATAAGATGCACTCAACAGTTAAATGGATTTTTTTATCTGTAATCTTACAGAAGATTTATATAAATTACCTTATAAAAACATGGTAATAGAGGGAAAGAGTACAAAAAAGTAATAGCAGAATTGTCACAAGACATGAGGAAGCTTGAATAGTATGTCAGATGCATTCTGAGTTTTGATTATTCTACATGTGTTTTAAAAAATTCAAGCATGCATGGCTGCATGTATTGTGTAATTTCTGGTGCTAGATGGAATGCTCAAGAAGGAGGGAATCCACTGGTCTGTATTTGATGCAAGTGTAATAAAAGCAGTTTAGAGTTCCTGAAAGTTTTCCAGCCTTTGTTTTTCTTTTATAACTTGATGTATTTGTTGTCATACCTGTCTTACTCAGAAAAAGAGAGCTTCCTAACAGTACCTTGTGAGAATGGATGGGGAGATTTCTGACAAAATACAGGTGAGATGTAGTTGGGTTTGGAGCAGGTTGTGGAGAGCTGTTTTCTGTTCTGCTGCTACAAGAACTGACTGAGTGTTCTGTGCTATGCTGACTTTGGATTTCACATCAGGTTCACACAGTTTTGTCACCCTCTCTTAAATTTGCTGTTTCAGAAGTGGTTTCCAGCATTTAGTTTGGTTTTCTAGTAAGAAATAACAATGCTCTCCATATGCAAATTGGTAGAGGACATTGTCAAGAGTACCAAAATAAAATTCCTTTGAATCTTGCAGTGGAACAATTGATTTTCTTTCCAAGGTTTGTGGTGCTTCATTAAGCAGTTACAGACAGATTTCCCTGACTGGTTTCTCACTTGGGGCCTGCTGAGGACACTGAGCCTCAGAAGTGCCATAATTCCACCTTTCTGCTCCTTTTTCTGGTGATCTGGGTAGAATGGTTCTTTACTGAAGAGAGTTTGATCTCTCGCTGCTGAAGGCCTTCTTTTGCCTGTTCATCCCAGAGGAACATCACTGATTTGAAAAGGGGGAATATCAGTGCTTGAATAACATTTCCTTGTATTTTCACAGCTTTATTTGCACAAGAGGGTTAGAATTGCCACCTGTGGGATCTGGTTACCTCTGGAATCTGATATGAGTGTGTCCTCTTCGGTAGTTGACTTTTCTCTCTGGTTCATTGGGATCACTCATGGATTTTCTTTCCAAGTGTGGATACTGGACATGTTATCCACTGTAAAAGTAATGGAGCAGCCACCAGGCTGGAATGCAGCTAAGGTCCAGCAGTGCTGGTGTTTGTGGGGAATACATGTAGGGCCAAATCCTCTTTATGGCTTGGGTCAGATTGTGTTTGTTTTTGTGGTATAGAAGCTGCTTGGTGCTGTTTTATTCACACTCCCTTGGAAGGAAAGGGAATCTATACATCCTTGTTGGAACTGGTAGGTAAAAACAAGTAGCCTTTTTTTTGGTTGGTTGTGTGGTTTTGTTTTTCTTTTATGGATTTGAATTTAATCTGTAAGGAAGTAAGGTCTTGTTTCTATTGAATTATATAAACTACACTGAAATGTATATATTTTTTGACTATTGATATTCAAATTAAGTCAAAGAAAAAAATGGCCTTTGGCCATATATACACATAAAAAATATACATATAGAATGTTTTGGCAAAGCTTGAATAGAAAGTTAAAATGTGTGTTTGAAATAGTCTCCATCTATTGCATTAGACAGTTCTAGAATGACTAAATGCAGATGAAAAGTGATTAGA
Source organism: Vireo altiloquus (assembly GCA_013396875.1). Classification (NCBI taxonomy): domain Eukaryota; kingdom Metazoa; phylum Chordata; class Aves; order Passeriformes; family Vireonidae; genus Vireo; species Vireo altiloquus. The sequence goes on from VZRF01001865.1 coordinate 401,789, forward strand.
AGTGTAATATTTTAGAGACCTTGGTAGTTTTTCCTTGGTTATCCTGCTGAAATGTCAGTGTTCAGATGTTGTCACACTGGAATTTGCTTTTGGATGCTCTGTTGGAGGGAGACTGAGGGATGTCACCCAGCCCAGTGCTGCTCAGGTGTTGGTGTTCTGTGATGTTTGTTTGGTGTAAGGTACCCTCTGCTCTAGGAGGGTGACATTGTCAGTGAGGATGTGAGTTGGCTGCCAGCACTTCCACAACGACACTGGAGCTTGGGAATGACCAGAATGGAAGTTCTTGCAGTGATGCCCAGCACTCAGGTGCTGCAGAGCTGCAGGGAGGGCTGTGTCCTTGTGCTTGGCTGCAGCACCTGGTGTTATCAGTGTCTTCTGGCTGGTATTTAAATGTGTTCATATTCAGGGTCCACGTGGGGTTGTTTATTTGTTTCTTCCCCAGTTTATCCTGTGTTGAATCAGTGCTTTAACCCCCCCACTTTTCTTTGTTACGTTGTCTTGTTCATTCTCAGGTATGTTTTCATAGGGCAGTTTAAAATGAGCTTCCTGGCACCACATGTATTCTTTACCTAATTGTGAACATGACATAAAAAGGAATCTTTTTCTGTTACAGTAAATATTTTTGTACCTCAGCATGCTTATTTAATGTAAGTAGGTTTCTGAGATACCGCTCAAAATGGGACCAGATTTTATTAGAGTAGCCTAAAGAACAGAATAAATCCTTTAAGCCAATTGTATAAAAATGCAAATTTCAGTCAAGCAATTAAAAACAGATAGAAATTAGAGATTTGGATTTTGCAGAGCAAGCTTTCCACAGCCACTGCCAGATTACTGTGCAATTTATCTGGATTCTGTCAGAGATAGTCAGACTAGATTTTGATAAAGAGCAGCAAATCTGTCCCTCCGTAGCTCCTGTGACTTGCCGCAAATTTCATTCAAGTTGAAGCGTCTGTACAATCCCTTGAATAATTTGGAGTTAATCATTTGTACTTCACAGCCTCTGATAGGCCTTAGACTTGGGGGGTGGGAACAGATTTGGCTTTTTAATCGCCTCGTATATTGTACAGCGAGAGATAAATGACACAGACTGTCTGAAATCTACATTCTTGCTTCTGATGCAAAACTGTAATTAATTTTGTGCAGTGTTTCAGAATTGATCGTGGTCACTTGAATTTCTAATTTTTCATTCACTTCAAAGACCTTTTTTTAAAAAGAATGTGCTTAGAGTGTGTGAATTCTCTCTGATGCTAGTGTTCTAAATGACTATTTTGTGCCTCTTTTTCAATAAGGTGAAACAGAGGTCAAGGCGTGTGGCTCATGTTTATCTCTGTCCCAGCTGCTTCAGGATGTATTTTCTGACTTATAGGAAATGCAATCAAACTTAGGAAATTACATCTAAATACTTAGGCTGCAGTGTGCTCACTTCTGTGCCTTGTAGAAATCCAAAAGGCTTCTTTCAGAAATCCTTTTCAGTATAAAACAATTAAGCACAATTTAGGCAATAATTACCCTAATTAACTACACTATAATGTTTGTATTCAAGATTATAGAAACATTGTATCTGTTCTCTGCTGCAATAACAACAAGTCTTCCTAATTTCTCTGTATTGATAGTACTTGTATGTGCTTCTTTGTTTGGTATGTTTCACTGTAAAAATATTTGTCAGTGAAAGATTGAACAATATGAATGAATTTGATTATGCCATTGTCAAAAACCCCATGCATCACAATTTCTTGTTTTTAATCACTACTGTAAACCTCACAGCCTGAGGGCATAGTTTTAATTTGGGTGCCTTACTAATGAAAAGAAAAAAATAATTGTTTTGCCTGGATTTAATAATAAGCAATAAAATCAGCCAACCAGATTTTACCTCTGCATTCAATCTCTTTTTTATTATAAAACATTTTTGTCCTTTTTTTTTTTAGATTACAGGCGTAGATACCGAACATTTTACTAATAAATATTTCAGTTTGCTTATGAAGGCTAATGCTGTCATCTGAATATGGAATTATATTTCTTTCATGCTTCATTATCATTTCATGGTAGTAATGACAGTGAGGCGATGGAATATTTACAGGCTTTTCAGAAGACATTTATCCAATACATTTCCCTGAAGGGCACCTAGGCTTAAAGATACATTATCCTTTTATAAAACACTGCCCAGAATCCCAATTTCTGAATCAACCAATCAGAACTTGTTTTGCAGCAGTTACTGCTAAAACCCTCAAGCCAGTCTCATATTAATCCTGTGAATCTGGTGGTGAGGGGGGTGTGAGTGGAGGGCTGGGGAGAGGGGGAAGAGGGAACCCTCCCTCCTTAATCATCAGGCTTGGTACTTTAAGTAAAATATGTTATTTCTTCTGTACTGGTACAGTTTTTCAAACCTGTGCTTGGAACATTTCATTGAGATTGGGTGGACTGCAGCAGCGAAGACTGGCTGTTCAAATTTGGGAGTATTTTTTTTAAATATCAAATTGTTAGGCTTAATTTGCATTAATTTATGATGTCCTTGTCTGTCGTGTGGCTGTTGCATGAGCAGATTCCTTGGATCTCTGCTCTGGTACAGGAATACATTGCACAAACCCATCTCAGGTTAAAAGTAACCAGGCATCCATCCGAGGTGTTGCTCAGCATTTGGGCTCTCTCACAATGTGCCCTGTGCTCCTTCTGAGAGAAGCAGCACTTATTTGTGTCTAGATAAGAGTTCTTATTTTCAAATAAGGGAAGAAAGCAGAAGATCTACGCTGGTCTGATGTCTTTCAGCAGTGTGTCACTGGTTAGTTTTTGGAAGAGATAATGGAATCAGGATTTTCCTTTTGCTACTGGCCTTCTATGCTCGTATGTGTCTATGCTGCATTTGGCAAAGCAGTAGAGAATTTTGAGATTCTGAAGGAACTCTAGCTAGGTACTGCAGAGCTCTGTAGGAGCTGATAGACTCTGTGCCCATTGTTAAAGCTAACCTGAGGACCTCTGCTGCGTGGCAATAAGTGATTTAGACATAACATGCACTACATTGAAATTAATACTGAATACATTGAATTAAGATCCCTATACTGGCAGTCCCTGGTGCTCAATGTACTTCAAGGTGTAGCCAAAGGTGTATTTTTTTTAGTGAAAGCTATAGAACAAATTTTTATTAGAAAAAAATCCTGTGTAATAACAATGCAGAATTATCTCATCTGAGAGATGCACATCCTGAGCTTGCATGCAGCTTACATTATCCTCCTTAAAGTGTTGATTTTAAGTTTCTCTGTCCAGGAGTTCTAACCTATAGCTTCAAAATCCTGAGGTATTTTGAAGCATATGTAATATTTGCCACTCAACCAATTGGCTTATAGCATCTGTTGCCACATGCATGTTTCCAAAATACTGCATTTTATCCCCAGAAAGGGTGTAGAAAATGCACATCTGCCTAGGAAGGTGAGTGGCTGTGGTGAAGGAGTCTGAAGTTACATTTATGCTCTTTGGCAGCCAATGTCAGTGCTGCTGTGGTTGTCCTGTGAAGAGCAGGCACTTCTCCTTTTCTGTCTTTCCTAAAATGGGAGTTTTAAAATTCACATGGGCGAGTTACTTTGGGGCATATTTTTAATGGGCTTGAGACTTGGTTCTCTTTCTGATAACCTGATCTTACTTTTTGTATACAAATTTCCAAGCAAGAGCAACATGAAATAAATACCTGTGTATTTTCTGCTCTAACTGCTTGTTTTTTGTGCCTGAGAACAGATAATTAGGGATAAATGCGCTCAGATGTGCACCTGCATATCAATTTGGCTGCAAAAATAATTTCTGTTGTTCAGTTCTCAGTGTCTATCAATTTAACAGCCACTACACAAAGAGGACTTACCAGGTCTCGAGCCCCAGCTGTTCAAATAAAAGCAGAGATCTCTATACACAAAGAGTGAAGCTCTGAGGTGAGGCTGATACACTCCCTTTGACTGGACTGGAAGGTATGCATATAAAAAACTGACCACTGATTTGCAAGTTAAAAATGATTCTTGAGCTAGCTTGTGCTAAATTCAGCATAAGTTAGAAGATTCCTTTGCTTCTGCAGTCACTGAGCTTTCTTTTTATGTCCATCAATATGGGACCAGTCATGCCCAACACTGTTCTAGTAAAATGAGAATTCCCTGAGTCCCTCTTGTTGGCACTGAGCACTTCCACTTATTTTCACAACATTAGGAAAGAAGATGCCTGACATATTTGAACAGAAATCCATCTTGGTGGCTGTTAATCTCAACAAAACCACAAGGCTGTTCTACAATACAATTAAGTTCCCAGTTAACAATCTCATGTATATCTTCACTAATGCTGTTGTTTCCTCTGTAATCTCCACTGAAATGCTTTAGTGATTTCTAATGACTTCTAGATCTAAAGCAAGATTTATCTTGTAGACTGTGCATATTGTTGCTGCTCTGTCTGAAGAGTGTAGATACAAACATCATGGTGAGTCCCCATTGTGCACAGGCTGTTTGTGTTGGTTTTGGGGCCTTCAGTACTGCTGAAGTACTGAATTTTCAGTACTGAAATTCCAGTGATAGTGAAGCTGGTGTTCTGCATTTCTGTGTTTGTCTGGAATGCCTGTGGCTGTAGGGGTTTGAGCCATTTACCACTTGCTGCTGAATAACAACTCTACAGAATGGTGGCTGTGCTGCTGTGTGTGTGCTGGCAGTGAACTGCTGGAGGTGTTTGGAGCAGTGTCTGAGGAGAATGAGCCAACGTGATCGTGGAATATGGACTCGTAATGCACATCATGGCTGAGGAGAAAGGTGTAGCTCAACAGGAGCAGCAAATGAAAGGCACCGGGCTGATCTTGAAAACCTAACTTCTCCCTAAAGCCCCTGCCCTTCTCACAAATCCTCCACTGAAATTGTTGGGCTGAATCTAAGTGCTCAGATTCAGGGGTTTGGGAGGTGCAGAAAAAACAGATTTCTCTGTACAATCATCTTAATAAATAACCTCATATTTTATCCCTGTTTGGTTCCTCACCCCTCAATCTGCAGAAATGTCTGTCCTTGGAGATTAGATACTCTGGCTGCATGCAGATCCCGAGCTGCTGTAAGTGGGAAGGATAGGTCTGCATGACAATTGCTCAATATATTAGATACATATAGGGTTCACTTAGTGTCAATATTTCTGAGAATTAATATTTGGAAGCATCAGCATGAGCTATTTGTAAGATCTTTCAGAAAAAGCCTTTCTTGCTTATGATTTACTTTGAAGAATAACACTCTCCTTCCAGAACTTGTTTCAGTAGGTTGGCTTTAAGAGCATCAAAGGAATGAGACCTCTCTAAAGTGAATGCTAAACTGAAGATATATTTGATTACAAAGGAGATTGTGCATAACAGTAATTTGTAACTCTAAATAACCTCTCATGCAGTAGATTTACAGTTGGGATGTGTGAGGGGCTGTCCCTCATGCTGCAGGATCATAAAGCTTGTAGACAAAATGCAAGATATTATTGGAGCATGCCTTTCCCCCCTGTGAGTGCCAGGTATCACATCCCTACAAAGCACTTTTTAAGATTTTTTTTTTCAGTTTTTTTTGGTTTGCTTTGGTTTTTTAATAAGTAAAAAGAGCCTCCACCAAAATCACAACCATCAATCAGCCAAAAAATCCAGAGCAAATATGTTTACATTTAAACAATCATGTTGAACCAACATTTAAAGAAAAAGTTCTTAAAATTTTGCAACTGCAGCTTAGTTCTTTCTGAATGAGGTAAAGATAATAACAAATAAAATCCAATAATCCAACCTACTTTCAGGTGTAGGTGAAAAAATGTTGCATTGCCATTAGCCCAAAATTGCTCAAACACCTCGATTACTTGCTCAGATCATTAGAGAACCACGCAAAAAGAGAAAAGAATATTAACAACTGTTATGATGTTTTCAGCAGAAATATCTGTTACAGGCTGTGAAAGATATCACTCCATGCCTGAGCAGGGAAACTTGGATGCTTTGGAATGTCATTGTTGTTTTGGTGCAGCCTGTGTCCAGTTCTGGGATGGTTGCAGCTTCCTCCCTCCCCCTGCACGAGCCCATTAGCAGGCATTGACTGCCCACTGTAATCTTGATTTTCTTTCTAGTTGCTGATAATAAGAAAAATGTTATAATTACACTGGACAGGTTTCTGAAATTGTGATTATCTAAGTAATAATCTTGCAGCACAGGATTTCTTATTTTTTAAGAGCCAAAGACTAGTTTTCACCTTGTGATTAACCAGGAAAAGGGGGTAACCTCAAGCAAATGCACCTCCTGTCCCCAGCCCCTAAGCCTCCTGCTAAATCCCAAGCAGCTGTATATGACTGTTATTACTCAGGAGAATTTGAACTCATAACATTTGAGATGAAAAAAGGACTCAGTGCTGCTCAACAATCAAGAATGGGACATTTCCACTCTGCCTTGACAGAGAATAAATCTGTAAATCATTAAGCACGTTGTGTCCCCCCGAAGAGTGCATCACTGTGCCATAGTTTAAGGCAAACACAACCCCTTGTACACTCGTTGTGGCTGGAATCTGATACAGCACTTGCTTTAAAATCCACTTTGATCAGTGAACATTAACCAAAGTGTCGACAAAAGGTCATTTGGCCTCAGGGAGGAAATGGAAAATTTTATGTACAGAACACATTGCAGTGAGTCCAGGGTCATTATAACTAAGAGAATAGCTGTGGTTGTTTTTCCTTTTTAATTTTTTATTTTTTTTGCCTTGGCTACTATATGACTTTGAACTTGGCATGGAAACACAGGCTGCTGAGGCAAAAACTCCTCCCTCTGGTGATCACATGAGTGCCTGTGAATTCCTGACAAGACCAGTACAGAGCCTTGTCCCACAGCAGATATCATATTTTTGACATAGGAGTTCAATTGCAAAAATGTTGATGACCAGTGCAAATGTATCGATTTGTGTTTTTTCTCCCCTCCTCAATAGACCAAAGTGTTGCTTGTAGTTAGAGGAGGAGAAGAAAGCTAGTGAAACAGAGTTGAATCTACTTCTTAGAAGCCTGGGTTATCAAACTCATTAATCTACATGTCAAGAGGCTAGGAATGAATAATTGTGTGTAGAATTTATCTGCCAACATGATAGCTACTTTTCAGCTCTCTCTTCAGAGCTCTTTCATTGTGCTTGGCTTTATTATATGCTTTGTCTTTTCTATTTCTAGTCTGTTGGGGAGGTATAGAAATATGTACCTCAGCACTACAGAGGACAGTTGCTTTGAAACATGGCGCTGGTTAGTTTTTTGCATGCACATTTTTTCTTGCTTAGGTGTTTAAGCATCAGGGTAGAGCTTGCAAGATTTACTCTTTGTTCCTATGTTAATTCTTAGCATTGTGAACAATATTCCACAAAAAGAGAAAAAAAAAATCGCCTTAAAGTTAACATCTTTGTGCTGTTTTTTTACAGCTTTGTGGTCAATATTGGCTGCTTTATTAAAATAGAACTCTTATTAGTAAAGCTTATAAGTGATGAGGGTTCAGAGCATTTTATAACAATGGTGTTTTAGGAGTCTCAGTATTATTGAAGGGTTCTCTCTATTATTTGCTGTGTGGATTTTCATTGCCATGATGGACAAAATCCGAAACCGAAGCTGGTGTGGACAGGATAGTAGAAAGCAGATTTGAAGGGGATGTGATGCTAATTTGAGTTCAGAATATAACTTTCTTTCTGAAAGAACATTGTCCTAATTCTGATCTTGAGCTTATTTTATGCCAGTTTGGCAGTACCGTAAATGCACTAATTTATCCAGCACTTCTTATTTTACTTAAAACAAATCTGCATGCCTTGGTCTTGCTTTTACTGTGTGTGTTTTCAAGACAAAATGTTCGTGTAATTCTGTTGCCAGAATTTAATCTCAAAACTATAGCATCTGGGTCGGAGCTGCTGTGCTTGATTCTTGGAAATTTCCTGGGGTTGTGTGGTGTGTGTTATTTTTGTTTGTTTCTTCTTTACTAGGGTAGATGATGCATCAGAATTTTGTCAGCAGTCTAAAACATTAGGCCAGACTAGTCTATGTCTGCTGATACCCAGGAATTCATGGGGAGAAGTAATAATTATTGGTACTCATAGAAGAAATTATTTCTGCTGCTGGGCTCTTCCTTTATTTTGCCTGAGCTCTCTAAGATGTCTGTCCTGTTTCCTGGCACAGCCAAAGTGCTTCACAGAGATAATACCAAGGTGTTGCATTTCTGTCCCTTTTCTTAGGTATCTGTGTGGAACTGGGAGCAAAATTCGGCGTTTGGCCCTTGTTACGTTGGTATCACACCACTGTAAATTGACTAGTGAGAGGTAAATAGTGTATTTTTAAAGGGTCATGAACAATGCCTTCTTATATTTCCACTGTACCATTTGATGAAATGAAAATGTGTAATGAGAAAGGGAGGGAGCTTTATATTCAGTGTGTATATGGTAAGTCAGAACACTGTTTATTGTAACAGAATGAAAGTACTGCAAGTCTAAGTAGTTTCAACGATGTTTCCTTCATCCCAGGAGCATTTGAACCCAGCTTCTGCCTTGTCAGCCACATTTATGATGTGTTCATAATTAAATGTCCACGAAGCTCACAGCATGCTGACCACAGAGGGGCCATAAGCAGTAAAGATAAATGAGAGAGAGAGATGTAATATTGCTTCACTTGTGGGTTTAGTCTGATGTTAAAGATTGTCAGTGATAATTATTAATATGTGACCTGGTTGAGTCTTTATGTGAACAATCACAATTTTAATAAAGTGGTAAACTCTGCTCTCTCTGAGTAATCTAACTCTATATTTAACTGGTTTACAATTAATTCTAGAATTTCAGAAAAAATTTCAATCATTGAAAAATAAAATGGTAGCCTATTAATGTGAACATGCTGCTACTGACATTTTTGTTTAAAGCTTAAGTAGGACTAAAATTTGAAAGGAATTGGAAAGAAAAGCTGTAGTCTAAATTGTGGTAGGGATCAAATCTAATCTGGTCAATTGTTTGTCACCTCAGACAAGTCTTTGGCATCCTTCTTTGTTAATACCAGTAAAGAACAGCTGGATGTGCTATATATGGTATTTCTAATCCCATATCTGTATTCACCTAAATTTCCAGTTTACTGCAGTGTGTGCACTCACCTGCTTGTTACCAAAAATATCTATGTTGTAGAACTGCAAAAATGTTTTTTTGTTGCATTTGATGTTTAAGGCTTGCTATTTACCTTCTGCTTATATCTCTCAATTGTATTTATTAACAGAAGATATATTCCAGTTTAGAAAATCAAAATGCTGTAGAATATTGTAAATTAGTAAAGAAATGTCACACTGTGACTGGCACACTGTTAAAAACTGCCCAAGGAATATTTAAATTTCTCTTAGATTTTCAAAGTGTGATTCAAGAAAGAGTACTGGTGCTCAGTTTTATCAGGAATTAATGTTCCACTACAAAATTATTTTTGAAAGAGCAGTGAACAAACTAAGGCAACAAGTTACTATCAGTAACGTTGCTTTGGTGTCTGAAATCTGGAGCTGTAGGAATGCCAGATATTTACAGTGGTGCATCTGAATTTTGTTTCTCTTTCTCCATCATTATAGAGGTGGAATGAAAAAGTGTGAACTGTAGGAATCAGGTGTTAAAATACCTTTCAGAACCAGTTAGTTTTTTGTAATTTTAAAACGAAATAATTTAGCAAATTTTCACGCAAAGAATTATTTAACTTTCTGCTAAGAAATAAATGTTATTTTGGAGTATGTTTGTGTTTCTCTCTCACAGGCTGTTTTACAGCTGGAATTCCCTATCTCCTTGGCATGTCTTTTTCCACATGTATGGAAACTGCAGTTACTGGTTAGTATTTACCTGGTTACCAATTATCCCCAGAGCACCACAAATTCAGGATCTGATTCTGACACTTTCACAAATATTTCTTATTTGCTTTGTGTTTTTTGAAAGGTGGAAGGAAATTGTTCACCTGAGGGATAACTGTAAGTAGGTAGAACCAAATTAAGTATTAGATATGTTCCAGCATGCTCTTTCTGAGGAATTTAATGGGTTTATTTGTGAAGTAAGATACCATTGTAGCCTTAGTAAAAGTAGGAAAAATTGGTTCAGATTTGGGTTTTTTTAATTTTAATTTGAGAAGAAAGGTGGAAAGCTGAGAGGTGAAAATTCTGTTTCTCTGAAATGACTGCAAGATACAGTGTGAGCACGAAACTCTGCCAAACTGTTTCCTTCTGCTAATACAGGTGCTTTTGCAGGAACAACTCTGTGCTGTTCTGTTGTGTATTGAAATGTGGCTCAGTTGTCTGTGCTCTAAAAGGTACAGTTTATTCCTGAATCCAACCATTTCTTTAACTCACCAGTGTATGCAAACTATTAATGATACTTAAGTGATGTGTGCATCACAATGGATGGTAGTTTTATGATGTTAATAAAAGTAATTATATGCACCAATATGGTAAAATAAAAAGAGTAAAATTCAAGGAAATGTTTATTAAATGAAATCATTTATTAGAAACAAATGCTGTAGTGTTGTCTTTGTTTGGTTGATCAGCCCAAGCATTTTATCAAAGTTTGCCTGTCAGGGTTGGATGTCTCTGCAAGCCTAATTGACGCTAATAGACTTGAAAAGAGGAGGAGTAAACTTAGAACATAATGCACATATAAAGATCCAGAGAATCGGTAACTAGTTATAAATGCATCAAAGTGCTTTCAAATGAATAGCTTAAACAAAGGAATAACATTTGGATAATAAAGAAGTCCATTACGCTTAAATGGCTACGAACAGGTAAAAAAAAAGAGGTGTTCTGTCAAATCAATACTTGTAGTGCAAAATTAATCACACATTTGACAAGACATGATTCTGTGTTATTTCCACCTACTGTATCTGATTCCATCTGAACATCCATTATTAATAAAATAGTCTCTCCCAAGAAATTCATTATCCTAGAATAAATACTTTAATTTTTTTTTTCTAAAATGTAGATTTGAAATATTATTTCACAATTCATTCAGTACAGATATGTCCTGTGGATATTTTCATCCATCTTACTTCAATAATTTTATCTCCCTCCCATTAGTTCTGTTCACATGGTACTTATCCTTTTCTTATTTTACACATGACTCTGTGAAACTGTGGCCTACATACAAAATGTCACTCAAGCTCATAGGGGCTGAACACTCTTGATTTTAGGAGTATGTAATACCAGTCTGTTTTGTACAGATTTATTTCTTCATTTATTTCTTTTATTTTTCATAAATATGAGGACCATGATTATTGATTACTGCTTTTGAATTCTGTAAGTAGAGACATTATGAAAAATGCAGATAATGCTGTGAATAGTGGGGGGACACAAAATGAAGAGGTCTAGTCTGGTTCTTGCTGAAGTAAATGAGGAAAAGATACTGAGGGGAGACAAATCACAACTACTTATATCATCAGGATGTTTGAGAGTTCTGTGGCTCAGACCAGATTTGATCTCCCAAAGGTAGGGATGGTAACTTCCAAACTCATTGCAATGTTACACTTAAAACCTGTGTAGGAAAGCCTTTTCGTCTGGTAACTTTTTGTTTTATATGTGATTTCCATAACCTTTTGAATAGTTTTTATAACAGCAGATTGTGTTAATCTGCATTTCTGTCTTGCAGCTGAAGATTTTAAAATAAATTGGAAAACTCCAACATTAGGTCGATATAACTATAGAATTTTTTGCTGTTCTCTTGTGTGTAACTTTTAAAATCTGAAAAAACTTGAAAGAATACAAACATTTAGTGCTTACTTCTGAGAAATAAAATATCTAAAATATAGTTATTCCATAGCTTTTGAAGTCAGAAGTATTGGGATTCGTTATTCAAATATAAAACTTAATTGGACCATAGCTACATCACTGGATTGCTACTCCTCCATTTTTTTGGCTATTTGGGTAATAAAGTCTAATGACATAATGGAAGTACACTTTCCTTGAAACATATTGAGTTCTCATTGACAAACTTTAGAATGAAAATGTGAGTGTTAAACTCCATTCCTTTGTAGTAGACATTTGCAGTTTCTTTTACATTATTTTATAATGTTGACAATTTTATGCTGGATATTCAGAATTCATTAAAATAACAGAGCATTGTTCATAAGACACATTTGCCTATGTGTTAGATAATGAAATATGATAATATGGTTTGCTGCAGTATAATAAGAGTTCAAATTTGCTATATAAATGTAAAGGAGTAAATAAAATTACTGCAGATGATGCACATTTTGTTCCCAGTACACATTATAGACAATAAGAAGAGTGTTCATGGTGAAAGTTTTGAAAAGTGTCCAACTGACACTTTTGAAATTTGACTGGTTTTTACAACTGTTCTCAAGAGACTTGAGATGACTTAAATTTAGACTGATATAGGTGTATGTGCCATGGACTGTCAATGTTTAACTATCAATTGTTGGCTAACCAGGTGCTACTGAAAAGAAAAACCTTCCTTTTTACTGTTGTGGCTATCTGATAGTTCTGTGTGGTAAATCCAGAGGGCAAAAGGTTGAAATTATGGCCTTGTGGAAGTTAATGACATCTTCCTGACTTGAGTCATGATGTAATATAGGCCCAACTCAAACTGCAATTTAAATTGGAACTGTTGGTGTCAAAATCAATAATTAAATGTACTTGGAAAAGAAAACAAGCCCCAAACTAGCAGGTGTAAGCTGTCAGGAATTGGTTATAGTGTCTGCAGAAAAGAACTGAGTGCAAATCTGTGCTTGGAATGACTTACAGTCCTTGATCCTCTGTGGCACCAAAACCGTGTAGGACATATGAGCAGTGGTGTTTCCTCATTCCCTGAGGAAGTGCAGGCTCAGTACTGGATCCTTAAGAGAAAGAAAACAAGCTTTTTGGATTCAGAGTGCTTTGAGCCTTTGAGTGTTAGCTTGAGGAAATGTATTAGAGGAAAACATGCTTGAAGTACTTTGATTATGGTAGCTTTACCTAGCATTTGCCTAGGTATCATTTACCTACCTCCCCATTTGCCTGTGTATCATTATTTTTTCCTCCCTCCTATTTTAATACTCATAAAGTAGCTTCCTCTTTTTTTTTTTTCTGTGTGGCACTGAGTACCCTGCCACTTAGTCAAATTCCAGAGATGATTCTGTTGTAATACATGCCAATTCTACAGACCTGTGAGTGCAGATGAAAGACATAAAAGTGGACGTTTATTTTTAACTAAATCTTTGTCTGGATGTAATTCTTGGACCCACTGCATGAAAATGCTTGTATGGCAAGGGATACTCTTTCATCAAATTTTGGACCATATTCAGTAAAAGCAGAGGAGAGCTGTTCTGTGATGAGGTGAAGATGTCCACCTTTTTTTCATGAGTAGTAAAAATATTAGAGTCCTTTAGAATGATTGAGTAAACAAAAATTCTTGACAGAGAACCAGACATTTAAAGGTGGTGTGGCCTTTGGGGCTCTCTGAGTAATTGAGTGCTGGCTGCTTGTACCTCTCACTTAATCAGCCACATGTTCTTTGAAAACCTGAGAAGCATTGACTAAATTTACCTGACCTTTGTCTATTGGGCAGAAAAAAGCACCACAAGCTGTTGTGTTTGAAGTGGCAGAATCCTCATAACTGAGAGCAAAGTGCTCTTGGTGACTCTGCCACTGCCCCTGTGATCTGCTGTTACCTGCATTTGAACAAATGGTGCATAAGGTTGGGTGCATATAAATGTCACCTTCTTTCCAAAGTCCAAAATATGTTAGACCTGGAGTGAAGTGGGGTGGGAGATTTGGGTAACTGATTTGACTGAGAGTGGTAGCCAGATAGGAATATTTTTCTTGCAATTTTAATGCCTTCATTAGAAGCCTTGGTGTTGAATAGTGGAATGGACTAGAAAAAGAAGCTCATGTCCAGGTATTTTTTGAATATTCACAATTTTTTGTTGATTTCTAAGAACTGCACATATTGTGTGACCTCGTGCAGAACTGATCAGAAATGAAGATTAACTATATTTTTAACATAAAAAGTGAACTAAAATTAAGACTAATACAAGAAGTTTGGATTTATAAACTGTCTCCTATAAGATGTGTGGTTAGAAAGATTAAGCAGATTTTTATCTATGTTTTTGACGGCATGTGGCTTGTTGCTCTCATCAGAATTGTGATATATTCATTTTCTTTGCTTCATCTTGAATGAGAATACTCTACAAAACTTGTGATTTTTATTGTCCTATTTTAAGCTTGTAAATTATGACAAAGGGTTTGATTTGGGTGCTGTAATTGTGTTCCTGTTTTGTTCTAGTGACATAATAGAAGCAGATGTTGGGTTAAATGTAACTTTTCCCTCTTAGTACAAGGTTTTCTCTGTGCTTGCTCATCACATGGGTTTAGCAAATAACTCTTCTGTAGCTGGAATTTGATTAATATGGTGGTGATGCCCACTTGTCCCCCTGCTTGAATGTTTGTGCTATCACTATAAAAGGAAATACAAATGGCATTGATCACAGCTGAAATTGTGGCTTCTCCTGGTGTCTCTCTGCATGGCAGTTGTAGAATGCTGTCTGTGGGGAAAGCTGCTGATTCTTGATTCATAAAGCTATTTTTCTTTGTTAGAGATAAGAAGAACTCAAAGTGAAAATGGAAGTAGTGCCAGAAAATGCCAAGGGAGTTTCTTGGTTCAGCTGTTGGGAAGCTGACAGTTAAATATACTCTTGTCCTTTTCACTAAGTGTGATTATTACCTCTCTGTGCTCTGATGATTTCTGGAGTTACCAATGTGCTGCTAGGGTTGAAGCTGAGAACTATTATAAATTCTTATTCCAAAATATGATTTAATTTATTCATCAGAACAGATATTTTTTTACTTTTTCTGCCACAAATGTTGAGCATTTGTGCAAAGATTTTTTGCTTTGATCTTGATAAATAAAGAGCATATTGGTTAACTTTGGGTTTAGATAATAAGATTTTAAAGTTGATTTTCTTTCTTGAGTGATGGCTTTTAATTTTTTCAATAAAAATTGGCTTTGATATTGCAAAAGGCAGTTTTATTCCTGTAGGATACCTCACTCTTTTTGCCATTGTCCTGTTAAGGCTCTATCAGCCTGTGAGATTCCCTGGATCTAGGAATGCAGGTAAGAAATAAGAGAAGAAATCCCAGCTTTGTCAAGCATTACATACCTCAAACTTATTTGACTGAGATCTGTGATGAATAAAATTCCTCCAGAAGAAGAATTTCTCACTGTTAATAAGCATTGAACCTAATTTTGGTTTTTTTCATGGCCTGTGTGAGCAGCCCTTCTTTGTAACCTGATTTTTCCTACTGTAAGTTTGCAGTTCTCCATTCCGAAATGGAAGGATTTGATGTGATTTATTTCATGGGGATGTTTTATGTTTGCAAGAGATGAACAGGTTTGTTTAGAAAACAAAGCTACTAGTCACTAGTTTTGTTACAGCTGCCCTAGCAATCAATTGTATGAATTTTACAGCATAGCTGCATTGGAGTGAATGTTTCAGAGGCATTTCAATCAAAAGCGGTGCCATTCTGAGCTTGAAACATAGGCTTAGATTTATTTTTCTAGCAGTGCAATCCTCAAAGATTATACTTCATGCACCATTTTCAGGCATGTCAACATCCCTTACAAAATATGAAGATGAGCGTTATTTCATGGAGGTGGCACAAAGTAATACAATAAAATGGATTTATTTCATCTTAATTTATTTAAAATGTGCATAGACTGAACTGAAGTAAAATCTGCGAGATGAAATATCTTGTTCACATGAATACATCGGGGGTGGAAAAATCAGCACTGTTTAACTTTGAAAAGAGAAGGGGAACATGTGGCCTGTTTTCACAGGCATGGTTGGATGTTGTTCTAGTGATGGGTTCCCCAGTGCTTGCATAGAGATTTAATTTTCCAGTGTCCAAAAGTACATATCCACTGTAGTCTGAGCTGTCCTCTAAGCCCTGCTTGGGAATATTCACCAGTGGCTGTTGTAAGTCAGGACTTCTGCTTCTTCCCCAGGCTGTGCTGCTGGTTTGAGGCAGCACTCAGTGACATCAAGTACCAACCCCTGATAATTAAAATTAGAGACAAAGCTTTCTCTTTAATATCACCAGTGTTAAGCACAGTTCTGAGTATAGAGCTGGACTGACCCAGTGAAACCAAATATATCCAAGCTATGATTAATCTTTGCTTAAAAACTGAGTGGTCTAACAGCACAGTAAGGCTTTGGTAGATATAAAGTATAGGTGTGGTATAACTTCCTTGTTCTGGGTACTAACTACTCACACAGGGTGGGCTGTGCTCCCTAGGGTGTACCTGACCAGAACTAAGCTGAAATTTCTCTAAAGCTGGTTCTCTGCAACAACTTTGATCTGTGCTTACTTTGTACTTTAGCAAATGCATCATCTCTCCATCTCCCCATTTACAACTTTCCTGTCTTCTATTTCCAATTTCAGCATATAGGTGAATTAAAAGCTAGGCTGTTCAAATGATTGCTTTGTAGCCAGCTTTTCAAATGCCATTGTTTCTTTACTTGAAAGTTCATACTCACTACTCTTCTGATAAAGATATCACTGATATTTTTAACTGTCATGATGTTAAATACAACAAAAGAGAAAAAAATCTCAACTTCACCAAATTATTGCATTGCAAGTATTTGTTTACAAGGAAGTAACCATGGTGATATCCCAAGGCTGGGAGGAAGAATTGATGATTTATATTTTGTATCAAAAATAGTATTTAAGCACTGCTTTTCATACATGAGAGCAGCACTGATGTTTTTCAGATAATAGCTTTGGGTTTGTGTTTGTCAGAGTTAGCCTGAAAAGCTTCAGTGCCCACAGAAGCAAATATAAACTGTTTATTTCTACCAGAGGTAGGTATAGACTTTGGCTCTGCCTCTGTCAGCCAGGAGATCTTCCTGAGGAATGTCATCAGCCTCCAGAGGCTTTTAGGGATCTGAAGTTACTTGAATTGTGCTTGGCTACATAAAGGCATTAAAAGATGAGAGCTTTAGGTGGATGGTTTACCTGCTCACAGTGAAGTTGCTGTTGCTGTGTGTCACTTGCAGACTACCAGAGGTCACACTGTGTCAGCTGATGTGTGCAATGAAATGAGCATAGGATTAAATGAGGGGGGAAAAAAGCAGAATTATAGAGTCAGACTGCTAAAGATTGAAAGGGACCTTAGAGGTCATGAATAGGGAGACTTCTCCCTCTAGACCTTTAGGTTTCTAAGAGCCCCATCCAACCTGGCCTTGGACACTTCCAGGGATGGGGCAGCCACTGCTTCTCTGAGAGGTGAGCAGAGGGTAAGGAACTGCATCAGTGAAGGTGAACAGTGTACAAACAAAAGGATATAAAGGTTGAGGACACAATTTGGATTGCATTAAGAGTAAATTCATCAAACCTCTCTAGCTTTAGGATGACTGCCAGAAAATGTATGCATTTAAATACCGATAATCACCCCCGGATTTGAAAGATAACTTTTAAAATTTCTCCTGCAAATGCTGTATTTAGTGTCCTAAATAATAACTGGTAGCACCAGGATGTGATTACCTCACTTCATTTGAAGTAAACATGCAGAGTTCAGCAAGGTTTTTAATACTTTAATTGAAAGCCAGGGTGGAATGTCCGTAAATGAAGACAAATATTCAGTAATTTGTTCTCAACCTAGTTTCATGGCTTCTGCATGTAAATTTTCTTTTGATGGTTCTGTAGCCTTGTGCATCTGGTAAGGTGGTGATGGGGAAACCTGAAGCACACGGAAAAATGATAAAGTAGTTGGGAAAATGTCATCTCTTGAGCCCTGTGTTCTTTAGAGTGGGCTGATCTGCAGAAGGCCAAGTAGATTGTACTCTGGAGATAGCTTGGATCAGTGATGGGTATAGAAATCAGTTCTGACATGAAGTAAAGGGGTTCCAAGGTGAGGGGTAAAATAGTGACATTGTGCCAGACTGAGGAGACAGGAGCTGGGCATGGCCTTGTTTGCAAGAAGCTACAAAATTCCAGTTGGAATATGAGCCATGGGCTGGCTGTTACTTGAACAGCAAGGACTTCTGTGGTTATTTTGAGGGTATGAGGTGGTTCACCTGGGAGGACTGAGAACTGGGAGGATACTTGCAGTGCTTTGGAAGGATTGTAAAGCCCTGTTGCCTGGGCATGGAGAGAGACATTCAGTGCCCAAGTCACGTGTTCTTTGTAGCACAAAAGACACGTGGATTGATGTTGCTAAATTTGCTTTAGATGGTTTTAAATGTTTAAGACCCCTCTGTGCCCTGGACTCTGGGGCTGGGTGGGGCTGGGTGGTGACATTGTAGAGGAGGGATGTGAAATGATCAGGGAGTTCAAAGCTAGTGACCTACAAAACCTGAGCTTCCCTTGCTCCTGGGGAGGGCTCTGAGGTGAGGATACAGGAGCTTAACTGGAAACAAAACCAGTAAAAGAGGTGTTATATAGTGGACTTGCTGACCTGGAAGCAGGGACGTACCAGGAAGCACCAGAAAATAGTGTATGACCACCCAGGATTTCTCATGGGGTGCCTTTGATCTGGGTGATTTCTCCAGAGGAATTTATACTTTTGGCCAAATAGTCTGCTAGTTCTGGAAAGATGCAAATGCCTCTTGCTGCTTGGTCTATTAATTTGCTGCATGAGAGCAAATGAGTAGATTATTCTGTCCTCTATGCATGAATTAACCTGTGAGGGAATAGTATAGATCATTGGTTTTAACCTGTTAGTGTCTGAAAGACATTCAGAACAAGTCCTGAATTTTCTGTCACCTTCTTTCATATTTTTATGCCCTAAAGCCTCAGTGATGTTCCAAAAAGAAATCTGTTAATTTTTATTCTGATTCTTTCATTTGAAATTTTAATATATACATGTCTAATATGGTAATGTAGTAACTAACGTAATTTAAATTGAGCAGTTCAATTTGTATTTTATGAAAATCCAGAAAATGCACTCTTTTGGAACTTCTGTAGATATCAAATTGTTATATCTTCAAAGTAAATGACTTATACATATTATTTAGCATTTAAAATAAGAAAAGTTGAAATAGACATGAGTTCATATTTTAACACCAAGCATGTTATAAATCATATGTCTCAATGACAAAAACCATATAATTTCAAAACAGGTTAATTTTTTTGTAAATGTTAGTGTGTCTTTCTTGAGTGGATATTTTTGAATTGGCTTCAATCTTGGGTTCAGCTGACCTAAAAAAAAAAAGAATATTCAAAAATGTCATAATTTCTTTGAGCAGGCTCTTGAACTTTTGTTTGTTTTTTTTCTCTTAACACCAAAAAGAGCAAATGTTACTGTACTGTTTCAAGAATATAATGCAGAAGCAAGGAAAAGTCTTATGCTTGCATCAGTCGTAATCTGGAGTGGAATACAAAAATCATAACTGGTTATGAACAGCCATTGGCAAAAACTTCTATTAGTGTCAGGGATTGTGGTTTTCTGTTGTCACTGAACTACAGGGACACTGGTTTAATGTGATGTATAGTGCAAAAAGAACTGCAGAGCTGCAGAGATGTTGGTTGCATAAATTCTTCTCTGATGTGTCTTGTGCACCCCATTTGGAGGTAGCAACTATGGAAAAAATAGTTAATTTCCCAAGAGAAGGCAAACTATACATGGTCAGTGACTAAAATATTTAATAGGAAAGTAGAATAACGTGGAATCCACAGGCTATTTTGCTACCCCTTTTGTCACAGTCTTGACTCAACTTGGCTTTGTTTTGTATATCACAATAACCAGAAGAATGTAATTAGAAATCCCTCTCACCTAGTAACTTAAGTATCTTCTAGAGGAAAATATAACAGAGGTAATTCAAATAAATGTATGATTTTTAATCATATCAAATAGTTTATACAGATCCTGTGCTTTATCTTACCCTTACAGATAGTCTTCTTTATTTTCAGACCTGTTCAAGTATCAATTAGGGTGAAAGTGGACAGAATTTCAATGTTTACCATCTCATACCATGTATGGAAACAAAAGCTGTATTTGTGTTTGCATGAGGATACAGGTATATGTATGTGAAAATATATCAACAAGGTTGATATCATCTTTAAAGTCGTATTGAGACTCCTGGAAATTTGGACCAAAATACTTTTCTGTAATTCTTTCAAGATCAAGACTCATAGGTGTGATGGTAAGGTGCTCTGAAATTCAGTTTACTGGCTGTTGGGTTAATTTTATAGCTTACTCTCTCATTCATGTTTTTTTTTTTAATATATTGTTGATGTCTGTGGTTTGCCTTTTCTCTCTGACAAAAGGGACTTTGTTGCAGCATCTCTTTTAAAAAATGATTAAATGATACCAAGTGTCGTAAGGGACAGTGGGTGCGGTTTGTTTGTATTTGACTTGTCTCTAACCTGTGGTTTTTGACAACTACAACATCCAAGCTCTGGGGCTACTCCGCTCTGTCAACTTGTCAGTCTGCAGGTTTTGTGCAGCAGAGTTGGTCCTTCGTTACAGTTTACAAAGCATTTATCATGCAGATGTTGCCTTGCCCTGGTCTTAACATTAAAACCAAAACACAGTTGATGGGGCAAAACGATTTTTACCTTGGTGTTTATTTCAGTATCCTTGGGTACAGCACTTGGTCCAGGTGAAATGCCTCAAAATGCACACACCACCCCCTCACACTGAAATACACACAATTATAGGCCTCACAAAATTAACATATTTATCAAAGATTTCCCAATGAGAGGCTGGAGTGAAGCCCTTGTTGTGAGGAACCTTCCCCCTGGCTGGGCCTGTCTGAGGTTCCAAAATGTGTTCTGGAGAGGCCCTTGGTGTCTGGGGCTCCCAGGATGTTTGCTCTCCTGGTTTAACGGTGCCGTGGGGCTGAGCTGAGTTATCAGCCTTGGGAAGTTACAGTGTGTGGGCTAAAAGCACTGAGAATACATAAAATTATATAAAAAGTGTATGTAAGAGGGGTATAAAAGAAAAGGCAAAAAATCATCCTGGCATCACAGAGTGCTGATATAATTAAATTACACAAAACAGCCAAACACAAATAAAAGTTTTACTCAAAGATGCATTTTGCCTATTAATAAGACTGTTTGATCTCCTAACACAACCTTATCTCCAAGTGGCTTCCCTGTGTTTTTCCAGCTGCTTCTGAGACCTTATCCAAAATTCTCTGTCAATTTTTTCCCTGCTCCTAAGGATTGAGAGAGTACCTGATGTCTTTTTACTTTTGCTCTCTCATCATCTTTTAGCATGACATGATTCAGTTTTGTTGTGCTTTAGCCTGGGATGTCAGGAAATGTGAGAAAATACTAGGAAGCCTCCTCCAAAGCACCAGGACCTGTGCAAGAATTACAGGTACCCTGCCAGTAGTTCAGCAGTTATAATGCTGCTAAAGTGGATGCTGTGTCTTGGGTATTTGTTTGTTTTTAACATTTGCATCAAAGGTTTTTACTTTGTGTTTTTGTTATCCTTATTTCCTCTTCCTGTTGTACAGACAATTAATTTTTGTTTCACTTAAAGTTACAATTTTAATTTAGCATATTCAGTTTCACCAAGCATTCATATGCCATGAATAGGCCTCAAAACTTCTTTCTTTTCTGTTTTGGTGTATGTTAAGATGCATTTGGAGTCTTGATTTTTCTGCAGCTGATTTTAAATTAAGACTACGAAAATGAGCGAGTTATGACTTTATATTTTTTCTCCTTAGGATTGTATTATTCAGAAAGTGGGGCTTTAAGGGGAAAAAAAGCATGAAAACCTGGGAAATTAATAATATATTTGTAACATTTGTCAATACTGGATGTTTCACTGTATATAGCTGGGCTAATACTTTACCAGCTAATTATAGTCTTGCTTTGCTGTTTTGCTTTCTGCATTTGATTCTGAGTTTTATAAGGAATTAACTTCTGTAAATCCCTGTTAAGGATAGTCAGATGACTCCTAGCACTTTTCTGTTGGTCTTTATTTTGAATACTTATTTTCTTTTTTTGGAGCAGGGACAATGTCCACCTTGCAGTGTGCTTTCCTCAGCTCATCTGAGTGTGTCCCTGTTAAACACAGCATGAATGCAACCATCAGTGCTCTGCGATGTGAATGGCTGTTCTTGTCTTCCAGTTTCTCTTCTTCTTGCAAGGCCATTGGCACGTGATGGACTCTGGGATAGAATTCTGGGATGAAATTCTGTGTGCCTTTTTTCAGCTGAGGTTCGGTGCTGGCCTCCTAAAAATCATACAGGAAATTGGGCTGCCTTCGAATGGACATGCTGATTTCTGAAAAAAGCCATATTCTCAGAATTATAAATTGTTATTGGACCATTTTCCTCAGTGAGTTGCTCCACCCTCCATTGGCAGCAATCCCAATTTGGCATGAATCATCTTTGCATTGTATCAGTTTTGCTGTTTGTGCTGTGTAAAAATTGTCCTTTACTACCAACAGTATCTTACCTTAACTCTTTATCAGAACAAATAAGCAAATCTTACCTGGTTTTAAAGTTTAGCTTCTTTTTATACCTTTTTCATTGCCCTAGGTTATTTATAGCTTACCAGCTCGTATTCTACGCTTACTTAATGTTTTGTAGGATTCCTTACAAGACTATGTGATAGTGGAACAACTTTAAGTGGTGTGGGGGAGTCCTTGTCTAGCAATAATTTCTTCCCTTGGGCATTGAAATTGATTTTCCTCATCTTGGCATGCAAGGAGTCAAAGTCTGTCCCTTGCCCTGCCTGTCCCATGAGGTTTTGGTGTCATCAGAAAGAAATCATGTGAAGGCTGCAGCTTTTAGGGAATTCACTATGGCAGCATCAGGAAGAGAAGATTTTTAGGCAACTTCCCTCTATGTTGTGATTACAATTTTGTTCAGAAACAGCATTTACTGTGGGTTACATTCTGAAAGATGGTTTGTTTTGAGATGAGGGTGGCAAAGGCAAAAGGACTCCCTGTGCCTGCGAAGGCCAAAGGCAGCATGTGGCACATGGTAGAATACACCAAGCAGGGTCTCTCTGCCCACAGCCTGGGAGGGTGAGCCCTGTGCTATTGTCTGCTCAGAACTGGAAAATTCTAGCCTCTGTCTTTTTATATTTATGCCTTAGGTTTTAACTTTCCTATGTTCCCAGCCCTGCAGTGCCCAGTGTAACTCTGCAGTTCCCTGGAGCTCGTTCAGTGCTGTTCTCTCATGCTCACACTGACATAACAAAGCCTCTCCAGCTCGCTCTCCAAGGACACCCAGACCCTCCTGGGCCCAACAACTGCAAACCTTCATCTTGGGGACAGGGGGGCAAGCTTGGGCAAATTCCATCCTTGCCTGGCTTCTGCTTGGGGAATTGATGCTGATATCAAAGTGGGAAGAACTCGGGAGCTGTCATTGTCCATGTTGGGATGCACTGAGGCAGGAGCCTCTGGAGCCCAGAGTGTGACCTCTGAAGGCCTTTCAAATAAATCCCTTCTTTATTCCTGCCTAGTCTCTGTTTCTAGGTAGCCATTTAAAGCATCAATATACATCTATGTATCTAGAGTGAGGTTTATGATTAACCCTGAGCTGCATATGTGCTCCTTGCCTGCATGCATGCTGTCCTTTTATGACAATATTACATTCAGTAAATTTAAGTTCTCGAGTGAGTGCCTGCTGTAAGAAAGCCTGCAATGATATCAGCACGCAGCCTGACAATGGCAAAGCTCCTTGAGTGGTTGTGGTACCATCTGTTCAAAACAGCAGTTCAGTGTGTGCTGGTCTAGTGCATGTATGGGTGAAAAGAAATGTATGCCTGGGAGTTGTTATGCCCAGAAATTTGTTCCTGGCTGTAGCTGAGGAGTGTTCAGTATCTTTGATATACAATGTGAAGAAAATGGGACATAATTTATCAATAAACTAGACAATCACGTATGCTTGTAGTTGCAAAAAGCTTTGGAGGATTTACTGAATCAGATAAAAAATATGACAAGGGAACAGGGCAGTGTGTTTGGCTGGGGAGACTTTTTGTTTGCTTTTTGAATGTACAAAAGGGGAAGGGATAGCAAAAAAATTTGGTACTTTAGAAGATGCCAAGGGAAAGTATTCCTTTAGTGGATTGTTTCTTTGAGGTTTGGCACTGTGCAACCTCAAATCTCCAGGGACTTTTGACCTGGCCACAGATACAGCAAGCATCACTGAAATTCTATGTACATGGGTGAGGTATTATCCCTGAATTCTGCACTCCCCTCTGCTTCACTCAGTAACTCAGTAAAATCAGCTGGAGTGGAACTTGTGTGTGAGAAATCATTTCTTGGGTAGCAGAATGACTATGGATAGGCCAACTTGTAAGCAATAGTCACAGTTCTCTTTAAATTATGTGCAGAACAGTTAGAAAAATGAATAGAAAATAAGCTGTGAGCATTCCCTTTAATTCTAACCAGCAAAACTGAAAATATTTCAAAGGGAATAGTTGTCTTATTCAGCATGAATAAACATATATTGGTGAAATGTGTGTTTCCATTTAATCTCTGTATTGATCAGAAGACAATTGATCAGCCAACATCCTGAAAACACTGAGAAGAAAAACAATGTGGAAAACACAAACTGTATTCCTCTGGCATAAATTAGCAAAAAAAAGCCAGATGTGATAAATACATATTTCTGTAATAAAGATATACCAGTGTAAGGAATGAATTATTTGTGCAGGCAAAACTCCTGTTAACAGGCAGTTAATGGAAAAGAAGGATAATAGAAGTGAGTTGGCAAGCTAAATGGGTGAATAACCTGTGTATAAGGTTTCATGATAAACGAATCTAAACAGCAGTCATTAAGTATAATTTTAACAAGATCTCAAGAACAACAGTATAAGCAATTGAAGAGGCAACAACCCATGGTGGGACTGTAGCATGTTTTTTCCTTCAGTGCTCCTGATAACACACTAATTGTAATTGTCAGTAACAACGTCCTGTGTGAGCAGGAGAGTTTCAGAGTCATCTTTACATGAATGTATTGTGAAAGGGGAGCTATAGACAGCTCCACAGAGGAGAGGGGAAGGAGGGAGGCAGGGAAAACTGCTGAAATAGATGGCAAAAGAACTTCAGATGACTTCACATAACAGAAATAATAGTAATAACATTAAGAACCTTCTAGTCAGACGGCATAGAAATAATGTCAAAAACGATATCTCTGTTTCCTTTTTGCAGTGCAAAATTTAAAACCAAATTTTCCCCATGGCAGAGGGGAAATGTGTGTGATGATCTTTAAGGTCCTTTCCAACCCAATCTTTATTATTATTAGTAGTAACATTCTTCAATCCCATGCTTGATGTTTGAAGTTTTATTTTATTGAAAAACATTAAAACAACCTTTCTGTATAGACATGCTGAGTTACTTACAGGGGTTGCTTTTTTTATGAAGCTGCTAACCTAGGCTCTTTGCAAAAGGTGAAATAACTAAAATGTCTTTTGAAGGACGGGACTTCGTAGTACCTATGAAAATGTGGCAAAATCTGTCATCCGTAGGAGAAAGGATATATTCAAAGAGATGAGAATGATAGCAGGCAAATTTAGTCAATTGGACAGTGTGTTTTAGAAGTTATACATTGTCGTCAAAACTTGGAAGGCTTCTTTAAAAACCATGTTGTGACTGTATTTTTAGGGTCTCAGAGCCCTGAGAAAGGGGATTTCATACGAAGTTGCATGAATTTGGGAAAAAACACAACAAAACAACATATTGAAAAGGCACTTAGCTTGTGTTTGTTTGAGGTACCTGGTGAAATGAGACACGACAGAAAGGGTGGTGTGAGTTCTGAAACAAGGGATAGGCAATGAATTTGGGGAAGAGTATAAAACAAGAGAGAAATATAGGACAAAAAACTTTTCTGATGTTGAGAATTACAGGAACTCTTTGCCAGAAATCATGTGGGACTATTGTTTTAGTAGAGGTTTTAAACATGCAGGTGGGTGACAAGAAGGCCTAGAGTTGTTACTGTAAATTTCCAAGAAATGTGATATCATTCCTCATTGGAAGATAATGAAATACTTAGGAAAGGGGTTTTTTTTTTATTATATTACATTATGGCATATTAAGAACTTTTATAAACATGAAATGATTTGTAAAGGCAAGTACCAGACAAAGAATATTAGACTAAATTGACCACTGAGGTAAATTAGCACCTTTATATTGCTTCTATTATCACCTTTATGTTTACTGCCTGTGGAAGCTTTTTCACTTTCCCTTCTTTTGATTTTCCTGTAACAACTCAGGACAAGCCAATCTTTTTGTAAGCGCTTGAAAGGGAATTGTAATGGAGAGAACCTTGCACAAAGGAGATGAAGCTAAAGCAAAATGTTGAGTTTTGCTTAGTTGCTCTTTTTTAGTTTCCTTTTTTCTTCTAATGAATATTCTTAGTGAGAAGAAATAGTATCCCCTAGAACTATGCATGAGACTTCATCCTTTTAGCTGAAGAAGGAATTAAATAAAGGAAGCCTTTCTGAAGGACCTTCTGCTACTTATTTAGGTCATGTTAAACGTCAATATGAGTAAATGGGAGGTTATACATCATCCCTTCACTTTAAATTTGCAGGCTGCAATGTGTAAATTTTGCTTTATGAGTTTCTTATAGCAGAGATTTAGGTTTTTTGCCTTATAAAAAAATTGTTTATGCCAATGTCTCTGTGAATAACAAAAAACCAAATGAGTGTTCATTTTGAAACTTAGAAAATAAGTTTCAAAAGGAAGAAAACATTGGATTATGGTCCAAAGGTATTCTTCCCAATATAGTGGAAAAAAATCCAGTGGGTCTCTGAGCCTCATTTGGACTGTATGTTGAGGAAACAATGTCTGATTTCCTCAAATCTCACCTTTGTACCTCAAATTTGAAATTAAAAGTGGGGAGTACAAATCCAAGGCAAACCATTTCAGCCTATCAGTACTTAAACTCATATTTGTTTTGTTACAAGGAAATAGATTTAAGATTCTTTTTTTAAAGTTGAAATTATTAGGATGTGTAAAGAACTGTAAAGTTCTACAGACCTACATAAGTTTCAATAAATCTCTGTAGCTCTTCACAGTACTGAGGGTGTACTCTTATTATGGAAGTAGCTGAATTGAGCTTTTTAGATTATATTGCATCCCATCAGGTTAGATTATTGAATAGTTCCTGTGGTCTCATGTCTCTGGAATTGCACACAAGTTAAAACCATACAAGAAAGTTGTCATTTCTAGTAAGTCCCATGGATTTCTCTCTCTTGGGTAGCAGAATGACTATGGAGAGGCCAACTTGTAAGCAATAGTCCAACCCCCTGCCCTATTTCTCTTTTTTGCACCAGAATCCGAGATAGAAGAATATAGGTCACCTATAGGTTAGAAGTTGTGTTTGCAGGCTGGAAAATCCATGACCAGGTGAAAAGTAAGAATGATGAATAAATTCATTTAAGCTGAAAAGGCAAAGTGTGAGAATGAAAGTCTTGAGGGTGCTGTGCCTTGATGTGTTGTCTCTGTACTGTGTTCCTGGAAAATTCTGACTTCAGCCCTTGTGATGGCAGGAGTATGGCTTTTGCCACTATATGGGAGACATAACTAGGGTAAAAATAATTGGGTTTTTTTGTTGTTGTTGTTGTTGTTTTTTTTTTTTTTGTTTTGTTTTGTTTAAAACTTGCCTGAGTTTTTGCAAGACTCGTTAACTAGCTTTTTTTGGAACATTTCACCTGGAGTTATGATGCAGATAATGCTGCAAGAAGTTGCTTCCAAAAGGATTTCCTGAATGAAGCAGAGGGGAAAACAATATAAGCAAAACCCCCCTGGAACCTCTCATGGTAGAAAATGCATATATTTAGCTTTTGTTTAGCTTTTTAGATGTTCAATTACTTCTCCTGCAACAAACACTTTCAAAACGTAGTAATCTATAAAGAAATTATTGCACAAGTTACTTGCTTGTTTTATGCAAAAACATGCTGTTTTTGTTTAAATGACAGTAACCAATAATTGAATATCTGTAAACACTATCAACAGAGATCTTAAATAGTATCTTTGGAGTAGGCTAAAATTAGTTTTCATTACAACCTATTTGTAAATCATTTGAACTAAATATCTCAAGCTGAAAATGTAAATGTGTTTTTGTTTTTGCTGGAGAGATGAGGTCAGCAGAAGTCTGCAACAAATATGATCACTTGGGTGGAGGTGACATGATTTACTTAAATCAGGCAAATTCCCCATTAAAGCATTGAAGCCTCAACTCATAAAGAGTCTGCTTAGCAGATGCACTGTAATGTCTTCTAGCATTTGTTATATTAGGTGATTTGAAAGAAAAGAACAATTATAAGAATGGATGTATTTCTATGTTGAGTGGGGAAAAAGATGCAGTTTTTACAGTAGGGGGTGGCTAATTTTCAGCAGGTGAAATAAGCCTGCTTCATAAAAATTTCTTCATAAATATTGTACAATTAAATATGTATGTATATTTAGATTTATATTTCCAGAGTAGGACAATGCAAAGATTGTGTGAGTGGTTAGTTTCTTATATTCTTTACCCACCTCCAATGCAGAAAAAATTTTCTTCCTCCCTTTCTTCCATACCCACTGGTTACAGTGCAGAGGCTGTAAGCCTCAGTACAGGTGGAGTTTGGGTTTGTTGGTGGGGTTTCTTCCTTTTTATTTTTCCTCCCCTCTGTGCCACTTAAAATTAGGAAGGACTATTCAAATTGCAATGTTTTACACTGCTGCTCTTGCTTCTCTCCAGTATCATGAGCTGAGCCAGAGGCCACACCATAAATAGTTACAGTAAGAGATGCAATGTTTTCTGTGCATTCCATGGGCTGGGAGTGACAGAAACGAGGAGACTCAGAGATGAATTTGGAAGGCTGAGCCCTCTGGGGCACATGCTTGCCTTTGAGGAGGTTGCACAGAGATCTTTTTCATGGGCTGTGTTGCTGCTGTGGTTGAAGCATCTTTCTGTTCCTGAACATTTAAATCTGCAGTTGGAATCTTGGGAACTGCAGATTCCAGCCCAGGCCTTTGGTCTGATGATGTGAAGTCATTGTATATCTTGCTCTGCTGAGGCAGATGAGATTTGGGAGAGGGATGAAATTTCTAATTGGGCCAACTAACGGTTTATTTTGTAGTATGCTTTTTGATCCTTCCTTTATTTCCCACATTTATGGTAAATCTGCTCCTCTACTTGCTGTGGTATGTAGGTACATTTGGTCAAACTAAAAACTGGGACAGTGCATCATGACTTGAGTAAAAGCTCATAAGAAATTCAAGATGGTAAATGCTTTTGGTCTGCACCACTATTTTAGAAATTGCTATGCATTTTTTTCAGGTGAAGCAAAAACCCACCCCCAGATACTTCATTTTGGGCCCTGTGGTTCAGAAGGAAAACTGAGGTTGAAAATTCTCTCTGAGATTAGAAGTTCTGATCTCCTGAGCCAGCTGTAAGAGCTGAGTGTTATGCTCTAGGCTAAAAAATACTTAGTAAAACCTGATTTTAATGTAATTGAGAGTTCATTTTAGGGCTCTGTTTGGGCATTATTTTGCAATAGAGAGTGGTAAAAAGAAAATTAATAAAAGTTCATTTTGGTTTTCATGTCACTGAAGTATCTCCTTCAAAAAGGGACCATGAAAATATGCATTAGTTGCCCATAAGTGGGTCAGTCCATGCTTCTTTGATTAGAGCTGGTGTAATTCCATCATGCGTTTTTTTTAGAGGGACAGGGAGGTTTCTGCAGAGGAAGGGGAAGTGTAGTTGCAGCAGACATGTTTGAGAAAAGGTTGAAGATTTTGGTTGTCCGCAATGAGACAACTGTGCATTGCTTAAACATTCAGCTTTTAGCCCAAACATGAGAGCACCTCTGCCAACACTGATGGCTGTGAGCAGCCCCTCCAAAATGAGCAGTGTTGAGCTTAGTCTGACATCTTTCTGATACCATGTCTCACTGCAGCTAGAGAGTGTTTGAAAAGCTATTACATGTTTAAGTTTGCTTTTTTAAAATAGTGCAATGAATCTGGCAGATCTGATAATCTCTAGTTTAAGCACTTTTTTGGCTTTGAGTGTAAGGGAAAATAATTGGTTAACTCTGACAGTGAGTGTCTCTTGGTATTGAAGAAACTACATGCTGTAAGACCTCAGAATTCAAAATCATTCAAAGCAACCTTTTAAATTAAGCTAGCACTAATTAAAAAATTTAAATATTTGACTATCTTCGGAAGTTACAGTATATAAAAGCAGTGCAGAGCAACTTTTTTTTAATGTCAGTTATAAAACCATAAAGGCAGAGAAGGAATAAATACACTGAAAGCACTGATTAATCCCCCTGTGTTGCAGTGCCACTTCATACTGTTGTAATGCAGACCCTTTCCTCTGATATTACTCAAGAAATACAAACAAGAAGCATTTATTATCTCCCAAGTAGTGTGTGCTATAGAGTGCTGAATAAGGAAGTGAGGTATTGCAGCTGTTATCTTCTGAACTAACTGCTACTGCGTGTTCCATGACCAGCCCTGGCAGGGTTTTTGTTCCCATGAATGAATAGGCTATAAATCTGTCGGAGCTGACACTAGCAGCACTGCTGGAGAGTGTAAAGGGAAAATTTGCAGAGGAATCTCGTGGTCTTTGCTTGCCTGGAAAATGAGTTCAATAAAATGGAGGTGATCAGTGCTTATTTATAGGCCGAGCTGATACATCCAGCATTGGCTGTCAGAGTTTAACTTAGTGTTTCCTCATTTATGCTCACTCTGTAAAGCAAAACATGGCACTGTAAAAAGCTTATATAATGCTGTTATACTGGGCTAGTCACTATTGTTGAAAATAGATAAAGCAAAATAAAGGGAGGAAAAGAGAAAGGCACGGATAAAATGCACAGGGAGGCAATGGAAGAGGCTGGCCAATGCTGACACCCTGAGAAGGGATGTGGAGCTGCTCAGAATCATTTTGCTTGAACCCTAGATTGGAGGTACATGGCAATTCCTGCTGTTAGAGCAGCAGATACATCTTGAGAGCTCTGCTCTGGAAAGACAGCGTGGGGATTTTATTCTAGTGGAAGGACTGAAGGGCTATATTTATTTTATGTAGAGTTCCTTCTAACACCAAATCCTAAGGTATGCTGGAACTGTATCTTAATGTGTATTCTGTTTTAAATGGGGGGCTTCTATATGGATTAGCGTGACATGGGAAAATGTTTAAGTAGAACAAATCTTAAATTGTAATTCACTGAAGAAAAGTTTTTA
This sequence comes from Vireo altiloquus, assembly GCA_013396875.1. Classification (NCBI taxonomy): domain Eukaryota; kingdom Metazoa; phylum Chordata; class Aves; order Passeriformes; family Vireonidae; genus Vireo; species Vireo altiloquus. Next base: position 432,883 of record VZRF01001865.1, read on the forward strand.
AAGTCTTTTTTAAGTAGGCGTTAATAAAATTTGTGTCCAAACCACACACAGAGCACAGTGTAGCCTGTACCTGGACTCGGACTGGCTGGGAAAGTTTTACCTGTAAATAATTAAGAGCTTTTGATCAGCTCAGCTGATGGGAAGTAGGAATGGCTCCTGGTAACCAGTTTGTGAGATTTGTTTCGCTAGAGTTAGGACAGCCATGGGGCCAGACTGGACACTCTGGGACCGGAAGTGCAAAGAATCTAAAAATTAAGGTCACTGGGAAACTGTTGGGCAAGACAATTTTTCATCTCCCTCCTAATAATTTATCAATTGCTTTAAGCTTACTGCCTATAGCTATACTTCCTCCTGTGTTCAAAGGAGTTGAAGTAAACATACAGGTTCACATTCTTTTCTTTGTGCATTAGTGCACTGAAGACTTGTAAAATGTTCTCTCTTGCCTTCGTTGATAGGAGTGACCTCTGCCTGAAAGCAGGGAAGAAGTGGAATAACTCTTAGTAATCAAACTTAATGTATGACATAATGATGCACTGGGGATATATGTTGTTGTTTTGAATAAGGGCTTTAAAAGTGAAATGAATAATATTGCACAGACTCTGAGACACTACTGTATTCTTTGGTCAGCTCTATTTCTGCAGCCCCAGCTCAGTTCTAAATATAGTTGAAGGCCATGTGTGTCAGAACAGTTAAATATCGTTTTCCTTCTATCAGTGGAATTTTGCCATGAAATGAAAAGTAGAAATGCAGTGAAATTTTTAATCTTTAGTTTCTTTTTAGGATTTTTATCACTGTGTGTATTCAATTAAATAAGCACTGTACAAATCCAGACTTGCAGTATGTTTCTTTAAACTTGCAAATCCTGTTAGGTGTAGGTCTGAGTTATAAAATTGAACTTCCTTGCCTTGCATCTCTCTGTGAAAGCTGATTTTTCTCTTTTCTTGTGCTTCAAAATTTATTTCAGTATCTCAATTAGTGCAAACTTATCAGAAAGAAAAGTACAATTTTCTTCTGTTATGAAATTGCTTATTATAGTAGTAATAGAACATTTCAAAGACATTTTGGGCTATTTCTATGCACAGGGAGGCTTTGAAGGGAATTTCAAATAAGAATGCCAAATTAAGTGATAACACTCATTACTGGACTGTTTCACATATCATTCAGACCTACTCCAGGGACAATGGTTGAGTTATGTATAAAAATAATACTTGACTCTTAGTGACCTATTCCATTTCCAGTGTCTTGTATCCTGTGATTTAATGAATGAGCTTGTAAATTTTCTTGGTAAGAATTATAAAAAAAAAACAACCCCAACAACCAAAACCACAACTGAGTGTGCTGTTACATTTTTGTAATTCCAAGAAAATCTGGAATGTACAAATTGTTTCTGAAAAGGTCTTTCTCTTATATGTTACTGAATTACTAGAAATGCCTTCTTTTTGTAACAATAGCTAATGAACCATAATGAACCACTTTTCTACTGTACAGTTGAAGAATTGGTGCATGTATTTTGTTAGCAATGACCCTTCTGTTTCGGCTTTAAAAACAGGTATGAAAGAAACTTTTACAATATGGTTATTGGTTCATTAGAACAAGTCTTAATAGATCTTAGGTCTAAGTGTGTTTTCTGAAACCTGTGTCTGGATTATCTTTCATTTTGCCATGAAGCTTTCATTCACTGGGGTGGGGATATTTTCCCTGTAAGGAAAACAGGATCGTTTATTGTAAAGAGCACGTGCCCAGATTCTGCAGAGGGAGGTTAGAGCAGATTGGAGCAAGTGCTCATGAGGTTGAAAACCCACAGTGACAAATGCTATGCATATGATTTTTTCCCACTTGTGGTTTTCTCAGTTTTTGGAAGGATTTGGAAGAAGTTACTGCAGTGAATGTCTATGTGCAGGTGATGAGTTTGTACTTCCTACAGTACCAAGATGCCTTAAGTTTAGAATGCACTTCTGGGCATTTGTATTTGTAACAATGGAAGACCAATGCTTTCAAAAATAAAAATGAAGTTGTCTCAAGCTGAAAATCATTTTTACTTGTGAATAAGTACTGGTACATTTTTTAATGATTTTCGTAGAATGTAGATGCATTCTCTACAGGTGCTACATTAAAAATGACCAAAACTAGTTTGTATCCAGAGTGTTGCAAGTGTAGAATATGGAATAAAAAGAAGCAGCAAATCAGCTGCTTGTGCTGAGTAAAGCTTAAGAAGTGAGGAGGAAAGAGACTTACACTTTTCTAGTGTAACACGGGTTGTGTGGTGATTATTAGTCTCAGAGTGGTACTCCTTAATTACCTACAGATACAACTGGTTAATACAATAAATCACAGTGGAAAGCTGGTCGGTGATAATGACAGGCAGCTCCTGATGGAGCTTGAGGTAATAAGGGTGTGCCATGAGCAGATGCCTTTCTTTCAGGGACTGAGTGAATGAAGGAGGAGTAAGGGCAGGCAGAGGAAAACCCCTGACAACAAACAGGTATCAAGGGTCTGGATGAACCTCATGGGAAAGTTTAGCCAGAGATTGTAGGGTTGGTTTTTTTGCTTGTTTTTAACTGAGAGAAATAAAGAGAAGCAAGGCCAATGAAGTGAAAATGTCAATATTTAAAAGATGTGTTTTAGTTTTGGCACATTGACAACTGTAACAGTTCAAAGTAATTTTGTAGCTGCTGTGAGCTGGACTATAAAAGTAAGAGCATGTAGTCAACAGTGTACTTCTGAAAATACACGTGTGTAAGCACATGTCTGTGGGAGGTGAACCTAAGCAGGAATGTTTGTGGGGCAGTGCAGGATGGTGCAGTCAAGTGGTTGTAGTTATAGTGCCTGGTTGAAAATCCTGGTAATCCACGAGTGCAGCACTGTGTGACTATGTTAGCACTTCACAGTAAAGGATGGCAAATGGGCAGATTTGCATGCAAATTAAATTTTCAACAATATTTCTGCATGCAACTTCCATTACAGTTGGGCAACTTTACACAATTGAAACTGATGACTAAGAAAAAGCATTTACAATTTAGAAAATTACAACAGCAATGCCTGTAATCACCCAGGTTAGCTGCTGAAGTGCCTCTGGGGGTTTGATTAGAAGGAGGAGAACCTTTAAGAGGCTGATGAGGCTGTATCAAGCACTGTGAATTGAAGCAGAGTGAGAGAAGCTGCTATAGGCTGGATTTAGTGCAAGGAATCTAAGACAAACCTATGTAATACAGACAACTTCTAATCAGTGGAAGAGGATTTGTTCAATCAAACCATAAAGGGCTGTTAATAGTGTGACATTTATGTCAGAACCGAGGTTACATTTAACTAAATCGTATATGGAAGACATCATTAAATGTCCAATGAAAATAAAGGGTGGTTGGTGACACAAAGAATGCAAAGAAAGGGATTCCATTTATTATAGTACCAGGTCCTGAGAAGTATAGAATGTTTACAACCTCCACAGACCTTTCCAACATGTGTCCATGTATTTTTTACATTTGTAAACTATTTGGTTTAATTTCCATTATGCAGATTTGGCTTTGTGTGAGATCTGTGTAAAGGGGAGATGAATAATGCTGAGTAAAAACTCAGAATATACTGTCCTCTCCTGACAGGTGGGGTCATCCCCAGAGCCTGCAAGTAAAAATACTTGATTAATTTTTCTTACTAGAAAGTTTGCTGCTTGATCCTCCAGCCTTTTGGTTATTTAACTTAAAATTGCTCTTCCAGTGTGATGGTGTGTTTTTTGTCTTTCATCGTGAGAAAATTAATGAGGATGTTATTTGCTGACATTCATACGCTGATCACCAACTCTTCCAAAACAGACCTTTATAACATTTAAAAAATATTTCTCACATTGCTTGCTGTCAATTTACTTAGTTTCAGAATTGGCTCAGTACCAGATTGTTGAAGATAATTAAAATAATGACTGGAAGTGTTACCAAAGTGATAATGAGATTAGCACTGGTCTTGTCCATGAACAGGTTAATATCACAATGATCAGTGATAGCTGAAAGTACAAAGACATGCATGGGAAGTTTCTGTGCATGGAGATGGATTGTAAATATTGTGTGGTAGAGGTTTGGTTGGAAGGGTGTTGTCAGCCAAATGGATCTTGTAGTTTCTTGAAATATGAAGTCCTTCCATACATTTGAGGCCAGTTTGCATTTTGTGAAATCCCAGTTATAGAAAGTAGTACTGGTTTTCTCTGATATTGCCTCCTGACCTGTTCTTGGGCCATAACTGAAAAGGCTGAGTACAAACCCTGCTCTTTCTTCACTCAGTCTGAGAACTTAGATGATGAGGAAATGAAAACCTTTGGATCAATTGCTTGGAAAACCTCAGTGAAGCTTTCTTTGCCTTCTACAGGGTGTGTCTGCTGTCTCTTTGAGAGTCAATGGCCCTATTATTTAGGTAGTGTTTTTTCCCCTTCCTTTCTTTGCCCCCACTCCCCTGTCCTGTATGTGGTTGTCTCTTCCATTTCTGCAGATGAAGGAGTTGTCAAGGAGTAGAAATTTCCATTTGGAGGTGACTGCATTCTTTTTGTCCTCTATAGAAGACTACAATACTCTACCTAAAACACCAGTAAAGGAGTATTCCTTCTTCATATATTACATGTGTGACTTTGTTTCTTAAAACTCCACGAGAAGAAGGTGTAGTGTCTCCAAAGCCTTCCTGCAGTCAGTCGCATCTGATTTCTAGCAGAAAGCCACAGAAGTAGTGACTGGCTCCAGAAAACAGAGCTGGTTGGCGTATCTAAACACTAAGGATTAGTGTGGTTGGGAGGGAATTATGAGGAAAACAAAATTTTCCCAAGAATGGCAAAGTATAATGGTAAGATGTGCAGCAACTCTGATATTTTCCAGAAGCTTGGAAAAGAAAATTGCTGGTGGAGCTCTTAGTGGACTGGATAAACTTGCACACAAGCTTCATCCAATGTCCTTGTCAAATTCAGAGCTTCTCTAAGAGGGTTTTGCTTTGCCCCTTCTGTTGAATATGAAACCATAAAATCCTGTCTTACATTGTTCGGTTTTTTTCATTTTTTTTGGTCATGGTTCTGTACCCTCTGCTTTTTAAAATGTAAATTACCACTATGCCTGATCCCACGTTGGTGCTGTTGGTACAATACAAGCACATGGATAAGTAATCTGAGCTAGGAGTGTGTGCTTTTCCCAGCTAAGGGCTGTCGAGAGCACCTGCTCCCTCTTTCAGCTGTACTTTAGGATTGATGTTTGAATTCTGTTCCTAAGGACTGAATGTGTAATATTTTCTACAACAAACTGCCAAGCCTGCTTTAGTAGGCACTTAGCCACACCGTCCCTGTCTTTACCCCAAGCTGTCAAATTAATATTGTGCCCACATATATATATTTATAGTGGCACTAGGTAGTTTTGCAAATGAGAGTTGTGCTTCAGTTGTTGTTGTAACAAGTCTTATTAATCTAAAAAGATATATGCTAAGTTTTAAATATGTCTCCTATGGTACTGGTACTATTTTTGAAGCAATGATATTGGTGTTTTCCCACCACATAGGTGCTGAGTATGGGTACTGAGGAAATGTGTGTATGTAATTTTTATGCATTGTTTTTGGGCATATTTATGTTAAGGGCAAATAAGAGAATGCTCTCTTAATTTGGAACAGTGCTTTGCAGCTCAGAGGTCTGTGAGGGTGTCTCTGTTCCTGTTACTCCTGAGCTGGTGGAGAAGGTGCTAATCCAGAATAAACAGCTGAGTTAGCTGGGAGTGGCTTGTGGAAGGTGGCATAAAACCTATTCAGTCCCAAATGAAAAGATGCTTTTATTTAATTAGGCTCAGATGTTGTAGAACTGTGTAACAAACTGCTGTCCCTTAGGATGAAGATGTTGAGGGTAATGAAAATTATTTTTAAGAAATTCTAAAATAATATTAAATTCTTAACGAAATAAAATATATGTCTCATTGTTAGATAATTCTGTTTCTTTCATGAGACCATAATTAGTGGTTCTGGTAACTAATTTACTAATCTAGCAAATGGTGAGATTCTGCACTTCTGGTGGGTCAGCATTAATAGAGTTAATTGTGAACTGCATGTGATAATGAAGTTTGCCATGGCACATTTTTCACATTTACTTGTGCAAATTGCAGTAAGAAATGTTGTAATATTGGCTATGCAGATCCAGTGCAAGCAGCATATTGGTGCAAATATTGTTTAGGTGAAATTAAAAGAAAGATTTTTATTGCTAATTCAGAGGAGAATTGATTGTCAGGTTTTATGAATTCTAAAATGTAGCCAAGATGAGAACAAAAAAACACTTACTGAAAAGCTGGAACACTGATCAATGCAACTGTGGTATTTTAATCCACCACCAATAATTTTATTTAATTGTCTCAAAGCTTTTTTGATATAAGGAGCTGGGCAAAGGAAAGGTGTCTCTGTGCTTCTCAGTTTCATTACATAGGTAAACAAATCATCATGAAATGAATAATACTTTAAATTAAATGAATATGAAATAGCTTTAACTCCTGGTTCATCCTGAGCTTTCTAACAGATTCGCTAGTAACTGGCAGGGTAGCACCATGTGATATTTTAGCCATGTAACCACTGAATTGATACTATTAATGAAAGCTCAAACTAAAGACTTACTAAGCGTGGACAATACAACATAGAACATACAGGAGTTATTCCTGATTTTCAGCCTAAAACTGATCAGAAAATGTATGTCTCTGACTTGCTACTGTGATCAATAAGCACAGCAGTGATTAAAGAAATCTGCTTTTTGCACCCTTTTTATTTAGAGAGGGGAATACTTTACAAAGCTTTGAGTTGAGTGTCTTAGGTGCTCTACTGTCTTGAATTTTCCTTCTGCAATGCAACCTTGTCTTCTTTGTGCACAAAGCAAAAGTGTTGAGAGCAGGTGAGATGAGGCTTCAAGATAAAAATAGAGGTTAAGCTGTAATTTGCCATCATAGAAGAGAGAAATCACTTGCCAAGGAGGAATACAAGCTTCCTAAACTCAAGAACTCAGCTTAAAACCCACCTGAGGTCCTGTGTCAGTGTATGGTGTTAACTTTAATGGCCTTGGAGTAACCTTCCTTCTCTGCTCATGGTTCCAAATACATCCCCTTTGTTAGCTGAGATCATTTCCTTCTCTCTCACGTGTAAGTGAGGTTTTGCAGTAATAGATAGTTCCTGCTGAGAGTTTGCCAGGCAACACAATTCTCTAGGGAGGCTTAAAATGTCCTCCTCTTAAAAAATGTCCAATTTAATGGCTGTATTTAGGTGTTAGAGGCTATACAGTGTTTGCAACAACTATGATGGCTCTATTATGATAATGGAAGAAAGCTGCATTATGAAATAAATGCATTCTAGGTTTTCCTTGGCAACATAATGTAAGGATTGTTCTGTGTGTTGGTACTAAAGAATCAAAAACAGTTTAGTAAGTCGATGTGAACACTATTTCTTGTCGTGTGGTTAATGGATCTACTGTTGTATTTGTGTTCTTTCCAGCTCTGCTGCCTTACATCAATGAAAAATTATGATTTTTCTTCGATGCCACAACACTAGTCATCTTTATATTCAACATATTCCCCTTAAAATCTTTCAGTGTAAGATGTCTACCATTTTCTGGGTTAGAGTTATCTTCCTGGTCATTTTCTTGGCAGTAGGAAAGGATCATCTTTCTTGGTTATTGATGTTGCATTTAATAAGCTGAGTTGAGTATAGTCATGTTGATGTCTAAACAAATGCACTGCTATTTTTTCTCTTTTTCTTTTTTGTGCATAGATCTGGCTGGAAACATGGCAATCTGTAATTACTCTGGTTATGTTTCTGGTTAAATTAACCATAATTTTTTTACCCTTATACTATTTATGCCCTTACTAAGCCTTCTCCCCTTTCCCAAAACCTGCCTCTTATGATTGGCTGGGCAGATTTAGGAAACAGTGAAAATTTTTATGATTAGCAGCTACCGTACATGAACAGTAGGCATTCTTCAGATTTAAAGAGGTCAAATTGATTTTTGTGTGTGTGTGACAGAATTTGTTCCTGGGGTGAGACTTTGAAGTAAAATTTCAAAGCATTGACTAGGGGTGCAGCTCTGCAGCTTCTTATTGACTTTGTTCAGAGATCAGGAGCTAAAACTGCATGCTGCACTTTGAAAATTTACCCCTAAGTATTGAGTTTTACCTCAGAATAATTTTTTTCCAATAATTTAATAAACCCCTGAGAATGTGGTCTATAATGGAAATGCTGACATACTTAAACTTAATGCTAATCACTGAAAATTAGTAAGATCTTAAACAGAACTTGGGCAAAACCAGCAACTCATAAGTATCCTGCAGTTAATTAACAGGAAACATTTGAGGAATGCATGATCCTCAGAAAACAGTGTGTTAGCAGTGGCCCTGTCAATTGTAGTATCATATTTTGTTTTATTGCTCAGACTTGCCATTTTCCTCCAGTTCCTAGGCGAGTACTTCAGAGCACCTGGCTATTTCCCAAACATATATGTGCTTTGTGGAATTGAGCTTGTCAAACTTGGAAGCTCGTGGTGAGGAACGTTCATATGCAATAACAACGTGATGGATTCTTTAATATAAAAGTGTCAACAAGATTAGTGCTGTTACAATCTTGTTTGTTTGAGTAGGACCTCAGGAAAGAACATAATCCAGTCTACATAGGGTATTGGCAGTGTCCAGAACAGTGATTTTGAGTTCCAGGCATGTTTGCTGTGCAACTTCCTCTTCCTATTTCTGCCCCACATTTCCCCATGGTAAAGCCACTGCCATGACCAAATAATAAATACCTTTGAAAAGAGAGGTGACAGGGAATCAATGATGAATACAGGAATTTGGAGATGGAAGATGAGTTTTCATTACACAGGGAGGAGGTTTGGGAAACAGACCTAAATTTCTGAGCCCTGCAAAAAAGACTGGATACTTTGAATGTTATGCTTGCTTTGTGCTGTTTAGGTGGTGGCTGTGTTTTGCTCTGTTGGCTTGGAAGGAGATTCACTGGATGTAATTGTTGGCTGTAGGTCTGGTCACAGCTTCTTTGCTCTCTCTCCCAATTCCCCACTTTTTGCTACTATAGGAGCCAGTGCATAGACAGCAGCAGTAATATCAATATCTAATTCTTTTTGTTGTAGGTTGATGATCTCAAGTTTTAGCAATCTAAATCAAAACATAGGCTATGAAATAGCATCTCCTTAGCAGAGCATTTTAAAGAGGAATTTGAAGGAGAATTGTGCTGGATCTGTGGGTTTTTACAGAGCTTATGGAAGGCAGTGTGGGAACAAGCATGTAGGTAAATTTGAAAAAGGAGTAAGTATTTGTGTTTTCCCTTTAGAAAACCTGTTCCCCAAATAGTAATGTTTAATATTTTTAGTCACAATGGAACTCATGAATGTCACAACCAATTTATACGATTTTCTGTAAGAAAAACAAACAAAAACTGTGCAGCTGGACTGACAAGCTGTATGCCAAGATTCAGCCAGATGCAATTTGAAATGTCCAAGACATTAAACATGCCCTGAAATGGAGCTTTTAATGAAAGTGCCATCTCAGTCTCAGCTCTAGTGAATGCCAGTGTAACACACTGCAAGGAATTTATTGTGCTAGATCTTAAGTGTAAGTAGGCTACACTAATCTAGGAGTAAAAATACTGGAAGTCTGCAGAAGTTAATGCTTGGGAGGTGATATTTCTGTCACATATCCTATTCTCCCTGCATACTTGTTTATAGTAATGTATTTTTGATAACTACATAAATTTTACCAAACTTAAAGCAAACAAAAAAAAAGTTGTGTGCTTGGTATGCATTGTTTTCCTTCTTTCATTAATTCTTGCTGGCATTGTGGATGCTAAGATGAACAATAGAGTAGCCTGTAAAGATCAATACCAGATTGCTGATAGTGCCTATCTATTCAGAGTAGATTATGTGATAAATGGTTTGGTCCATATGTTTTGACATTTGTTAGCTGTATAGCCCAGACCAAATGGTAGAACTGTAGTTTCATCATGAAAAGGAGGAGCAACGAATACAATATTTCCCTTTATGTACAAAACTGATATATTGTAATTTTTAGGCTGTAAATAGTAGATTTCAAGAGAGAAAAAATCAAAAAGCTCAAGCTATTAAAAATTCACATGTATTTTTCTGAAGTTTTGTAATTATGGTCTATGAATACAATATACATAACTTGCACTTCATGGCTGTAGGGTTGAAAGGATTCAGATCTCATAAAACTGAAGTCTAGACATTTTATATCAGTGTCTCTGTATAGTGGATCAAACAGGATCTTTGGAGAGGGTCCTTCTGTGTTCCCCCCAAAATTGCACTCCTTCAAAAATCCAGGAAATTTAATGAAAGGTATGTAGAGACAAGAACATCAAGAGCAGGCTCAAGAGTCAATGACACTTCAGGCAAACCTCTAGAATTTTACAGGAGCTCCGATTTCAGTTCCTAGTACTTAGATTGAAATTCTGTGTTAGTTTTTGAAAAATATTTTTTCTTTTCTCTCAATTCCATATAAAATTTGCTCAAGTGTAAAGTCCTGTACTTGATATCCACTTAAAAGAAGGACATTTTCCATTTAAGTAGTTGTAGTCACCCAACTCTTCTTTCACTCAGCCTCAGAGGACCAAACAAATTTATTTGTGAAAATCATGCCAGCAGCATGTACTGTAGAGTTAAAAGAATTTTTTATAGTTAGTCTTAATTTCAAGCTTTTTATGAGAGAAATTTATTAATAAATGTCTAAGTAAAATAATAATTTAAAAATTGTAGGTAAACATTTAAGTAAAAAACCCAGCAGAATTTAGAGACTAGAAAAAAATTATTTTAGTAGTGATTCACAGTCCTTGTACAGGGAGACCTTGTACAGGTGAAAGGCAGCTCTCCAATAGACATGGCAGGAAAAATACAGTGATAATCTCTACCTGACATGCTTCAACTTTGAAAAATATTTTAGGCCTTAGAATAGGAAAAAAATGTTTCTCTCCTCTTCTCCCATCTTGTCACTCTGACCTCATGCCATGAGGAAAAGGATGGTGTTGGCTTAAATGTCCCTGATCTCCAGAGGTTTCTTGGGGGTGCAGTGCAGGCATTGCTTGCTGAGCACGTGGTGAAGGGTATCTAAACCTTGGTTCCCTGTCCCTTGCCATGTGTGACAGGTTCTCCTGTGCCAGCAGTTCCTTAGGCTGTTGTGTGTGCTGCTGTCCCTGTTGGGATTTGGAAGATTTCCTTCTCTGTCCATAACGGGATGAGGTTGATCCCCATAGGGGAGCGAAGAGGAAATTGCCCTGGGGGTGATTTAGCACCTTGTGGTTACTCTGGTGTGGGTACTCTATTCTCTGGTAAAATAAGCTGGTTTTGACTGAAATGGACTTCAAGGAAGAGAGGGAGTGAGATTAGAAGTTTTGGTATGTTGAGCTGAGAAAATAAAGGAAGACTTTGGGGCTGACAGTTTTACTCCATAAAATGTAGAACACCAAGACAGTCTTAGCTGGAAGAGGTATTTCTGGGTAGATATAGGGATAGATTTAACATAGTTAAATACTATCCTGTGTATATTGTCCTCTTCGTCCTTGTTTTGAACAACCAGAGGTAACTAAATATAGAGTGGTGGAAGATGGGTGTCTCAGCAGGGGCTGGGTTGCTCACTGGAAGGTACACATGTATTATTTGCTGTTTAAAGAATGGTGGCATGATGTTTTGCAATCTGCTATCAGAGGATAATATTTGTCCTGATTTTTTTAAGAGTTGCAGGAAGAAAATGTTAAATGTCACTTTCTCCTGTAAGTAATTGGCAGTAAGTAGATGTAAGGTTCCTGAACCACTGCTCTCAGAATAATCTTAAAATAGTCACTTTCTTGTTTTCCTGGTCTATATATGAAACAGGTGTATTAACATATTAATAATCAGATGTTATATTTAGCTCTGCATTTTAAGAATCTTTAGCAACGTGGAAAAGGATGATTTGACAGGCTTAATTCAACACTGGGCAACAAATAAAGCTTATAATGAAATTAACATAAATCATTAGCATTAATCATTCAGCATTATTGATAGCCATATAAAGAAATGTATCACAGCCCTGGAAGTAAAGAAGAGAAGAGCAATGTTTCTTGCCAGCTGTCCTGATGAGCTATGAGCCCATATGGTAGTGGTACTGGCTTTCCTTTCTAATTTTCCTCCTCTGCTTGAGCTGTCAGGAGCCCCTTTCTCCCCTTTTCTTTTTCCACAGGCTGCAGAGATAGAAGCCATCTCATTTTTTTGAAAATGCCAGCTTTTTAGAACAGGTCAGACTCCATCAACATCTGACTGTCACTAGCCATGTGACCAACATGAGCAAACTAGCTCAGTGACAATTAACATGCAGTCTACATTCATCGTTTTCAATTTGGTAACCTTCACTTCTACTTACACTTTCATCAGCTCCAAGACCTAGTAAGAGTTTTCCTCACTGGGAAAAAAAAATTCTTAAAGTAGCATTTCGAAATCTTTTATTGGGAAATGCGTGTATTTAAAATTTGATATGGAAAAAAACGAATAAATGCAGTTGTTCGCTCGCTATTCCCTGGATGGCTTTTTTCTGCTTGTGTGCTGCCCTCCCTCCACACCCTCCAGTCCTCTCTGCATCCCCCTACCCCTTTCCCCCCAAAAGGTGAAAAAATTGAGGTTAAAATAATAAATACTGCTACTACTGTTTGTGCTTGAAGCATTTGAGCATCTGAAATTACTCAGTCATCCTCATTTACCTGAAGCTCACTGAAACATTAGGTAAACATGGGCTCTGGGATTAAGGAGCAGGACTGACAACACATCCCTAGAGCTCTAATCTCATAGGCATTGCATACTTTCTTCATAGTTTTGGCATTTTTTCAAGTGTTAGACAAATCTTCGTGATCAGCAGGGCTCAGGCTCAGTGCTGTGAGAACATGAGCCAAGTTAGGTGCGCTGGGGAGGTATCACAGAGTTAGAATCTTTGGATGGCAGTGATGAAAATTGCCTCCTTTCCCATTGTTTCATAGCTTTACCTGCTCCCTTTCAGTTCTTTGTATGGTATGAGCAATTGAAATAATTCAGGCTCTCATGAGCATCTCCATTTTCCTAGTTAGAAGGATGTACAAAATGGCTTCAAATCAAGGAAAACATGCATATAAAAGCTATGTTTACATTCTCTCTATTTTTTTGCACTTGCTTCTTTGTATTCACCTATAAAATGTCCAAGCACATGGATAGAAAGTCTTTTTTGTTCTGAATTCAAGATCACACAATATATAAGGGATGTGGTTAAGCACTGTCAGAGTATTGCATGACAGTACAGTACAATCAGCTCTCCTTAAAATGCCTTTCTTTTTAAGTGTCTTGGTAAAAGGATCTGGTGTACTTAAATGTGTACTAAATTTAAGTTACTGGACTTTCTGTTGAATAATTAAATATCGTTTTTCAAAGAAGAAGTTTCTGCCTTCTCTTGCCATAAAATAATCTTCATTTTCAAGTTAGTTACCTTCAGAAGAGCATAAAGAAAACAGGTGTTGAAGGAAACACGTATGAACACAGAGAACCCCATACTTGGTCACTCTTGGGCAATCATGTGTTCACCTCTTAAATTTGCATGGGGCCTTAATCTCCAATATAGAAATACATACCATTCCCTTATGCTCAAAGTCAGCGTTGCAAGGGAGCATAACAGCCAGGACTGGTATCCTATAGCACAGCGAATAGATCCCTTAATTTCATGGTTTAAAAAATACTTGAGTTGACCTCAGTATAATTCCTATATTTTAGTCATTTAGGTGTCATGGCTCAGTAATCATTCATTAACTATAGTGCTTTTCAAATGAAGAACTGAGATGAAAATTTTTCTTAATGATGACAAGTGATGTAATTTAGTTTTATTCTTATATTATAGTGGTGCCCGCTAGCGCCGCTGTAGTTAAGGGTCTGTCAGTGGTTCCATTATAAACCCCTATTTTCAGAGGGTTTATAACTCAAAAATTGATTTTAGACTTAAAACTGCCACCCAAGGTCTAAGTCCTGGAGCTTGTTTTTATATACAAATTGGCATTTTGGGGAGAAGAGGAGGAAAGGTTAATGGTTACTCAACTATAAGAATAAGATTGAGGGTTTTCTCTTTTAGATTTGTATTTGTGCTTCTATCATACTAAAAAACACTTCATCCATCTCAACGCCAAGAAAAAAGGCTACTATCAAGTACTTTATGACCAAAGAAGGGCTGCAGATCTTATTAAGCACAGTGCAAGAATTGAATTGGGCTGAGGCTTGTAAAAGCAGGTCCATGGCTCTGAAAATCCCATGACATTTGATCAGAGGTTGAAATCTCTTTGAGAGTAGTTATTTAGGAGACTGGGGTAGCCATGAATCAAGGCCTCCCCCTTCTCCACAGATGTGCTGTTCTGCCTTGTGCCATCAAGAAGCTGCAACAAAACTGGTACTAATATTACAAAGGCAATTTTCAGAGGAGCATAAGGTACTTATCAGGCCCTAAATAGCATCTCTGGAATTGAGAATAGAAAAGTAAATATAGCAGTGGCTTGCTACAAGCTCATGGGAGAGAAGGAGAAGGAGTGGGTTCCTAGCTGGAACAAAATGAGGACCCACTTGGTGAAAATGGGAGGTTGGCTGATGAGAGGAGGGAAAGAGGCATCAGGAGTTGCTCAGGACTCCTCAGAAAAGGAGGATCTACACATTGAGAGCATTCCAGGCCAAGTGCCACTCAGCTCCTTCTGATTTGTTTCTAGAATCACACTTCTGAGCTGAGAAGAAACAAGGATGACCAGGTTTAAAGCTGTCTGTTTATTGGAAATGTTAGTGATACCTCCCTGGAATTATGATATTAAAACTAATAATAAATTTAAAGTAATGCCAAAGAAATTGTGGAGTTATCATACGTTTACTTTGGCTTACCTGATGGTCAAATCTCATTCTGTGAGTCTTTAAATGTTGCCTTATAGGCATTAGAATTTAATAGGTGGAACCAGAACATGGAAATATGAAGGCTGTGTATTTTTATGCAAGATTTGCTTTGGATTTTGAATTATAAAAGAATTTAAAGTATAGGCTCACTACAGATGCCATGTGTATTTTCTTACCATTTAAGAAACCAAAGAACTAAACTAAAAAAACAAATAGTTGATTTCAATTATTCTCAAATAAAATTAATTATGCTGTATGTATTGGAATTATTTATGATCAATGGTACTGGTGTTTGTTTCCAGTCCAGGTCAGCTGTCAGAGGTGTTGCTCTCAATTATAGGTGGAAATATGAGAACTGGCAGCTGTTAGATATGCATCTTTCTCTCCAAAGAGAAAAAGAAGTATGATAGATTTTGAGGATGTAAAGTTTCAAACTGGTTTTGTACTTTAAAAATACAATGTGGTGGGTTGTCTAAAATTATGTCCCTCAACCAGACCTATCTGTTTAAATAACAAAAGTCATCCTATGCAGACAGTTGATCCATTAGTAGCAATAATTTTTTCTCTTTTCTAATAATGACAGAATGAAAAATCTTCAAGATAGTCACATAAATGTTAAAAGTTGTTTTTTTCAATAGTTATTAATAAAAGCCCTCCCACTAGATCCAAAGGTATCAATACACAAGAAAAAAACACCATGTGTTTTAATCATTCTTATCTGTAAGAGACATTAGAGAAATTCTTTGTTTCTCCTGACGGCTTCTGGCATCTCATCACCCATTTCAATGCTCTGTGCTGCAGAGAGGATACATTTCTGTGCAGAAACTGGATATTTTAGGAGATCTGTTTGGTGCTATATCATGTACAAATGCAGACCTGTGTGTGAGCCTTGTGTTAGAGAAAGGAGAGGAATAAAACATCCTCTCCTGTTCCTGACTCATGGCCAACTCTGCCTCCTTGGCTGCCTGTGCTGGGCTGTCCACAGATCTGAGGAATGCTTGGGCTGGAGAAGAGGGATAATATCTGGGAGAGCAGTTCAGGACTGGTGGTTAAAAGCTGTAGTTGTGTAGTGATGGATGCTAATGTAAATTTAGGTTTACCTTTTATTTTCTTTAAATTTCAGTTTTTTATAAACCATGAAATTTAATGGAACACTTGTTGCTAGTGTGGGTTATGGCTTTGTGAGCAGGTGTGTGCTGAAGCATTGCATTATACATTTAGACTGTTAGTTTTACTGTGTATTTTTAAAAGTATATATGTAAAATTACTGTATTTCTTGCACTGAAAAGTTCTGTTGGAAATGTTTTGTGTTTTTCAGAATGAGATTAACACTGCAAGGATTGTGATCTCATGTTGTACCTACCAGAACTAAATTTAAGGTGCAGAATGGTATCTTCTTTCTCAGATGGAATTATGAAGGTTAAAATGGAACACATCTCTTAATTCACCATAGCTTGCCAACTTTCAATACTGGCATGGAATTTTGATGGAATAAAATTATAAATTTTAATTATTTTTTTGTTATTGAAAAGAAAATATTTTATCATATAAAGCTGTTTAAAACTGTTTTATAGTTAAGAATATTTTTTTATTATCTGTCACTGTGTTTTCAACTAGCCCCATTATTAAAAAAAAAGATATTTAATAAAAGATCTATTCCAAATTCCAAGATACTTCCTTGTATCTTACTTTTTTTTTAGGATGGTTGTAACATCTGCAAATTTTGCAAAGTTATGGAAGGAATACAACAAAAGTAATTTTTGGATAAGTTCTGCTAACTTTCGGATAAGTTATGCATTATGGAATAAAACTAGTTTTGCCAAAGACTTTGTAACTAAACAGCCACCCAAAGACGCTGCCTGATGATTGTTTTTATCATAAGGATAATAAAGTAGTTTTTCTTTCCTGGGAAAACAGATATTTAATTTTTTTATTATTTTTAAACCAGCCCTAATATGCAGGCAATACAACTGACTGATAGGCAGATGTGTCTGTAGATATTTGTCACCTCAATTCTTCTGGAAGTGCAAGGAAAGATCTGCCCACTGAAATCTTTAGTACAGGTGTGAGCAGAGATTTTCTTATTCAGATTTGTGTGTAGGATCTTTGAACATCTGCTGAGTAAGAAGGGGTTCAGTGCTCATGGCAGCAAAGCTTCCCACTGCTGAGCACCATCTGAGCTGTCCCTTCATTGTTATATTTAGGGATTTCACAAACACTCAATTTGTTGATGAAATACCTGGTAGGTTGTGGAACTATCTCCCCAGACAGGGATATTGTATGACCCTGAGGCACACACCAGTTTGTGAGAGTGATACATTTAAATATTTGGCATATTTGAATGAATCTTGATCACTGACTCATGTCTTGCTATCTGGTTAAAACTAGATTGGAAGATCAGGACAGGATGATACCATAAAAGTTGCACCTTTTTTTGGGTTTTGTTTTACTTTAAGGACACATGTATTTCCTAAAGGACTTATTTATTGTTGTAGGTAATGTAATTAATTATATCATGTAATCAGATAAATTTTCCACTTAGAGACTCTGGAGAAGGTGGTATTGAGGAAAACGAGGTGTCCTAATTTGTCTCTTCTTATTTCCAGCCATTTGCATATGTGCAAGCAGCAGGAATTGTGTTGGCTGGGCAGGTGACCTGCAGTACCAGTGGTGATTATAGATGATGCCTCTCTTCTTGCTTATTTAGGTTTGATCAATTCCCTTTACCAAAAAAGGATACTGACTTCCTCATGATCTGACTTTAGTGCCCACCAAATCTATTTGCTGTGGGTAAGTACCTGCCAAGGAGCACATTTCACTGGTTCTCTGCAAGCAGCATTGGTGACTTCCCAGTCCCTCATTCAGTTTTTGGTGCTGCTCCTGTGTGCTGTCAGTGTGATTTGAGAGCAGTCCATCTGAGAGCATCACTGCTTTGAAATCAGCAAAAACAATGTTTAAAAGTGCTGTCATCCAGTTGTTTGATCTAGTGAGGTATTGGCATAATAACTTCTATATTAAGGTCTTAATTTGCTCCTTCCTACAACTCCAAAAAAATTGTTGACAAAATAAATGCATTTTAGGGCATAGCATGAAGTCATGGTTTTTCTTGAGCATTTAGGAAGTGTAGAGAGTAAGGACTAGCACTAGTGATTGGAGAAAGTTGATTGGTTTTCCAGTTTGCCCTACATGAAATTGATGTTGTCAAAACGTTCTTTAAACTTCATAAAGAGCTTCGTGTTGCAGACCAATTCTGCTTTTGTCTTGCTAATCTACAACCAGCATAAAAAATAGGCAAGGCTTACCACTCCATGTCCCACCTGTTGTGTGGTGTTTAAGCAGACCCAAAATGTGCCATTACAATCACCAGGAGCATGAGTATCTGTTAAAGGTACTGGGAATGAATCATGGAGTTGTGAGTCATGGAAATTGAGTGCTTAGACTTATCTTAAATGCAAGAGTTTTATCACTGCATGTGTAGTCTGGTGGGAATAAACAACAGTATCTGCTCAGTGAATGCATTTGTCCTCTGGACCTTTCCTAATTATTAAACTGAATCAGCAATTTAAGATTCAGTAATAAAGATGTCCAAATATTCAGATACTTGCTACCTGCTTCTACACATGGGTAACACCACAAAACATGTGCTTTTCAGTGGCAAAATCACTGGAGAAGAAAAGCCTTTTTTTATTTTTCTTAAGGTTTAAAACCTCCAGGGCAGTTAGAAAACCATGTTTTTCATTGAACTGTGTCTTTTTGAAATTCACAAGCCTGACATGTCATTGGCATGACGTGTCTCAGTCCGTTACACAGAAATGCCACATTACACTGTGTGACGTGACAGGCTGACAAAAAGGGACACGACGCACCAGCCCAATGGGATGTCAAGCCTGAGAAATTTAAGCCATGCTGTTGCTTAAAAAAAAAACCACAGAGCAGCGAGGGGGGCACACTCCATGCTGATATCCTGTACTGTTGGATTTTACACTTTCTGAAAGGTTTTCTTGGCTCAGTCAGGTTTCCCTCTTGTGCTTGATAATAAACCACGCAAATATAAGTTTCTGCTTTTGCATGTTTTATCCCGTGGCAGCACACAGTCTTGAGTTTTCCTCCAGGATCCTTGGCAAACTTTTTCGGAAATCCTATAGACTTGGAGTGGTTGTGACATGGGGATCTGAGTTCCAGAAGCGCTTTGCTCTACGTTTGGGATTGCTGCACGCATAAACAAGGATTGTTCAGAGATCACAGTGATAACGTGACATGCTGTAAGTCACAGTTCAAAACCTGTGAAGGGTTTTAAAAGTACTTTTAGTCATGTTATGCTTCAGAAGAAAGTCTATCCAGGGTAGGCAAATGGAAGGGTGGGAGAGCTTAAATGAATTAAAAGATTATTAATAGACAAGATTTTTTTCCTGGGAAACACTTTCCCTTGATACTTGTTTTCTTTAAGTATCAGCAAAAGTATTTCAACAATCTCTAAAGAGTTTAAGAACAATATACTTAATTACTATGAGTAATTTCAGCGCTAATTAATGTGATAAATCTCTATAGTGAAATATTCTTAGCTGCTGATCAACATGAAATAGATTGAAGTCAGTGCAGATGTATCTTCCAGTTAATTTTACATTTGTTGTGGAGTGGTGAAAATGAGCATGCAGGCATATGTACACATCTTAGTTCAGAATTTGAATAAATGTGGGTTGCATTATGTATATATGCTTTTAATGCAGTCATTTACGTGCAGATTTTGGCATGGATTTTTTTAATAGGTTGCAGTTACAGGTTGATTTAAAATGGAAAAATTAAATTTAGTATTCTTAAAAACTTGGCATGATTGTTCATCTATTAAGCATAATAATTCACTTATAGGAAAAGAGTGCAAGAAATAAATTGCTGCATACATTTTTGTTAGTTTCTTTGTATTTTATGCATTGTAAAGATTTTATATAGAGATAATCTAAAAAATTAAGTTTGTTTCTTCTCAGTTTCTAAGTATCTGGAATGAACTTTGATTACAAGAGCAAAAATCAGTTAAATGCAGTTTTGTAATGTTAGTGGGAGTGCTTCTGTAATTCCTGGTGGTAAACAATATCCTCCTCGCATCAATGTGCTTGGAACTGATGAAGGAAGTTGGTCTGTAAGTGCAAATTCTGCTTTGCAGAAATATTTTCCATCTTTTTGCAAATAGACTTTCCTGAAATACGATTGGTTTCTGTTTATGTACAACCTTTCCGTTGACTTAGGTGTACTTTTGGATTGTGTCCAAGAATATAGTCTTTTTTTCAGTGAGAAGTCTGGTTCTAGTTTAAGCCAGCAGCTTGTGTAGCTCCATTCTTGTGGAGAATCTTTTTCTCTTCCCAAAGTGTTCATACCCTGCTCAGAAGACATGGATGCAGTGTGTGAGTAGTTGTCCATGGCAGGTCCCTCTGACCTCCCACACCTTTGTTTTCCTGTGTGAGGGCAGGCAAAGCACCTGAGGTTGTGTTCTGTGGGTGTCTGATTGGGTCTGGTACTGGAGCCTCAAACTTCCACCTCTAGGCTGTCTTGCACCAATGGCCACAGAGAGAATAATGAAATTTAAAATCAAAGAAAGGGGCTTGAACACCAAACACTTTCCCTTTTTCCCCAGGGAACAGGGGGGAAGCTCAAGGTGGGAAATAGAGGCCAGGAGGGAGTACCAAGAGATGTCACTGTCCAGCAGAGCAATGGATGTCTGGTACCTCACTGCCTCTTTACCCCTGCATTAAAAATTACAGACCAGAATTACCTGTTCTGAGGGCCAGAGCTTCGGGGAGGGAGTAGTCTTTACACAAATGCATGCATGCATAGAATTTGATATGTGGAAGTGTAATATATAAACCAGTGTGCAATTTCTGCACAGAGAGGTGTAGGAAGGTAGCTGTAGAATTGTAAGGTATGGTTAACCAGCACTACCTAAATTGTTTAGCTTGTCTGTTTGCTGCAAAGGCATCCAGGTTCTGTGGCTGAACTTGATACCAGCAAACTAAGGTCAGGAGCTCAGACTTTCTACAATTACTTCTGCATAACGTGGCTATTAAGACTTGCTACTGTTGGACCTCTGGCTAGAAGGCTTCAAAATGAAGTTCAAAGCCATTAAATTTTTTTTAAGACTTTTTATGCATGCAGGCTCATGTGGTAGTGCACCTATGTTGTATATTCACTGACAAATGAGAGAACTATAGAGGTATCCTGTATTTTTCAAATGGAAACAATGACTGATGTCCCTGTATTTCTGAAGCTTGATCTTCAAACATGTCACTGTTTTTATTCAGATCCAGTTCTGCCATTCTCAACTCCTCAATGTAGCTCAGCCTCTGAGCATAATGAACCTATTAGAATTTTATGAATTGAACTCTTTTTCTCTTGGGGGAGGGAGGGCCTCCTGAGTATGTTAAGCAAAGCAGAATTCATATGAGTCATATGGCTGAATTACAGTACATTTACTTATGCCCTTGAACTTTATGATCTGCTGCAAAAGACATGAACATTTGAAAAGGTATGATCTGGGATCAGCACTCAATATGTCAAACATTAATTAAAGCTTACGAAATGTAAGTTTGTTATGGAAACAAAGAAACACAGAACAGAGTCTGCTGGAACCCAAGTCCCTGAGATATTTGGGAATCCTGCTTTGAGAATCTTAAAATCACCTTCTAAAATACTTTTGCTAAATGTATTTAGTGTTTTGGTGTTTTTAATTTCTGTATTTTGAATTCTGTTTGAAGAATCTAGGCTCCCTTTACCTTTATATTTAATGTTGATGCGAATTCCTGAAGCACAAGGAGGATTTGAAACTATGAAGTCTAATGATACTGCTTTGGATTTTTAGCTTTAATGAATAAGTCTTCTTTCATGACTGATGGTGTAGGTTAGCTTGACATGTTTTGTTTTGCTTTTTTCTTAAAGGTGTGGGTGTTAGTTGTTTCTCCTTCAACCCTCCCTGTGTGGTTTTTTTGTTTGGTTGGTTTTTGTTTTTTTT
>VZRF01001865.1:454786-489958 GCA_013396875.1 Vireo altiloquus
TTTTAAATTTACGTTTGTTTTTTTTTTTTTTTTTTTTTTTTTTTTTTTTTTTTTTTAATTGTGTGCCTGTTATGGCCAAGTAAAATTCACCACAGCTGCTTTGGCAGAGGCTGTGCTCTTTTGAGGACTTTGCTTTTTAGCCATATCCTTTTTGTTACCATATTTTGAGGTATAAGATATACTTGGTTTTTTTTTTTTGTTTGTTTTTTTTTTTTTTTTCCCCTGTGGCTTTTGATATCTTAACATTTT
The DNA here is from genome assembly GCA_013396875.1 of Vireo altiloquus. Taxonomy (NCBI): domain Eukaryota; kingdom Metazoa; phylum Chordata; class Aves; order Passeriformes; family Vireonidae; genus Vireo; species Vireo altiloquus. The sequence goes on from VZRF01001865.1 coordinate 455,036, forward strand.
AAACAATATGAGTTCTTGGGTCTGGAGGACTGATTATTTTTTTTTTCCCCCAGAGCCTTTAGCCTCAGCTTTTGTTTACACAACATTATTTGTGTAATTTGCAGATTCAAATGGTAATAAGCGTTCTTTTTGCTGGAAAAAGAAGCGTAGAATTTGCAGCATCATTCACATAATGGTGTGGCACATGAACTGAGTGGCTCCAAATTCTGTTTGAGTAGAAGCCTGGTAAAGCACAGGAACTTTAAAAGTGCACGTATGTTTTCTTAAATCTGCACAACACGATACGCTGTGAAGACAGCATTCAGCTGCATTTGCTCAGAGAGCACACTGATAGACAGATGGGCTTAGAGAACAGAAGTGACAAATGTCATAAATTTCGCTTAAAGAAAAGTGCTATCATTTCTGCTATTTGCTTACATATGTTTTCAAGCATGACTGTCTTAAGTGTTGCTAAGTTACATCGCACTGATAATTCAGTTGCACCTTGGAGTTTTCAAGCAAGGGTTAAATTCTACAAGAATTCTGTTACTCTGAGTTTATCTACTGATTCACACTCAGCTGATGCAGTCAAAGCAAGATTGTTCAAGTGACCCTGCTCACTGGACAGATAATTATACTGAAAGAATACAGGTTGTCATGGCTTGTTTGGTCTGTTTTTTATTAGTTTTCAATTGGAGCAGATTGCTGTGGGTGTCGTCTGTTTTCAAAAGGTTTTTCCAAGCACAAGTATAAACAGGGCCTTTTTTAGATTGTTCTCACTGGCTATGAACTCTTTGTAGCTCAGGAAGTTGATCACTTTTCTCCTGTGTTCCCAGAGAGCATTGTTAAATATGCTAATACAGTGTTGTCTATTCAGTTGTATTTGCTGAGTTTCCTTTGTTAGAATCCCCTCCTTTATTAGAGGAGACCTTACTTCAAAGAAAAAAACCAAGGCAACACCTCTCTTGTGTTATATTCTTCCATTTCATGACCTCAAACATTAACAACTGAATTTCTCCTGAACTTGTAAACCACCTGACCAAGAGCTGCCTCCTGCAATGCAGGAGGGGAGCAAACAGTGGAGCTGTCCTAAGATGAGTTTTCCTTCAGGGAAGATGAGGTGGAAGGTTACACAGGTTGGCTGAGCTTGCTCAAGGCTTCTGCTGGCCACCAGTCCTGAATGAAGGCTTGTTATTATGCAACTGCACGTGTGTGTACTCAGCCTGGTGGTGTTTAAAGGAGGGTTCCCATCTTGAACTGTGTCTGGGTGTTTGTTCACCCCTGAGCCTGTAAAATTGTGCTCAGTGTGATGGATCTTCCTATTCAGACTGAGGAGTATATTAACTTTTCAAACTGAAAAATATTTTTTCCATCTGACTTAGGAGTGTTTACTGTGTTTTTAGAGTTGATTTGATGGGAACTGTAGGTAAGTGCCCACCTAAACCAAGTGACACCCAGGGAACATTAAGTGTCCAGGCAGAGACAAGTGAAAATTGGAATTATTTCCCTTTCCTTTGCCTGAAACATACACAGGTAAAACAACCAGATTAGATGCTTCTTGTGATCATTCCTCCTTTGTTTCTTCAGTGAACAGTGCCTAAAGGGTTTGTCTCTTGAGTATGTACAACTTCCAAAGGAGATAATGTAGGATACTTCAATTTGACTAGGCTCTCAAATTTATGATTAAATACTAATGTTAGTATGAGGCATGGGGAAGAAATTCTATGTAGCCTGTGTTCATTACAATTCCTTTTAAAATGTAAAGTGCACAACAATGACATTGATTTTTCACATAGTGGAGAATTGGAAGAAAAAGAACATTTGTTAGTATGTTTGGAATAAATTTTTCGAACAATTTTAAAACTAAAATGTGGTCAGATAATTGCTCCTAACCTTTGAAGCATTGCTGAGCATAATGTTATATTACTTAGGGCAGGAATAGTTTTAAGAAGGAATCCAGGGGCTTTCCATAGCTATGTACTGATGACAAAAGATAACTGAGAGATAGAAAACTGTAAATGTGCAGGAAATGCATTCAAATACAATCCTCACTGGCATCAATTTCTTTTTAAATTTTCTCTTATGGTGTCATATGCAATATATGAGTCCTGTGGAATAATTAACAGCAGTGATGTTAATATCCAAATATACCAAATTACCTGGATAACTGAATTACCTGGTCCTGCATGGCTGTGATGTAGGTAGTGCAAGATGTTTACAGTCCTTGTAAGGGAAGTATATTAAATATAGACTGTTTCTCATTTTAGGTGTGGTGTTCACTGGGGATTTTTTTCATTAAAAGGCAGTATTGGCCAGAAGGTAACAGTAGTGGACCTGGCCTTGGTGTAAGTTAATTGTAGCTACTGTTAAGGTGCTATCTGCATGGATAGCTCTGAGCTTTTCTGGCCAGTGTAAAACTTATATATTCTTTTTTTTTTTTTTCTTTTTGGTTGAGTTTTTTTGTTGTTGTTGTGCAAGTGTGGAAGGCAAAAAGCTCAGGCGATGACATTACTGTCACATGCTTAAAACAGTATGAAGTTCTTCAAGAATCGGCATAATCTCCAGGGCTCACTGTTTTCCATGAAAGCATTTATTTCAGTCAAAATACTTCACGTTCTTCTCTGCACAGACATTTCAAGAAAAGTTAAAAACACGCCATTTTAAAGGAAAACCTTACCTTTCTTTGCAGATATACCTGCTTTTAAGTAGATTGTGCCACTGTGGAATGAAATCACAGACCTTATTAGGCACATATGATTCACATGGAAGGTAAATAAACTGAGATGCTTCTAATAAAAGTTGTAATTGAAACTGTTTTAGATTGGTGAAAAAGACTTTCTGTTCACTTTCTTGATTTTTAATTCATTGTTTTATCTAGCATCTTTCTCAGCAACCTACCCTTTAATTCTGTTTAAATTAAAACTAAGATAATATCTCCCTTTTAAATTTTTTTTTCCCCTGCTTTATTTTATTTTATATGTGTGAATTGCCCTCTCAGAGCAAGGGGAAACAATCTTGCCCATCTGCTTGTAAAAGCATGATGAATCTTTTGAATATGCGAATGTAAGATCTGTTGTTCAAGATGTCATGTTTCTCCCTCTGTTGTTAGCTGGGAGACAACACGGAATACCCTGATTTACCTGTGTAATCCCAGTGTGTCTCAGGTGCCAGGAGCTGCTGTTGAGATCAGCATGTCTCCTGTCAGAAATGGTTGGAGTGAGACAGGGACGGCGCGACCACTGGGCGCAAAAAGCTGCAGAGGTCAGGTTTCAAGGACAGCCAGCGTGGCAGTGATGTGGCTGTGACAAGTTGTCAAGTGAGCAAATATGAAAGCGGGGTTGGGAGGGAGGGAGAAGGGAAAAAATCTTGTCATTCCTGACGAAATATTCAGCGTAGCCAGGTAGCAATGGGCTGAATGGGTTGCACTCTTGAGTTTGGGGATTGCCTGCAGTGGAGAGGGGTCCTGGGGATGTGAATGCTCTCTGCTGCCCTGGTGTCTCTCCATAAGAGGTGCCTAGTATAAATGGCCTGCTTTAAATTTTTCATTAAATATTGCACTCCTGTTTATAGAAGTAGCAACATCAGGCTTGGGTCAGACACCTTTTAGAGCCCCAAACAGCTGGTAAGTCATCCATATAGATCCTTGAGTTGCTATGGAGTGATGCATCGTGGAGAAATTTGGAAGGAAAACTGTAATAATGATGCCAGTTCTGGATGATCATAAATAATCATCATTATCAACTCTGCTGTGTAGTTTTGTTGGTCTGTTTTCAGACACTGTTCATTTTATTTTGAATTTTTCATATTGTGTTGAGTTGAAACACTTCTGTTTGCAGTTCTGTGTATTCCATAGTATATGAGATAATAGCATACTTTATTTGTCCCTGAAACAGACCGCAGTAATATGGTGGCTTTTATCTGCTGGCATATTTGCAGAGTTCTTGAAACCAGTTTTCTTAATGGTAAGAGCTTTTCACTACATGCACATTATTCCTTGGATCAGTAAGACTTTTCCTGGCCTGCATATGTGTACATGCACACTAATCCTGCATGTATATGCAGAATAAATGTTAATTTAAGCTTGATTAGTGTAATCTCATTAAGAATAAATACTACAAGAAGTGTGTCATGATTCCCAGTGAAGTCCTTGAAGAGCTTGCTGTAATATGAGGAAAAATGGTGTATTCCTCTGCTGCAAGTATGCCTGCGTGTTCTGCTACGTGGGATTTAGCAATTTAGCAATCACGGTTCTTTTTGTTAATGTGCACAATTATTCTTAAATTAGTAAACATGATCCAATGCTTTATTGTGGAAAAATGCTTTAAATATGTCTTGTGTTTTAAATTTCTTCAGGGTGTGCTTTTAACTGCCATCAGTTACTTTTTAAGTTTAACTTTTCATTTCTTTACATGAGGGAGCAGCTGTATATTGACAACTAGTGATGCTGAAGGGAGAAATAGAAAGTTCTGTTTACGGTCCTACTCTCTTCTTTCTATCTAAAACAATTTAATTATTTTTTAATTCATCTGCAGCTGCTTAGGTTATAGTTCTGGTAGTGGAGGGGATAGAATAAAACCAGCCTAAATCCATAGTCAATAAGTCAGTATTTAAAAATGGATAAATATTACTTTTTAGCCTTATAGAAATAGGCTTTAGTTGCTTGAGAGCATATATGGAAGGAAAAATTCCTGAGGCAAAATGGTCTTGGAATGAAAAGAGAAAACAAGTTTAAATGAAAACAAAGCTATGAAAATATTTAACAACTCAATGTGGATTTGTCTCACGGAAGAGCAATATAGCTAAAGAATAACCTTAATAATTTAAACATAAAAACAGGCGCAAGAAAAATGACAGGAGTCAGTGTGCAGAGTGAAGGAGAGGAGCTTGTGTGGGGCCTGTCAGCTGGGATCTCATCCACCTGAGGGCTGGGGAGCCTCAGCCTCTCTGCCACAGCGATGCTGGAACCACTGTGCTCACAGCCAAGCCACTGTGGCTGTTCTCACTGCCGGCTTCTGGCAGCACATCCTCTGCCTTGCAGGCTGGCTTCACACTGCCCTGTGCTCCCACTCCCCGCTGCTGCCTACTGCAGGTGATAACACAAAGATATCAAAGACTTTTCAGTCACTCTCCCTCTCCAGAGTTCCGTGGCTTCCAAGTAAAACAACAACAACAAAAAAAAAAAAGCAACTGAGGTTTTTGAGGTGTGGACTAAAGCAAAAGATCCCAAACGATAAATGTTGAAATCCAGCAGAGGAGTTGTACAATATTGATAGCCTGGGTATGTGATATCTTCTTTTCTCAGCATCAAGTTGGCATCTGAAGTGCCTGTGAAAGAGAATTTGGACTCTGATATTTAAAAAGCAGATTTCTAGGTTTTTTCCTTTAAAGTTTCCTTGGAAAGGTAAACTTGTGCTTCCCAATAACGGAAGAACTTTTCAGTTACCCCATTGTGAAATATGACATTTATTCATTTCTAGAAAAGAGGAATTGTGAAGAACACACACCTCCTTCTCCAGAGGACTGCTCTACCCCCTCTATTTCACTGATTGTTTGGGCACCCTGTAGGAGGTTGCACAATTGTGTATATTCCTTAAAAATCGTGAGAACTACCCTTTACCTGTGACTTACACATACACTAATTAAACACTTAATTTTTGCTTTAGGAAGGGCTGAAATTTATTATTTTTTTTAAATTTAGCATTCAGAGCCTTTACACGCTGCCGTTATATTCTAGGGGATGTGGTGTGTAGTCTCTGCTCCTGTCTGAGGGTTAATGTGCTCCCAGGTTTGTTAGTTTGGCTCTGGCTGAGGAAGAATTGAGTACCTGCAGTTTTCAGACACTCGCTCCTGATGGGTCTGGCTGTCGCCGATCTTCACCTTGTGAAGACTGCTCTCACAAGCTTCTTTTTTTCTATGAATAAGTGATAAAGTGCCAGTCAGTGCTGTCTTTAGGGTCACTTTGGAATTCAGTTTTCTGAAAGATGGCTGGTAAGGGATATTTTCATCCATAAGGGAATGAAAAGTTGCGGCAGCAATCTCATGTGTATTTCTCCTGTGCCTGATGCAAGCTAAAATCCTGGGAGAGACAGAAAACTTGGCTTGTCTATAACCTGTTTACTTCTCTCTTTTTAGAAATCAGGAATGTTTTGCTACCTTGTGAGTTTTACCTGGGAGAACTTACAAATCCTACCTGGTGTCTGTGTACTTTACACAGTGACTGCTCTGGCCTTTGTGTGGAGAAGCACAGCAGTGGTTGTTTTGCATAATCTCCATAATTTCCTTATTTTAAAGCTCTAACATGGTCAAGTATCTAAGCACATGCTCACTTATGGCTGTTTTGCTTCACATAAATGACTTTGTTTGTTTGTTTTTTTAACACAGTTAAGAAAGAAATCAGAGGCCTCTAAAAATCTAAATATGTCTGTAGGGAATTTGGCAAAACTATCATTTCACCAAATCCTGTTATTGCTCAGTGCAATCTTGTTTGAGTCATGTCTTACAGCAAAATCATCTTGTAGGTAATGTGTGCTCTGGCTTGCCAAGCTGGTTAAAAAAAATCTCTCATTGTCTGCACTGTAACATTCAGTAGTGTGTATTGCTAATAGAATAAAATGAAAAATGTATTTCTTTAACACTGTCATCTCTCTCTCTGACATGCATCTTCAGATGATTTGTAAATGCTCAGCTGTGTAAGTGGTTTACAGAGGAAAATCAGTTAGCCTCTAATATTATGCTGATGCATGGCTAGTTGCTTGAACCCATTAATGAACTAATCTCTGATACTCTAGTGAATGGTATTCTTGCTCTTGGATACTGCACATTTTGTTTCAGGTAAAATCAACATTAAAAAAACCCCCAGAATTTAAAATGGATTATGCCCCTTATCCTACCTTTTTCTCGTATGTACTTTGAGAGAAATTAGGAAGCTTGCTGTCCCAAAGCCAAATGCTGTCTCTCTCTAATTTTTTTTTTAATGCTAGGGCAAGATTAGTAAAATCTTCACTTTGTTTTTGGCTGACCACTGAAGCTAAATAGCATCCTCTACACACAGAACAATCTTTTAAAACAATATACCAGGACACTTGTATTAAGCACAAGGTAATTTTTCTTTATTTCCCTTTCTATCATCACTGATTATGAAAATAGTTTTGTGTAAGTACAGATTCTCTCTCCCTTATAATCAGCTACCTCCTGCCCGATTCCTTAATTAATGACATAATTCAGTGTTCTGGACATCACAATCACTTCCAGGGTAGTGAAATATGATCAGAGCTGCCTGGAATGTGTGTAGTGAACCCCCCAAGCAAAGGTTGTGCCTCTGTTGTGTTTTCCTATCCACAGAAAAAAATATGCTCTCAAGCTGGATGATTTTCATCTCTAGATTAAAGAAAGAACAATTGAAAATCTCCAGAGAGAGAGAGAGAATAAGTATAAAACTTCCTAGAAACAGCAAAAGCTCTGGTAATCTTCCTTAGGCTGTCTCAGAAGTCTGTTTATGAGTGCCTGGTAGTACTGCCCACTGCAGAGTGTGGTACAGAGGGAGGGAATCAAATCCTTGTGTGTCACAGGCCTCATGTTTGCTTGTTGTTTTTAAAATTTTTTAAAAAAAATTTATTTATTTATTTTATCTGACAGACCAGGTCTGAGAAGTTCCAGTGTGTTTCACTTTGCAGCGGTAAACCATTTGTCAGCAGCTCTGTCTGTCATGGTTTAACCCCAGCTCAGCACTGCCCAACTGCTTACTCCCTGCCCAGCTGGTGTGGGATGAGGAGAGAAGTAGGGAACAGTAAAATTGAGAGAACTCATGGGTTGGGATAAAGACAGTGGAATGGGTAAAGTAACAGCCATACACACAAGTAAAGGAAGGAATTAATGCTCTAGCTCCCACGGGCAGCAGGCAGGTGTTCAGCCTTCCCCTGAAGGGAAATCTGGGCTCCATCCCACACAGCAGTGACTTGGGAAGGCAAACACAATCCTTCCCATCCTGTCCCCTCTCTCTATCACCTCCTTCCCCCAAAATTTCCAGCATGGTGGTGGGACTCAGTACTCAGAGATCTTTTCTAACCCGAATGATTTCATATGGTGTGAAATACACCTTGGGTTGGCTGTCCCAGCTGTGTCCCCTCCCTGGTATAGTGCAGTCCACTCGCTCCTTGGGGCCCGTGAGAAGCAGAAAAGGCACTGCCACTGTGTGAGCCCTGCCCAGCAATAACGAAAGCATATCTCTGTTAGCAACAGTTTTCAGCACAAATCCAAAACACAGCCCCACAGTAGCCATGAAGAAAATTAACTCTGTCCCAGCCAAAACCAGCACACTTTGCCTTGGAGGCTTTTGGCTCATTTTCTTGAATGTCAAGGGCAGGAAAGAGAGAGTAGTGAGTGCTTTACTCCACAGATCTTGGCAACCAACAGCTACAAGTCCTGGGAGAGGGTGGAATCCAAATCCTAAAATCATTCACTATTTCAGTGGAGTTCATCTAAACCACAGATAATCTTTGGAGTGTATCTTTTCTTCTGGTCTGTAGAGTTGTTTCCAGTGGAGTTCCAGAATCATTTACAGAGCTCCCCTAAAAATCCCCGAATCTGCTGTTCTGTAGCTCTGTACCTTTCACGGTCCATCATATGGTGCTGTTGTTTCATTGCTAGTACTGAGGAGGTAAATCCATGTATTTCCTCAGTGAAAAACCTCCACAGAGCAGTGCAGAACTCCTGAGATTTTCCACTGTGAATGCCAAGGTACTTTGCATATTGTCTTAGTTTCTTTTCTTGAGGAGACATGCAAGGGGTACAACTTGAGTTTAAACTGACTCTGGTTTAGGTAAATCTTTTCACTTGCTTCCTGTATTGATAAGTTTGTTCTAATGCCTGTTCACAAATCTAGACAAAAAGAAACAAATTTTATTCCAATTTTCCATAATTCCCTAATCTTAATGTTTGCTGTTGATGGAGATGTAAAGGTGAATGATACTGAATACCTCTCAGGTAAAATGTGGTGAGTTTTGAGATATGTAGCATTGAATAACTTTAAAAAGTTGTTAGTAAGCCTGGGGAAATCCTTAGAACATAACTGTTTAGTACTTTACAGAGTTACTGTATTGGCTTTTTAACCTGAGTATCCCTAATTTAATATAGCTGGTGAGAACACAGAGAAGAAGCAGGATTACATAAAAGTTAATGGAAAGCTTGCAAACTTCGTGTTTTTTCTTTCTTGAAAGAGCTAGAAGCTGCATTAGGTCATGACTGGGGATTATATACCTGAGAGAGAAAAAGTCTTATGGCAAATGGATTTCCTCCATGCTGGAAAAAATTTTACCAGTATTTTACATACTTAAATAATTTTCACGTCTATATAAAATGAGGATTATTTTTCCTTCTATCTACTCCTTTTATTTCTGCCTACCTCAAGTCTCTGAACAGGTTTAGTTAATCACTGCTTATATCAATATATAATTCAGATACGGTGGTTGCAAATTTTGATTCCCATTTCTTTTGAGTTCCTTGACGAGAACTAAGTAGCTGGGGAATGGTTCTTATAAAATTATACATCAAAAGTAGTGCAGGCGCAATGGAAATATTAATGAACATGATTGTTTTGACACATAAGAATTAGAGCATGTTTAAATATTATACATAGTGTATGAACTGCTGGCACAAAATTAGAAACATGAGGGGTTTTTTGTCTAGCAAATGCAGTTCAACTTTAAGTTCTTCTCAGACTTAAAGAAGTCAGTTTACTTAAGTCAGCTTTTGAGGCCTTTTAAAGTCTCTGTCTTTCAGATTAAATGCAGCCAAAGGGACTGCACATAAGAGTGGTTTGGTGAACTCCAAAGCTCTGCAGTGTCTCAATTGTAAAAACCAGGTTAATACACCCTAATTTACTCTATGTTCCATTTTCATGTATATAAAATGAAATTTACTGTTGCTTTTTGGCAGTGTTAAAATTTACATTTGGTAAATTCTATACTTTTGGCATAATATATTCTTTTTGCTCTTTTGACCAGTTTTTTAAATGCAAATAACAGTAGAAATACAACTCATTTTTCTGATGTCCTAAAATAAAATGCAAAATTTACAGGGTTATAAAACCATGGGTTAGAAAAGATTTAGAGGATCTTGAGCCAGGGCTATTTTCAGATGTTTGTATTGGGGTGCGTGGGATTTGCAGGATGTTTTATGCTAAGAGCTTTTCAAAGTGTTTGTTTAGTAATACTGTCTGTTGTGGTTTTTTCATGTTTTACAAACTGTCCTTGTTTTAAATGGCTAGATATGATCCCAAAATTTTAATGGCCAAATGTGTCCTAGAAAGTATTAAAATATTCAGCTGTGATTGGAACAGTCAGTGGGCTGATGAGTATATATCTTTGTACATTTGGGCATCATGATGGAATTCTGTTTCTTAGCTTTATTGATGGAGGCCTTTGGGGTTTTTTTAAGAGAATAATAAAGTTTGAGATATGGAAATGTGTACTGGAAGGCTTGGTTTTTTTTAGTAGGAAACAAAATATGTCTTAAAGGATAACTTTGTTTAAGTGACTGAAATTATGAGTAGTAGATACTTGACTTGCTTTTAAAATTACTCATTTTTTTAATAATATAATGTAATTCACGATGTTTGCGTGTCCTGGTTTTGAAAATTGAAAAATCAAATATGTTCATCAGCCACCTCATGCTTCTATCAAAAGTGTCATCTGGTATCCTGATCATTCTTGGATTAGACTGAACTCTATGAATTACTGGTTCACTTTGATCTCTGAATTACAGTGGAGTGCAGTTGGTAGAGGTACAAGTTCCTAGTAGAAAATGGTCAAATAAACAAGGATGAAAGTGTAATATATGAACTTAAAGAATGTTATGCTTTTTTTTTTTTCACTTTTAAGTAGACAGAAATGATTCAAGTATCTACTCCAAAGCCCATTGATTTTAAGCAAAAGAATTTCCCTTGTGTTCTGTGTCCAAGAACAGACAACTTTATTCTAGTGGTTATTCTTCAGTGGTATGAAGGCTCTAGGTTAAAATGCTGCATGACCTAGGACAGCTCTGCCAGGCTTGCACAGAGCTTTTGTGTGGTCTCTGCCTGTGCCTCTTGGTCAGTTGCCTCTCGAGCCCAGGTATCTGACATTCTGCCTGAGAATTTGGAGAATTTGCACAGCCAGTAGTTAAGATGCTTTCTAATGGCTTGTTTGATTGCCCAGATGATTACTCAACCTTTAATAACTTGTTCAGTGGTTCTTAAGGAGTTGTCTTTGGAACCTTTTAAGGAGTCTGAAATTCAGCTTTCCTTGGCAGTATTTCACTTAAGTGTAGTAGGAAGAATAACATTTTTAGTACAAGACATGACTGCTGAAACTTCCTCACCGAGTCCTGGACGGTGACAAGTGGATGTACCCAGGCCAAAACTATCTATGTGGAATACTTTGGAATATCTTTTAAAATTAATATTTTCATCTTTCCTTCTCTTCTGTAACTGCATGCTTTGTCAGGTGAAGTTTACCAGTAAATTCCACTAGAGGATGACTTATGTGCTTAATTAAGTTTCTGGATAATATCTCAGACTATACTCAATCTGTGTAGCAGATGTATGTCCTTAGTTTTTGTTCCTCATCAGGAGTTCCAAAGAGAATTTAGTTGTTCAACTCCATGGCTTTACCTTGTAGGAGGAAAGGCTGAGGAAGCTGAGATGATCTTGGCTTTCATTGTAAGACACATATTTACCTGCACCCAGAAACTAAGTACTGTGAATTCTGTAAGTTTTCAATACTTGTAGTTATTGTGCAAGGATAAGTAGTTTCCCAGCTCTCTTAGGTTCCTGCCATTTACTTGAGATGGATGCTTCCCTGGTTCTATTTTCTGTTTTAACCTGCTGCACTGGGAAGGGGAGCAGTGATGTTTTTTGTAATTAAAAACCCCAACTAACAAAACAAAAACCCGACCAAAAAATCCAAACAACCATCCAGACACAGAAATACAGTGACTCATTTATGTAGAAGTAATAATTTTTCCTTCTTTTTGATATATTTTTCCCTATGGCAGATGTATGTGATACACTGAGGTTCGTGGTGGTTTATTTTGTTACTTACATTCAAGATAACTGCAGGCACTGATGTTAAGTGTGAAGCTTGTTTGGCTTTTATTTACATTTTTCTTCTTAAATGTATTGGTTGTTTGTTTTCAGATTGGTTTCAGTTATTTACTGTTTTTTCTAAAATGATATTTTGATGCTCTTTTTCTCTCTGCTGGTGCTCCTGATGGTTTGGTATTTATTGGAATGCAGGAATCATGGTGAGGATATTGATCTGTGCTGGTCTTTTTTTTCTTTCTTTCACATGGTCATTTAGATTGAGCCATCTGCTTGCCTAATAGTGGGAATGCTGAAGAAAGACATTTTCAGCTCACATATGAATTGTACTTTCATATAGAGGTTATTCACTTGTAAATAAGAAGATTGAACTATGATTTGGTGGCATTATGTATAAAATAATGAAAAATAAATTATATTCCCCCAAAATATTTTCTTTGATGTTGGTTCTTTGTCACTGCTCCACTATTGATTCAAACTGTGGCATATGAAGTGCATCTTTTTTGTAATCACTGCTGCAAGTGGGCCAGAGAAAGGACCATCTTTATTCTACTAATTTTCTCACAGTTAATAGGAGAAAAAACATTGATAAATGCCCTCCAACCGAGGGTCTGAAATACTCTGCAAGATGGCTTTGTAGCATTGTTGATTAGGAGAGGGAGCAGCACACATCTCCTGGAAAGCTGCCCTGTGCTGAGGACTGCCCAGTGAGCCTGCACAGAAACACAAACATAATCCACATTATCTGACTCCTGGGCCCCACGCACTTTGGAGAACTGAAATTTATTTTAAGCAGAATCTGTGTGAAATAAATCCTCAACACTTCAAAGTCTGAAACCAATCAACTATTTTGTATCCACTCTGATTGAATGATTAAGTGGGAAAATAGCAAAGGTAGGGGAAGATGTGGTGGACATAGTTTAGCATTTAAATGATCTCCATTTTATTCCTGGTAAACTGAACGGGTTCCTCTGTGCATTGGTCATGGGATTGGCCATGGACTGTCACAATGAGGGCTCCAACAGATTCTCCAGAGAGGTGCCACAGGCAAGTTTGATATTTCTGAAATAGCAGGGAGGAGTAGAGAGGGCAGAGGTGGCCCTGCAGGATATTCCTGACTTCTTTCTTCTCTAGGCTGAAACATGGTAGTTTCTTGGGTTTCTTTGAGAGTCTGGGGGTGGGAAGGCTCTGTTGACATCTGTCTGGGGTAACCCCATTACCAAGCTCTAGACTCATAATTGTCCTCTTAGGAGAAAAATTTTCCCCTTTGACTGCAGAGGAAACCTTTGTAATCTGCCAAATGAGATGTGTAAGTTTGGATTTTCAGGAATATCAGTAATGCTGTAAAATGAAATCCTTCAGTAGTTTGACTGCTGAAATATATGAGTAAATCTGGTTCACATCTATTTTCCACTAAGCTGTGCTGTCTTACCTGTTTGCTGTCTCACTGTTCCCTGGTAAAGCTCTGTAATTTCTAGCTGAGCACTTGGGAAGGCTCCTTGGCATGCAGTATGGCTGTCACAAAATTCTTGTTCTTTGTAAATTCTTAGCCCTCTTTTCTCTCAAACTCTAGATTCCCTTCTGATGTCTCCCATGGAAAAGGGTGGGAAAGCATGCCTGAGATTCCACTTCTGCAAATGCTTCTGCTTGTAGTTACTTCTGCAAGTAATCCCTTTGAAATCAAGAGGGGACATTCCCAGTAGTGAAGTTAAAGAGTCTGAAATGTCTTACACAATAAATCCTAAGGCTGGGAAACATTACAGAATGTTGTATGACTTCATTACAAAGGGCATCACCACAAAAAAAAGAAACTCCATCTTAAGTAACCACTAATGAACTTATGTTCAGAAAGTAAGACAGTAAGTAAGTTTGGAAACTATTTGATTTTCTAGTTGTCTTTATTTGCAATATCAACAGCGGCTTTGTTAAAATATCAGCTTAAATATTTCAACTTTGAATAATGCTTGTTTCAAGAACAGATGAGAAAATCAGATCTGATCTTTGATAGGTTCTATGCAATGTTCTCTGCTCTCACTTACAATCTTCCATGGCCACTTCCCACCCGTTGGTGTTACTTCATTCCTTCCCAACCCTGTTAAAAACCACCTGTTCTGGTGGTTGTGTAGCTGTGATATCTACTAGCATTCTTTTTGATTTTTAAAAATTAAATAAGTAGAAAAGAATTATTTTACAAGTGTACTGTTTTAACCAAATATTGAAGTAAATCAGAGTATTTTGCAAAGCAGTTCTGAGTCAGGATTTCAGTAAATTACAGTTTAATTGGCAAGGCCAAACTATGTCTGGAAGCATGCTTGTAAACTTTGGTGGAAACTACTCCCATATATCTGTTGCAACAGTACATGTTATGTACTTTTTTCCATTGATAACAAATTTTCAGAGGCCCCAAATTTTGGTTTAAGCTTTTCTCTTGATTATAGAGGAGGCGTTTCATGCTGCTGGAGAGGAAAACATTTGGCCCAGATTATTCGTTATGCAAAATCTTAAGTGAAAATACAAAAATCTCTTTCCAAATCCTCAAAAACTGAATAATGACTCAGTATAAATGTCCACGTGCAGTGAATGGAATCTGAAGCTTATGGCTGAGAGCAGTTTTTGATTGAAAAATACAGGTGAAAATGCTGGTTTCCAGGTGGTGAAATAATCTTGTGCAACAACCTGCAGTTCATGTTTGAGCTCACACATTTTCATTTTGCAAATATGAAGCAAACCAGAGAATAAAGGAAAAAAGTTCTACTCTTATTTTTAAATAGTCTTTTCCATAATGCCCAGCTGACAGCCCATAGAAATATAATACTATAAAACTGGGGTGGCAGATATGTATGAATGCCACTAAATACAATTTTATAATGAAAATTTTGTCTTATGAAGGTGAAACTTTCAGATCATATTAGAATTCTAAATTTTTTATGCATAGCAATCAAATGACCTCTCCATATTGCCACATAAAGTATAGATTTAAAGTTAAATGATCCAGTCAGTCATTTAGCATTTTCTTAGGCCATCTTTTGCCAGTAACTACAGTTGTTTACATGTGGTTCTGTTCTTTCTGTGTTTGTATTACTTACATTTTAGGAATTGAAGAAAGAATGACACTTCTAAAAACTGTTTTTAATAGCCTTTGTTTATTTTTAATACGTAGTGTTCCAGGCTCTTGCTCTAATGATTTTTTTCACACCGCATTGATAATTAAATTCATTCATTTTCCTGGCTGCACAATTCTTTTTAAATAAAAAGTTATGGGTAATAATACTTATTACATTGAAAGTACAAAGGAGAAAAGGGCAGATCCACAGCTTTTCATTCAAGGAGAGCAGATGGATTTTGCAAGTTACAGGTTGAAATAAAATCAGAAATCTCGAGTCCTTTCTCTCCACTGCAGTGATGGTCGATCTCAAAGAATTGTGTTGTTTTTGTCATGCAATAGCATGTGCTGTGTTTTTTGCAGTAAAACAGGAACTGTGGTTACGTGGTGTGTGATCCATTTCAGGATATTTATTTATGGTAATTTTAGAAATGGTGCTAAGTGTTGGTCCTCTTGAATGACTGGAGACTGTTTGTGTGTTGGTACCCCTCACATAACCATGGTAGCAACAATCTTCACACCTCTTCCACTCCCCCCTGCCAGAGTGATTTCATGTCAGTACATTGGGGAAAATATTGTGAACATGTGAAACGTGGGTAACAGAAGACACATATAATGAAAAAATCACCCCATTCTGATCTTATTTATTGGCTTATAAAGCCTCTGCAATTTTTATCTGTTTAATGAGTTTTTAGATTTTGCAATTTTTAATTTATGCAAAAGGAGTTTACTACTTAATTACTAATAGAGAAGACATTCTTAGCCTCATATTTATTTTTTTGTCATGTTTACAGAACTCAAGGAGAAAAAACATTATGTCCGTTTGGTCAAACACATACTTTAATTGTATTTTGAAAAAAAATCAGTGCCAATGAGTTAAGAATGAAAAAATTTAAAAAACATAATAATCTCATTTTCTAAAATTTACTTAGTAAGATGGAATATCACCAGTTTTCAAAAGCAAATTACAAAACCAGTAATTTTAAAATTGTGATAAATGCTTGGATGAAAAGTGAGAGAAAGCTAGGTCAGTTTGTAGGTATTGCTTTTTAGCATCTGAATCTCAGGTTTATGAATTCTTTTGGACTCAGATGGGTGGAATTTTTTGATTCCTGTCTACCCCTGGGTTACATGGTCCTTCACAGGCAGAGCATCTCTTCTTCTGAAATAGCTTTTTTTTTTTTTTAGCCCTTCTCCTTTCTGTCTCTTTACCTTTTGCATTTTATTTGTATTTCTTTTGTTGATTAATCCTCAGTGTAAGTCAGTTTGACCCTAAGGTTAATAGGGCTGGTAGAGCCATTGGAGTAGAGTCTTGGGGAAGGCCCTTGGTAGAGTTTCAACATTAAAAGCCCCTTTAGAGGTTTTCCTTTCCAGCTGCTTTCTTGCAGGTGTATGGAAGGTATGAATGAATGCACAGCCACAAGTCTTCATCCTACTTTCCTCACAGGCTGGAGGGCTGCTGATATAAGTTTCTCCCAGCACTGTGTTCCCTCAGAATTTAGGTGTTGACCATTGATGATGAAAATAAGCTGTGGCTGAAGATTGCTACTCAACCATCTTATTAAGTAAGAATATGCTGTCCCAGTTAGAGAGTAAAGATTTACATCTTCTATTATTTCAGGATTTGAAAACGTTTTTTTCCTGTCATTTTTTGACTTGAAATATATCTGCTGCCTCTATTACCTTTAGTAATTCTCACCGAGCGTCTCCTAACTTTTCATACCTATCTGTAATTAGTGTGGATGGTTCTGCCTCGGGTATCCTCTTTTCACAAACCTGTTAGGAACAAATGAGTGACTTGCAGGATATCCGAGCAATAATCACGGATCCCCAAGTTGAGCACCACAGGACCTGTACCAGTGTCAAGTGCCAACACTGATGTATTTGAAAAGGCAAAGACTGAGATGCCATCTGAGACACTTGTCCTGTACTAAGGAACAGGATGTTCTCCCCACTGTCTGAGGTCCATCACAGAGGGAGTCATGAGGGAGCCCAGATGATCTTTTTAACTCATCTGCTTATATGTGCTGGTATTATGATCTCCTGTCTCAATTATTTCTGCTAGACATGCCTGAGTGTTCTTTCAGAGCTAAAGACAAGGGTGTTACATTGAGCTCCTGCTCGTGTGTTGGTGTAGATAATGAACTCCCAGATGCTGAATCTTTGAGTTTGTCAGAAGCTGTTAGTCAAATCCTGTAGGAGTACTGAAAGCATTCCTCATGGAAGTCTGGAATCAAAGTAGGTTTGAATCAGCATCATCAAGTTGGATGCATGGTTTGTGTTTGGGTCGACTTCTAATGAAAAGCTTATGAATTAAAAAGAGTCAGCCAGAAAGGGAAAGGGCAGGTAAGAGGAACCAGGCTCAGGAACACTGAAAGAATCAAACCCAGTAAAATTTAAGCTAACTTTTAATTAGTATGTTGTGAGGGACCTCAGTTTGTTAAGCAATGTGATGTTGAACAATTCTATTAATAGTGGCAAAACAGGCTTTTCTGAATGGCACTTAGTAAATGAGTGAACTGAAGTGAAAGTCTGCTTGAAATCCTATGGGTTATGCGATTTCTTGGGTTATTCTAAAAGGGAATTTGACCTCTTTATCACAAAAGACTGGCCATCTTGTAACAATTCCAAGTAGGCTTGAGGTTTGGCAGAAATCTCTATATGAAGTTTAATTTTGTAGCTGCATATTGTCCTGCAAAGGGTGAGAGAGCTGAACATTGCAGGTAATTTAATTACTGATTTGTTTTTCTAACTGCTGAAATTGGTACATACTGTATGGGGTCACTGTCCTGTGAGTTTCCTTAATGGTACCATATAAGAAAGAGATTTTGGTGCACAAATCAGGTAATGTTTGAGGAAAAGTGAGCATATTCTTTGCAGTGAAAGGTGTCTGTTGGCTGCCTGAGAAGGATCCCTGCTTCTTCAATAAACTGCTAAGGTCAGTTTAATGTGGAGGGCAAACTTGTGCATCCTAGACCATGTGTGTATATATGGGCTTGTTTCAAACTGTATTTTACTGCCTTTTAAAGAATTACTAATTCTTCTGAAACAGTCTCCAAATACACACTGCCATAACTCTTGATTCTAGGGTAGATGTGGGGAGCTATGTGTTCCCTTCTGCACCCTTTCCTGTAAATAATGTTCATGTAGTCTGTAAAGCTTGTTTGATCTGAAATTGTGACATCTTATTGTGGAATACATTGAAGTTTTAGGGAGATGGGATTGGACTACGGCATTTAAAAATTAAGCATCACTGCTTTCTCTACAAAGTGAGAACCAAGTGTCTGCATGTGCATGGATGGGGGAGAATTCTTATCATGGCACTTGAAGGTCTCTCCTATTGCCTGGAATTTTCTTGAAGAGCTTGGGGTGTACTCCAGTTTCTTCTCCCTTTACACAGTTAAAGACATTTTTGGAGTTTGACATTGGCTCCAATGGAGGGGAAAGGCTCAGGGGCCTCTGCTGCAGGTCCTGAAGGTCCCTGCCTGAGCCTGTAGCATCCTTACTGGTGCAGTCCTGAAGCCCTGAGCTTTCCTCAGCCTGCAGGAGATGTCCTGCCTTACAGGGGATTTTCACTTAAAAACACTAAGTTCCTTTAAAAGGAAACCTCTTTCCACTTTGCAGACTCTGTGACATCTGAAGTACCAGGACCTTATATCTCACTATGCCAATATTCTTAAAAAACCCTCTGTAAAGTTGCTTTGCAGAAATGTGTCATGGTTTAAAGAAAAAGGGAACATACTGAAGAATCCTGTGTGGATTTAACAAACCTCAGTGTGTTTTTCAGGCTGAAATGTGATTTTGTTACAACACATTTGTGAAAACCCGGTTTTGCTGTTCAGTTGTGTTTATCCTAATAACTAGATATTTCACTGGCTTCCTCAACAAAGAGAGATTAAAAACCAGGAAGAAGTTATCCAGTTGGTGGTAAAATCAGTGTAGGCATACTTACAAGAACAGAATAACTACAAGTCTTGTTGCTTTGATGAGGGAGTTTTGTAAATTAGCTCATTTCTGTATTCTTGCAACAGACGCATGCAGAGAACTCTACCCTGCATCCTTCCTGCATTAATAAATAATCATTCTGCATGTTTTTAGCTCTAATCACTTATGCAGACAAAGGCAACTTTAGTAAGAAAAATGTTCCTGTGGAAGGTATTTGCGTAACTGTGACTGCAGGTGAGAGATGTGTATTTCTTGCCAAGTGCTGTCTTTTCCTAACATTTCTGGTGCTTGATCTGTGCTCCAGTGAGTTGGTGTTACAGTGCATCTCTTGCTTCACTGTTTCTCAACTTTTCTTTGTGAGCAATGAATGTCAGTAAAAAGGGCAAAACCAACCCCCCCAGCAAATTACCCTACTTGAATCCTGTCAGTCTATGGCAGCATTATGATTCCTTATATCTGAACTATCTTTTTGCGAAAGTTAAAAGAAATAATATTATTAATTTGCTTTATATTAGTGTAATGCAATGTTTTGAACAAGTGTATCTAATTCTTCACATTTAAAGTATCTGGCTAATAGGCTGTTAAAATGATTATTCCATCAAAATATATGATCGGTTAACAGTTTATGATTAGCATCTCATGGTTTATACTCGAAGTTTATACCTCTATATTTTTAAATGCTATGTTATTTCTTATTTCAGCTTTGGAAATACTACAATTATGATTAGCAGAAAGATAAATAATTTTTGTCTAAGAAGCAACTGATTGTTGGCAATGTGAAAAAGTCTTTATAACCCTAATGAAGGTATAGAATTGATAGCTGAATTTCTCCCATGAATATATTTTGCCTTCATGCATGCTGTTCCAAAAATACAATTTCAGCTGTTTCATAATGCTTTAGAAATAAATTCTCTTCCCCAGTTTTGCATGATTTTTATAAAATTAGGTCAAAGGAATTTTCAATTGAAAACAGTATTTTGTCATATTATCTACAACACATGTCTAGCAAATTTATAAATTCAGTGCTCATTTGAGTAAAGTTCCAAATCATAATGAATGGTTTAGACAGCATTATCATCAATTTCCTACAGGTGCAGCTGTGGAAATCAGTGCCTTCAATCAAAAGCCTCTGTCAAATTTCACTGCACTGTCATTTTTTACATTCAGGTTTTGCTGAAATTAAAAAAAAAACCCAGACAATTCTGCAAATGTCTTTACATCCCTTCTACCTTTGGGTGGTGCTTTTGAGCAGTGCTGTGTGGTTGTTTCTGTTCAAAGAATTTAACAGGACTCATATTTTTGCACTTTATACTAACACTATATTTCTTTCGTGATATTATGGAGTTAAAATTGCACTGTGTGTTTTAACACACATTACAACAACCTCTTAAGGCAAAAAAGTAAATTCATGCAAATGAGTTATGGAAAGTGAAAAGAATTGTGCTGCTTCATTCATTTCAGGGATAGTTATTGGAAACAGACATTTTCCTTCTGTGGACTCTGTGCTTACCATATCTCATGCAAGTTGTCTATTGATAAGTTATCTTTTGAATGCTAATCTGTAAAGACTTTATAAAAGGGCATGAAGAAAGAATACATGGTCAATATGTAGTTTGCTTTAAATAATTTATTTTTTTTCACTTGTTTTTTGAATATTGTTGATATACAGCCTGTTCCTGTTGCTTTGCTAGTATCTGAAAATTAGAATAAATGAGAAACTTCATATTATAGAGTTAGTGGGACACTTCCTAGTTTATAGTGCTTCATATGCCACTGGCTTTCTAGGGTCTTCCTATAAAACACTGCAATTAAAATCCAGTAACCTTCAATAAAAACATAATGCTGGTTCTTTTGAAGAATTTCCGGTGTACAGAGAAGTGAAGTTACACCAAGCTGAACCACTTTACCCTGTGAAGCCAAGAGCCCAGGCCTTCAGGCACAAAAGAAAACAACCTGCACTTCCACCACATCAACTTGCAGACTGACAGGTCTGTCTCTGTGACTTGGGAAACCACTTGTTGCCAGCAAAATCTTCTTTAAAGCTGTAGAAACTTAAATCCTGAGGGGTCCCTGCTCTTCCCCCATTGGAAGATAATTTGAGCTCTGTTAAATTTGTGGGATTGTCGTCAGGTTGTGAGAAAGAATCTTTATTTTACAAATGCTTTCTGACTTATTTGCTATTTTGTTTTTGCTTTGCAAGTGCTGCTTGTGTGTTTTCTGTCTGTCTTCATGCAGTGCTTGTGTAAGTTTTTTACAGGAATTTTAAAAGTCTTAGGCTGTGAACATTTCAACTGTGTTGCAGATGGAAGAGTTGCCAACGTTTTTCTGTTTTAGGCGTCATTGTAAAGGCTATAAATTGTAGATTAGTGATTATTTTTTTTCTTTTTTAAAACTTTTATGTTTCTAGAAGTATGATAAAATTACAATTTTTATTAATTGGTGGTGTCACCTTTCCAGTATTGGAGTAGGGCTCCTTTCTGTGTAAAGTTGAGGGCTACATGTTTGTGTCTCTGCTTTTCTCACCCTCCAGGAGAGACCAGCTAGAACAGCCAGGCTCCTGTGATTTCACCTCAACTTTTAAACTGTTTGGGCCACTGTAAAATTCCTCTTAATTAAAGGAGAGCCCTTAAAAGGTAAAAACCATAGAGTTTGTAATATATATGATTAACTCTTAGCATATTCAATTTCTACTGCATTTTTTCTGCAGTTAGGCAGTGATGGCAACTTTACTCAAGGCTGCACTGAGAGCTGAGGCAGAAGCACCTGGGGCTGTGCCCTGTAAAGGTTTTCAGGATGGGGTTCCTCCTTGCCTTTGGAAATTCTGTAATCAGACCTGTTCTGCAACACAACCCTTCTTTGTTTGCTGAATTCAGTTCCATGTTAAATGATCTTGCCTGTTTGTGTCTTTCAGTAACAACCCTTTAAAATCTCTCTTAACTGCTTTGGTTTACTTTGTTACTGTGTTCAAGTTTAATCTGAAAATAATGTCTGATTCTTTCATCCTCCCTAATGAGTTATGAGTCTTCTCTGCCTTTTTTTTTTATGGTCAAAATATAAAGCATCTGTGTGCTGTAATTCTCTTAATACTTAAATAAGTGATGTTTAAGAATATCAAGAAGTACTAGGAAGAAAAATTTAGTGTCCATAAATCAATTAAGCTAATATTAAAATAATCAGTAGTATATGGGGCCAGGCATTTCAAGCATTTTTTTTTTTTCCTGAATATATGCTGATAATTCATATACTTCTCTTTTTTCTTGTGCTGCATAGAGGTTTGTGTGCCAAACTGATGCTGTCTCAGTTGATAGGCAAGAAAGAGTGGTAATTTTTAAAACCATTTTAAAGAAAAGGCATTATTGTAATTTTTGAAAAATAGTAACCCAAAATAAGGAATTTCTCAAAATAAGCATTCAAAGCAGTTTATTTAATAGAGTCTTTTTTGGAGGAGGGAAAAGCCCCACTCCCACTTTAACAGTGCAGCAGCACCCAGGTATGCTGGGATATTACCAAAAGTGTTGACCATGCAGAATGTGACGAGACAAATGTCTTCTCATTGTGTGAAGCATGAAGGCCATGATAGATGATTTCAAACAACAAAGCGCAGCCACTGAGACAAAATTAGTGTTGTTTTAATTACCAGTGTCTGTAATGTTATCTATCCATAACTGTCTTGAAATAGACTGTCAACAGAAAGAACAGAAAGACTTGAGTTAATACTTCCACCTAGTATTTCTTATGTGTCTTAAGTTGCAACTGTGTGCCTTTATAAAAAGCATTTAAAGCCTTCTTTGAAACATTTACTTATGGCTTAAAAAAAAAGAAGTTCTGTACTTGAGAAAAAGCGTTATTTTATCTTTCTAAGAAAAGAAGTAAGCAGTTCCTATTAAATGCTATTTTGGAAGTCAGGGTGAGGGGTAGAAAATGGAACTTTGCCTGACATTTTTCAAGCAAAGTTTACACTCAGTGAGCTGTGTTTTTTGTCAGTCACAAATAGCATTTTGACACTAATAGTAAAGAAGATTCTTTATTCCTGAAGTATCCTTGAGCTGAGATGGGGTGTTCTTCATATATTGGTAAGTGTATATATTGTGAAGATGAAGGATTTCTTACTTTCTGGGCTTGCAGGAGATGAAAGATAGACCAGCTTTTGAAAATGGTCTACATGGCACATGCTACAAATGAGCAGGGAAAGCAATCGAGCTAATAGATTACAGTAATTATCCAATCTTTGGCTAGTTTGTATTGGCAAACTATAAATACAGTACACATTAGAACAAGGTGCTTACAGAATGTACATGAAAGGTCAATGTAATTTGCAAGTCGCTAGTCATTAGAATATGCTAAAAACCATTGCTTCAGGGCTCAGATTTTAATGATGAATACATTGATTATTAAGTAGCAGAGGAAAAATGTAGCAGAACTACTGTGGTGTAATGATAGGTCGCTTTATTTTGGGAAGGAAATCAACTAAGCTTCAGAATGCATGCATTGAGAAATATAATTGCAGTGAGGAAAATTCCTCAGAGGAGCTTGGCACATATTAAAAGCAAAAACTTGAGACATGTTTGTGATAAGATTACTAATAAATCTCTGGTAAGTCTTAGACTCCTGACAATAACACAGCAACAGAGCACTTCATCTTCTCCATGCTTTAGAATTTAAGATCGGTCACAAACAATCTAAATTACGACTGATACTAGGCAGATGCAGTGCTGCGCTGTGTTGCTCATCATAAATCTCCTGTTCCTTATATGCAAATTAAACTCCATTTTAAAAGATAATTTTTCACATGGTGATCTCCTTTATTTGTGAAATACCAGTGATTCTTAGTGTTAGGAGAGCCATCCTAACGTTAAGAATGTTAGTAATCATTGCTTAGGGAGAAGAGAAAAAGGAGGCAAGTTTGTTTGGAATAGTTTGGACATCAGTGCATGGGATGTTTCAAATAACTTATTAAGTTAGACACAGCACTAATACTGTTTGTAGTTTAGCTGTGGCCTTGTTTTCTTCAGCAGCTGCTTGAGTAACTTATCTTTGACTTTAAAATTCTGTCTTGTTTGTATCAAATCTTCAAGGTTCTTTAACTCTTACAACAGTAGAACAGAACATAACCAAGTTGTGAAGGCAAAAGTGTTCGTCTTCATCAGCAAACAATAACCCCTTTAGCTCTTCATTTAAACCAGCAAGCTTATCTCCCTTCAGTATTTTGAAAATAGTTGTGTGTGTATTGCTGGTTTTCTCTCTCTTATGCAGATGCAGAGTTATGGGAATAGGATATAAGGAAAGCAAATTTAATTAATTGCTGTACAGGTGTTCTCAAAACAGGCTGCCTCTTACAGGAGTGAGATCTGAAATGCAAAAAAATTTTGCAGATGGGGAAAGGATGCTGAAAAGTTTATGGATTTCCTTAAAAAGATTACTAATAATCCACTTTCCTGAAAAGATCTTAAATGCTTCTGTGAATCATAGCTTGTGTAGTGTAAAGGGGAAGAAATGTTTGATAGCAAAGTACAGTACATATCAAAACTGCTTTCACTTGGCATGTTTGATAAGTCTTAAAAATAACTCATGCTAAATTGAATCAAGCTATATGTTGTGCAATCTGAGACACGAGGAGAGAATAGATAGGATTGAGGAGCACTTAGCAGAACATTAATCAGATAGGCCACATTCTCCTTGGTATAACTAATTCTTGCTCCTTTGACTGGTCTGCATCACTTAAGATTCTGATCTGGCTGAGATGGTTTGGTCTATGAGTAATAGTTGATGTTGGTGTCAACATACTGATCATTTCATATTTCTTAGGAATTGGAATAAATCCTGTCTCTTAGTCATGTTTTTAGAACTTGACATGTGATAGCTGCAGGTTAGGAAACTCTTTAAAGAGTAAAAAAAGTGAAAGTATCTGTTGAAAAACAAACAAACAAACCCGTACTGTTGAAATTAATTGGAATTATTTTTAAGTAACCAATGTTAGGTCAGTAACCCAGTATAAGTCTTTGTTTTCAGATTGTCACATATCCATAGATGTTTCTCACAGTGTGATGTCCTTGATCACGCTTCCATTTTTTTCTTTTGAAACTTGTTGGCAAATCCCTACTTCTGAAACAGCAAACTGTGCTGTAAAAAAATTCGATTATGCATACTTAAGAGTGTTTTTGGAAGCAAATACAGGCTCTTGGTCTTCCTGAATGATTTTGTTGTTGGCTGTCTGGCTGAGGTGGGTATGTGATTACAGTCACAATAAATTTCACATTCAAAAGCAAATGAACACTGGTTTTAGTTCCCTTGTTCCTTATTTGCTCTATTGAAACAGATACTCTTGTACCTAGTGCTGTGTAGTGCAATGATGTGAATTCATCAAAACATGCATTAAGGGGCAACACTACACAAGGGTAAGGATATAAATATATTTTACAATTCTTAGCTTCCTATCATAAGAATAGTTCACAAGTGAATGTAAATTTACAGTAGGTGCTTATCAAATGTGAAAATGCTTGCAAATCAGAAACAAACTTTGGGACTATAAACATATTTCAATGATAGTTCATGCAAAGAATATGTTTGATAGTAAGAAATAATGTTCTCTTTTAGTTTCTATGTGAAGCAGGTTGATACATTATTGTACATGGAGAATTATAACACTTCTGAGTCAGAACACTGCACACCAGCTTTAATCCTCTAACCAGAATGCTTATTATTAGGGAACATGTAATGACATAAAATATTATTATTTATTTATAAAGCAAGAAAAGAGCATTATCAAGCATAAAGAGGTAATAAAGAGAAAGTGCAGTTAAGTCAGTTGACTTCTGTCTTCCATATGGAAGTGACATACGAGTTATCAGTCTTCTGTTTCTTAAAATCCTTGATAAAAATATTAAAATATGCTAATTTTTTGCATTAGAAAAAGTTATCTGATTTCTGAAAGTAAGTTTTGAATACCACTGTGACCAAGGGGTTTTTAAAATACTTGATAAAAAAATAAAATGTGCTAATGTCTTGCATAAAAGAAAGTTATCTGACTTCCAAAAGTAAGTTCTGAATACCACTGTGACTTGTACATGTGAGTTGGAATATTTTACTCCACTAAAGTAGAACCCTACAAAATCTTTTGGGTTTGACTGTAAGTTGCACTTGTACAGACAGTAATTGGCCTGTTACAGAGATATTAATTAACATGTTAGAAATGTTTTCTTTATTAATGAGAAATTCACACATACTATTTAAATTAATTTGTATAGTTTAAAATTAATTTATTGTGGCCTTTGATGACCTCAAATCTTCTAAGACAAAGCTGGAGTATTGTACTAACTGTTAAACCATTCATTAAACATTTTATGCAAATAGTGTTTGTTTATAAACAAATTAACTGCAAGGATTTTCAAAACAGGTGCTGTGTTGTGAATGCGTACTAAATGATGTGGTACTGAAAGAATTAATTAGACCTTCAGATGTAATTAGTTGCAATAATTTGCGTGATTAGCGGCTTGGTTAAGAAGTAAGACACACACATTGTAATGCATGGAAGAGTCACTGCAGTAGCTTTGTCTTTCACACGGTGAAGATGAGATTTCCTCATGTTTAGGAAATTTTTCAAAAAATTGCTGACATAGCTGGAGTTAATTGCCAAGTATCCTGTAGGGGGTAACGTGGTTTTTTTTCCCTTGGCTTGTTGCAATGCATATGCATTGGAAGCAATACCATTTGTTTGTACCTCAATGAATTTTTAAAACAGAAGGCTGTTAACCCTAGATCTTCAAGTCTCCAGAGGACGAACTGATACTTAACATGTTCAGGGTTAAAAGATAGGCCGTGTAAGCCATATGAAACAGGTCCAGTGTTTCAAGATCAGTTCTAAATATTCATGTAATTTTTCCACCCCTTGCAACCCTAGTTCTGATTTTTCTTCTTGTGTATCCAACAATGCAGTCAGCCATTGGAGGCACATGAAGAATGCCTTGGAAACTGGCATTAGTCAAAACCAATTAAAAAGAAAGTCATGATTACTGATACTTAATTTATGATGATCACATTCCTAGTTATAATAAATGTACAGTACCTTTGTGACTTGCAAGAAAGCTTTTTCCTCTTGATAATGCCTCGATGCCCAGTGACAATGTTAGAGAGTGGGTTTGAAATGAATTAATATGGGGACTTGATCTTTGTTTTACCTGCTTGAAAAAGGTGGATTGACAGTAAACCACAGTAGATTCACTTTAGTGGTCACTGGTGGAAGTTGCTGTTGCTTTAGTATTTGAAAACGCTGAAGATTTTGTGCCTGGAGGTATCAAGAATGCACAAATATCAAAGTAATGCATACTTTGACAAAATTCATTGCTCTGACAATACCCTCTTAATATTGTTAGAAACACAGTTTGGGGGGCCTGCATGTGTGCTTTGGAATAACAGATATGTTCTCTGTGAAGCACATTGTCAGAAAAAGCAAAGGTTTCTAGAAAGAAGTTGAACAAGAGTACAGAAGAAAAAGAAACAAGGGAAGTTTATTAAATCAGTTATAAAGTAAATAAGTGAAATTAGCAATGTAGAAAATGAGGTGATGAGAGGCTTCTCAGAATAACAGACTTGCCTGTGGTGAGTGTTAGAAGCATTCCATAGAGGTGATGTTGAATGATCCAAGGAATTTGAATTTGAGCTTTTTTAATATGGAATTTTATTTGATCAGATTAAGGTATAGCAGTTTGAGAGATGAGATGTGGGGGGAACTTTGTTTCATCTCAGATGGAAGTGGTTGCATTAGACCTTGTTTGTTTAATGAATTAATGTAATGCTCCTGAGGTGTGAGGTAGAGGAGACCTTGTTCAGAAGCTAAGCCTTGCTGCAGTTACCAAATTGTTTATGTTCTTTTAAGTTCTTGCCATATGATTGCCAAGAGTTTTTATGCAGCTGCAAATCTGACATAAGCACCAAGACCCAGCAGGAGATCTCTGGTTAAATGATGACTACAATGATACTGTGTTTGGATTAGTGACTGCCAAGTATTAGTGGTCACATATCTAAGAGAAAGTAAAACCTGAGCTTTTTATTGCAAACCCTGTGTGGAACACAGTTTATCTTAGAACTGAGGCAGAGCATAAATGCAGTACTTCTTGCTTCTCCTTTTCTCCAACAAAATAGCTATTTACACTTTTAATTTACACTCTTAACTTTTTTTTTTTAAAGCATGGAAGGGAAATTGAATGAAAGAAATATTAAAAATGACAAAAGAAGAACAAAAAGCATCATTAACAGCTGCACAGCTGCTGTGTGTCTGCTGTCACAGGGATTACCCTTAATTACTATGGATGAAGTTTGCTATCATTGGTTCTTTGGATGCCTCACAATTGGTTTATTTTTAAAGGAGTTCTTTCTACGTATGTTTTAATAGAAGATGCAGCTGTTAAAGTTTCAAGGAAAAAAAAATCACTATTTTAGACTTGAAGAGCCTGAAAATCATTTGACAGAGCTAACATAGGGGTCCACTTGAATGAATTTCTTTTTTTCCTTTCTGTAGTCTGTTTAATTCAGTTCTTTTATTTTAAGTGTGATGCTTGCAAAGTAGTGTTTAAAATGGGCTCTTCTGTATTGTGTTTGAATTTGAACAAAATTAGCATTTGTATGTCATCAGTAGCTGCAATGCATAGCTCAAGGCAACGAAGGATAGAAAGTCAAAGAATATGGGAAATTTGATTAAAATGAATGAGCAGTAGAAGGTCTTAAGGGTGGACATAGCTTACTCATTGATTTATATGTATTGTTTCTTGAGGCAAAAGAAGCTAATTCCATGGGATGTTTAGAAAATAGCTTTTAAATATGAAAATAAAAAGGTGTTTAAGTCAATAAAATTAGGTTTTTGACAACGTAATCTGGATACTTCCCTACTTACCTATCTAAGTCCTTCTTTGTGAGGGGGGCCCAATGCCAAGCACGTAAATGGTCTCTGAGAGAACCTTTCTCCAAAGAATTTTCCCTGTACCTGTTATGATTTGGGATCAGTTGGATATTTATAATGTTTTACTTCATTTACTCACTAGGACATGGATTGCTTGGTGGATAATTTCATAGTTTGCACAGCTCCCCTTGTCTTTCATTTTGAGACCTTGCTCTTCCTTCTGCCTCAGTATTCTGAACTGTCCTCGTAGCAACTTTTATGCTTTTGAGTCTCTTTGATGGATTGACATCAGTACCTTTTCCATGTTTTGGGAACTTTCTTGTCAACATTTTCTTTTCTCAGTACATCAGAGCTGGAAATCTGAAATGCTTTGCCTACCAGTTTGTTGCTGGGGTGTTTAATGCAGAAGGGTAGTTTTTGCAAGAAAGTTTTAACTGGAAAATCACCTAAAGTGAAAATCTGAAGCAGAGGACCCATATTGCTGATACTAGTGAAAATCTACTTCACAGCTTAGTCAAATGAAAGATTCCTTAGTAATTTCCCTACCATAATCATATCTGAATAATAATAAAAAAAATATGGTTAGCTGGTTTGTAACACCTTTATTAAATGGCTATTTTTTCCCAAAGGAACAGAATAAGGAAACAATTGGAAATATTTTGAATGCTTATTCATCAATATTTATTTCTGATATGGATGTTATTTTTTGTCAGTCCTTTGTTGTATCCTAAAAATAAAGGATGTGGAGAATGCAGGTTAATGGACCTGGAAAATGTTTTTATAGATTCAGGTCTCCCAAACCCCCTCCCCAATCCCATGAAATAAGCAGCCCTAAGAATCTTAATGGATGGGGTTGTTTGACAAAGGTAATTGGGGAAATTTGAGAATTCCACTGTTTGTGGAGGGGCCAAAGTTATAATGTTGCCCAGATGAGAGCCCTTACCATTTCCATTTCATATTTATTGCCAAGTAAAGGTAGCTTAAAATGAAGAAAAGATGATGCTAAACAAATAAAATTATTTTAAAAACATCTCCTCAAAGCCTTACATAATGTCTAATGCCAAAAATATACAAATGACCAGTTGAATTTCTTACAAGAAGGATGATGCTGGGTGTAGGATTTTACACCTCAAAGACAAGTTCAGCCTTGCTTTTGGGAAGTGACTTCCTTATGTGGGTTTTAGGTTGTTGTGTTTTTGTAGCATAAAGTGCTGCTTTCACTAAAGGCTCCTCTTCCAACGTGGTGAATGTTGTACCCTTCCCTGATCAGCCCCATTGAGTTTGTGAAAGGCAACGAAATGTTATTCCAAGGAAATGTGTGTTATGCCCATTTACAAAGGGAGGAAGCTGAATCAGAAAGCTGAACTGACTTGAGCAATTTCTTACATTCAGATAGAGAAGGTTGTGCCACTGTCCTACATGTAGCAGGCAGAACTTTCATCTACTCTAGTCTGCTTTATAACCATGTGCTGATTCAAAATGGGACAACTTCATAATCTGGAATATATGTGATTCTATGTGGATGTTTCTTCAGCAGTTTTTTTTTCCCATTTCTGCAGATCTAGTAGGACACCACATACCCAAATTCTCATATTAGAGGCTTTTTAGGTCTTTTTTCATTTATCTTTTTCTTCTGTCATGAAAACTGGAATTCAGGTTTCAGAATCTTACTTCCTAAGTCCAGGTTTCTTTTCCCACTGATTGCTAAAATAGACAATTAATGTATGTAACAGTTCTCCATTTGCAAAGGAATTTTTTCTTAAATCGGGTTGGTGACAAGTCAGCTCTTTGAAAATCCATAAACACTCTCCAGATACACTTTTGTTCTGCTGAACTCTATTGTAGGTGATCACTCTAAGAACAACCCTCGCAACCTGAGCTCCCTTTTGTATCCCCAAATTTTTGCCACAAAAAAAAGAAAAATGACTGAAACCTGAAACATGTTTCTTTGACAGAAAGCAGTATCTCCAGTATAGTTTATATTCTGCATTTTTTCATTTTTGGTAATGTTAGTAATGCCAGTAACACACGCACAGAGGGCACTTCAATACTTCACTGGCAAACATGAATGTAAAACTATCAGACCAATGTGACATTTACCTCTCCTGTTCAGATATTAATGTATAGAAACTGATGGCCTTTTGTGTTAGGCAGTTTCTAAGGGAAGTGAGATGATTCACAGTCTCATTTTATCTGTTAAAATCCTCAAATTTGTAATTCTGGTTACAGCTAAATTATTTTGCAGTGATTTTTCCCATTTAAAATACTTAGCCCTGGGAAGAAACTACTGTACAAACCACTTTGTGATGCTGCTGTTCTTCATATGCCTATATGTGTGACAATTGTTGTCAAATCCCTGTCTCGTTCCTATGAGTTGTAATTTTATTGTGTATTTGTCACTTTATTGGAATTTTCCATAAGCATAAGATTTTATGCTCAGAAACCATCTGCAAACAATCCTGTAATTTTTAAACATACAAGGGAAGCTGCAGTCATATTTTTTTCCAATGCTCCTATGAGCCTGACTCTCTGTGGAGAGCCTTAGCTTATCCTTCCTTTCCTTTTCTAAATGCCTTGGATTGCTGACAGCAGCAACCTCACCAAGAGTAAGTGTCAGACAACTATTGGCAGCAGGCTACTGGTCAGTAGTATCAGGTCACTAATATTTTAAATTTTATTTGCTTTTAGTGAGCCTCAGAACTGAAAATCTTCAAGTGTAGTGACTGCTTAGTGTGTATTTTCCCTATTTGCTGTAAAACTAAAGTATTAAGACACTTTAGGGAAACATGGCTGGATTAATCAAGGGGTTATCATTAGATTGAATGAGCTTCTTGTGTGTAGGAATGGCAGGTTTTAGTTGGTCTAAATAAGGTTAAATTTGAGGTGGATTCTGTGAAATTTTAGTCTTGACATCCCTTTGAAGGCAAAATTTCCCTGCCAGCTGGAGCCTGGGCAGGGAAGCCAAGGAGAGGATCACTTTGTGCATTTGTCCATTTTATTTTTTCCTAAAATACCTGCAACAAGTTAAACACTGCAGCTTCCTGCAGTAGCTGGGGTTTTGTAGCCACTGAAGAGCTCATTTCACACAAGGCACACTGCTACTTTCAGTTTAGAAATATGGAAAATGGGAAGAACTGAGATCAGCTCCTCTTGTATTAACATGGGTGGAATTCCCAGCTAACCAGATATGATGGGAAAATTGGAGGTATTGTCAACTTTTTTAGTCAAGAATAATGCTAGGACTTAAGAATAGAGCAGAACATATAATTGACTTCCCATTCTTGGCTGAATAAATACCCAGAAAAATATTTTGAGTGTTTTGCAACTATTTTTAACCACAAATGTGAAGTAGCTTAGTTTACTTTCATTCTTTTGCCTAAACATACCAAATGGAAGCAATTTCACAACTTCTGTTGAAATTAAACTACATTTCTTTTTTGATCAAAACCCAACGCCCTTCACCCCTAGGCAAATCAAAACAATTTTTAAGTACCTGTCCATCATTCCTAATGCTTTCCATCAAATGTGGCAAGGAACGTGGCTTGTAAATATTAAGTGGAGATGTCTTTTTTAGTGACTGAACTGAACCCAGCCTATGAGCTGCTGGTTCATTTTCCATGTGCTTTGTGGCTCTGCAGAAGTTTTCCAGAGCTCAGAGGCCTTTGTGTTTTAAATTAATCTGTGAGAAATAAGACCATGTACGTGCAAACCTGTCTGTAGTAAACCATAAACCTGGTATAAAACTGGATAAAATGACTCTCAAATAAAGGAAAAAGAGAGAGGAGTATCATACTCTTCAGGGGAAATTTGGGAGGCAAAATAAAAGCACTGTAATTGGAATTCAGCCAACCTGCAGTTTAATAGTGTTTATTGTGAAAAATATATTGTCAACATCTGAATATTTATGATAGCAATACTAATAATTAAAAGAACCATGGAAATATTTAATGAGCCCAAGTCAGTGCAACCACAGTTTATCTCATTGCAAGGTTGGCACTGTCATCTGCAGCAACAGCATCGTGTTTGTTAACATTCCAAGGTATTGGTTCAATGCAAACAAGGTAAAAATAATCTCTGGATATTGAGAAAATAGTGTTGCTGCAACATGAAGATGTTTTACGTATCCCATGCAAAGAGGTCCTGACCAGATCTGACAGAGCAAGGAATCCAAGATTGAAGTGTTACAGCTAAAGAGTTTTTCTTGATTAACATGGATGTTTCTGATGTAAATTTTGAGCTAATTTGCTACAAGGAAGTGTATTTCAAAAAACTATTGCCAGACAGAATAATTGCAGGCTTTTCCTACATGTGCCAAAATCAGACTTCCATTTAATTTCTGTTTTAAACTTTTGTTGTCATAAAGAAAATACTATATTTAAAAAAAAGAATATAAATTTAGCTTTGATATGAGCCATGGTTTGCCCCATTGACTTTGGGGTGATTACATGAGATTTTCATGGAGAGAACTGTGCCTGATATATTCATCACATCCTATTTCTCTGTTTAGGTTCTTTACAGAGAAGCCACTCTCAAAGTATTGGGTACCTTTGTTCTTATAGTATCATGCTCAAAATTGAAGTGTGTGTTCCCCTGACAGACATTTTACATGCAAATAGTTTTGTATTTCTATAAATACTTTGTATCTTAGAAATGCAGTGTTTACTATCATGGAGATCATAATTTTGTGAGCTGAATTTGCTCCAGATGATAGAGAAATTATAGGCTACGATCTGTGATCAAACAGCAATATGGAAAGCTTAAATAGAATGCGCCCTAAGGACAAAGGCTGGTTAAGACTATGGGGGATAGAATAAATGGGAGCTTTAGTAAAGCTATCTCTGATTCCAACAGATAAATTATGCTCTGCCTTTTTTGTATCTCTTTGGGACTGTACTACATAAATTATGACCAAGTATAATTTAGGCTTTCAGCCTATATTTCTGAACATCCATCTTGTACATTTTAAGTATAAAATTACCATTTTGCAGAAATATGAAATTGAGATAAATTTTTTTCATCTGTGCATTTAACTTCTGCATACTTGAAAGGGTTGGAGAGGACCTCTTTACTATCCAGAGGGAGATGTTGGCCAGATGATTGCATAACTGTGTTAAGATCTACATAAGCATGAAGTTTGGGGGACACAAAAGTGTAGAACTGGATATTATTTCAGAATAGATATCTACTGCAGCTTTAATAAGTAACATGCTTTTCTGAATAAAAAGTAATCCTCTGTAAATCCAAATTCTTTACTTGTTTTCAATAACATCTAAAAAGTCATATGTAAAATTCCCTTTTGAAGAAGAATTGCAGTTGTGTGACCTGAGCCGGATCACACCTGGAGACCACAGAGGGCAGACCTTCGGGGCACTAGTGAGGTCACAGTTTGCATGGCAAGGTTGATGTGTGTGTATGAACAAACCAACTCATCCTAAGAACCCTTTTTTCTATCAGTCATTTCTACTCTACATTCTGTAGCTTGAATTTGTGTATAAAATCAGCTGGGAATTGTGAGCTTCGCTTCTCCCATCGTAGTGTGCAATGTTGTAACGCTAACTGGAATTCTGCAACCAGGAATAACTAAATACATGTTGCATTCTGGTGAGGGCATGTAGGTGTTTTGCACAGGGATAGAATATAGAAAAAAGAAGAAGCTCCTCTGTAGCAGTGGGTGGGGGTGTGGGATATGATGCTGCTACCTTCCCAAAGCATCTCCAACTGAGGCTGCTTGGTCAGAGCCACACACAGATAGCTTCTTAGACGGATCGAGGGCAAAGAGACAGGAAGGGTCTGTGTATGGGGTTCCACAGAGGGGTTTATTCCAGCGTGTGGAGGGCTCCAGGGACAAAGACAAGTGTCAGGGAAGTGTCCAGGCTTAGTTACAGGGGGAGGTAGTGATGCCTTAAATGGCTACCTAGAAACAGAGAC
>VZRF01001865.1:490127-562627 GCA_013396875.1 Vireo altiloquus
GGCACAGAAAACACGAGGGACCAATCCTTCAGGAGCACAGAGGTGGTGCACAGGCGGGGTCAGGGTCTGGGAGCCAGTGGGGAAATAGTGAGGGAGTGGCTGGGGAACAAAGGCCGGTGGTTGAACAGGGGAGGGAAAACATTCTGGGGCAGGGGGCCAACAAACCAACCAGGAGAGCAGAACTGAGGTACATTAACATAATGCACCAAAGGATCCTGGGGAGAGGCCTTTTTGTCTCCCTAGCCTAGGAGCAGATTTCAGAGACTGACCTCCCAAGGGGGTTGCTCCAGCATCGCCCTAACCAGGGGGCTTATCGACATCCACACTCCTCTTTTGAGGAAGCCTAACTTGCAAAAAAAATATATTTTTTGACACTGGAACATCATTTAGAACTGATCCAAGTTAACTTCAAACGACCTGCTGGCAGCTTGCAATAAAGTTTTTTAGTCCATAGAAAGAAGGACTGTCCCTTTAGATCTGATGTAAGTTAATATGAGAAATACCCATCACTTCTGCTTGTGCATACAAGGACCACACTTGTACTTTGCAAAGGTTTGAAACCATAAGACTTGGTAGGTATGTGTAGTAAGTTGAATTTATTTGGCTGGGTTTTGCATACATTTGATGATCCTAGCTTTGGGAATCCAACAGTAGCTTTCATGATGTGGGAAAAATGAATAGAGAAAATGTCTATTGTAGAAGCCAAATGAATAATAGTGTTGTAGAAGAAAATTCGCCCCTAAAATACAATAGGCCAGTTTTTCCTCTGTTACAGATTTCCTATCCATTAACTTGCTGCTACTCATATATACAGTGTTGGGCTGTTGCAATGTTTACCTTTTTCTGAAATTGATATTCCATTTAAATCCACTGGCATTCACTGGACTGCTGCCTTTCCCTGCTTTCCTCAGTAAGTAGAGGCAAAACTGAAACTCAAGCAGTAATGCTAATTGCTAATAAAGATTTTAATGGCAATCACTTTAACTGATGGTAGAGATTAGTCTACTATCACAGAGACTATCAGAGGCAGCACCAATAGCTTGTCACCTTACCTTCAGTAAGGAAAAAAAGGTGTTTCCATTATCTATGTGAAATGGTGGAATATTTAAGTTTTAAAAGTGTGAGAATGTTGCAGATTCAATCATAATTTTCACCTGTTTTTCATCAGAAAATATAAATTGGGTAGAGAAGTAACAGGAAGTAAGATTTCAATACTGTTTTCTTCTATTGTTTAACCTTTTTCAGAACCTTCTAAAGTAAAAATGGAACATAAAGATGGAGTAGTTTCTCTGGTTCCTTCATTAAATTTTTTTAAAATACAGTTTTTTGTTTTGTTTTTTTTTTTTTTTTCACTGAAATGTGAATGAAATTGGAAAAGAAAATTGTTTCACACTAGGACCACTGTCACCTTGCTGCCCCACAACTGTATTTTCTGGAACAGGACTGAACATTTGTCTTTGAACTGTGCATTACATTTTCAATAGTTGCATTTACTTTGATTGCTCCGTCTCCTAAAGTTGTCTTGGTCAAAGACCCAATTGCTTAAGGATATTACTGTTGACATTACACTAAAATCTTAGTTTTTCAGGAATTAGTCTCATCTCTTCCTTCATTATTCAAGATTCTTCCCAAAATAATGTAACATCTACAGACCTTATAATTGATTTTTGCAAATTGTGACTGGGAAGATGATCTTGTGTCAGAGGTCAGACTGTTCCAATGTGTGGTAGAAAAGGATGAAATTAATTCTGTTAAATTTTACAAGCCCCTCTTGTCATTAATTATACTGTGTATTTTAATTTTTTGATCATGAGCTTTTAAAACCAACATCTGAATGCAAAAGGAGGTCTGTGTTAGCTACAATAGGGTTAAATTTCATTCGAGTTGATACTAAATGATTTCATGTCCAGAGAGCCTTCAACTCAGGATGTGTAACATTTATCTGCCTAAAATTAAAAGCAAGTGAAAGAGATTTATTAGTGCTTGTTTCTTGAAGATGGTTCTCCATTTTTGGATTGGCTCAATGATTGAGGATAAAAGGCTTTCATGACGATGTTGCACTGTACAAATGAGCTCTAACCAGAAGTGCTGTCCTAAACGCTGCTGACTTAAGGATAAAAGTACTAAGAAGAGAGGTTGGCCTCTCTGCATCTAAAATTTTAACCAGAATCCTCTTCTGAAATTAAAATTTAACTGGTGTGGTCAATGCTGGGGTAATTGTCTGTATGTGAAATATGATGTGTTTGGACTGAAGTTTAAGGAAAGACATTTTTAAAATGGTCAAATGAATTTTGAGGTACCAACAGGCTGATCATCATTGAATTGGTGGTGTAGGCAGTGATGCTGTAGTTTTTGGGCTTAAGGCATCCAGAAAGGGCAGAGTAATTTTTAGAGAATGTGGGGGAAAAAAACCAAACAGTAGAGGTGAAGCTAGGGAGAAGTATGTGCATCTTTACCTTGAAAACCTTGTTTTCTTTAGACATTCTGATAGGTTATAAATCCTTTGTTAAGATGTGAAGGAGAAATTAGGCATTCAAAA
Organism: Vireo altiloquus; assembly: GCA_013396875.1. Classification (NCBI taxonomy): domain Eukaryota; kingdom Metazoa; phylum Chordata; class Aves; order Passeriformes; family Vireonidae; genus Vireo; species Vireo altiloquus. Next base: position 492,667 of record VZRF01001865.1, read on the forward strand.
AGTCAGTAATACAAAAAGTATATTGGGAAAGTGAACATCATAAATTTCACTCTCCTCACATAAATATGGATTATTTTTTTGCAAGTAACAAGAAAAATATGTGCTTTATAATATCACAATTCCAACCTAAAAAGAACTTCAATTGTGTCATTTGTTCTTTAAGGGCTTCTTGATAAGAAAGACATGCTGCAAGATATATTGATATCAGTTTCCTAGGCAAAAGCTCTAATTTTCATGTAACTTTATCATAATAATAATAGGGATAGTTCTGCAATTTCTTTTGATAATTGTTATAATTTCTATTTCCTGAGATAGAACCCCTTTTCCAAATTCTGCTTTTCTTAGCCAAAACAACTGTTTGACTAATCTGAAATCTTCAAGCACCAACATGAAGGTACCAAAAGTGATGGCAAAATGACATAGATTTGGCTGTGTACCATATGCCTTTCACTTTTTCACAAAAACATCCCCCACTAAAATTGGATGCTCCAGCCCTTGTGCTCTGTTTTTGTCTGGTAAAGGGTGGAGGAGATGCTGCTGTGGGATCCTAATGCAGATCAGATTTGGGGGCAGGCAGAGTTCTGAGCAGCACATTGTGTTGTGCTGCTGGTGCCTGACCTGTGAAGGGCTGTTGCGTGTGGTGTGTAAATTGGAAAATCCAGGTGCCAGCAAATTTCAGGAGCTGGGAAGGACACAAAAGTGGTTTTAGGGTTCTGTCTCAAATTCAGTGCTACAGAGGTGTGGAATTAGGGCCAGTTTATGATGTTGTTTACCATAAATTCCTTGCTTATACTGACATTATAGCATCACATTATGGTTAATATCAAGAATATATTCTGAGATACGTATATAGAGAGATGTGAAAGCAATCTTTTTTTCCCTTTTGAATTTTCAGTAAACTTCTCATGAATGCATGGGCTATTTGCATTAATTAGCATTTTTCTAGGTTCTATGGTGAATATTTACATGTGTGGCTTTTTTTGTGAATTTTTTTTTTGGTATTCACGATACAGTAATTAATTTGTGTGATTTGTCACTCTTCCTAGTTTGCTTTCTGACTGAATGCTTATGGCATTTATTAATATGTGTACCTCTGAACGTCTTCCTGAGGGTTGATCCTTTCTCAGTGTAGGCATTATAAGAAAGATGTCCAAGGAATATTATGAATTCTTGAAACATTCACTTCTATTTTTCTTCCAAAACATTCTAATTTTCTCCTAGTGACTAATTTAAATATATGATTATGATTCTAGCAGTTACCTCCAAGTAAGTGCAGATGCAAAGATTCAGAGTCAAAGCATGAAAAAGAATAGTTAAGTTGTATCCTGAATGCCGACATGACCTTTACTTGATGGTTAAAATGGTGATATCTTTATGGCTGAACACGATTTTTAAAAATAGAATTATAAACTTAAACTGTTATAATATTTAAGTTCTTAAATCACTTTAAAAAGATAAACTGGACTTATTATGATTTTTATTCATAAAAAATATAATGTCAGTCTGCTAATATAGGTCATGGTACCTCTGATAATTTCTGTGTAGCTGGGCCTGATCTATAGGTGCAGTCTGTATTTATAATACAAACACCTCAGTTTGTATTTGGGGATGAAATTGGTGTATAACAGCACTGTTTTCTTTCAAAAGCTACTAATCAAAGGGACTTTATTTTTGAAAATATCAGCTCTTATGTAGCATAATTCTCAAGTCTCTTTTTATTTTGCAAGGTGGTCTTCAATTATGCTTTTTTTCTCCCATTGTTTAATTATTATTGATACTGTCATATGGATGTCACTTAATGATCTGTGCTGTGTGATATAGCATGACAATAACACATACTGTGTTCAGCAGGGTTTTCCTGTGGGATTTACAGTGTGTTTGGCAAAAAGTAAGCATATTACACAATTAAAGATCAAAAGTTTTCCTTTTAAAAAGGTGTATTACTTGTTGAGAAAGCCTTAATGTGAAAATCTTAAAAAAACCCCAAGTGAGTGTGTCATGAGTGGCACCCACTTAGAATTATAAAGGAGAAGAGAATTGTAAAGAGCACAAATGAGGGGCTCCTGCTCATGTGCAATGTTAACACCTGGGTGCTGCTCCACTGAGGAACAAAATCTTTTGGAGAATTGGGTCCAAACCATGATTTCTGTGTGATGCTGTGCAAGTTTCTGGGGCTGCTTCTATATCCTGGAAGAGATCAGAGAGCCCCATGTGTTATGTTGCTAGTTCATGGGCCTAGTAATTTATTGATCTTAAAATGATGAGCTTGATCTGGTCATCAGATTGATGATTTGCATGTGTAAAGATGTGTAGAGAACTTCCTGACATTTACTTGGGGGAAACACAGACAATTTTGAATAGTCTAACTCTGCATGGCACTGGCAGAAAAATTGCCATTGCCAATGGAGCAATTTCACAAATATGCTCACACTGTTTACTGAAGTTGCTTTTGCCTGGCTTCTGCTGGTGCAACAGGGGAAAGTTTGCCTAGGAAAACACTGATAGCAAGTGCCAAATCAGAATTAAAAAAACTACTTAAAAATGTGACTATTCTTAAGATGCTCAGGAGCACAGTTTGATCTGATGAGAATCTCAACAATTTACTCACCTGTGTATGCTTTAAGTAAAGATGAAGACTTTAGTAATTATATTGTATTGTGTGCTGTAAAATTGCTCTAGGCCTATTAAGTGGCTGCACTAAAAAATGCGAGTACTAAAATGGGGGAACTCAAATTGGAGCCTAATAAAATATCACCCCGTGTTTGTTCCTTGTACAGAACAATGACCTCTCATAAGCCATTGCTTTCTTACTTTTCTAAGGGTTACTCTGTTGCCTTGATTCCTTCCCTGATTATCTTGAAGCCTGTCAAGTTGGAAAGCTCTCCCCTCCCTTGCTCTTTCTTCCTAATAGACATGAAACAGTCCAGTCAATAATATTTTACTTGTCTTCCCACTGCGTGTCTCTTCCTCTGATCAGTTTAGGCGGGTTTGACTGCAAAAAGTCAGAAGGGAGGTTAAGATCTGAAAGTTCAGCCAAATGTTATCAGCCACAGAGATGTTGCTAAGGGAAAGGCCTTACAGCCCCTAAGACCGGAGCCAATAATAGCTGCACGTAACTGATAACATCAACAGCTGTCAAAGATCCAGGCATTTGTGGTTCGTCTGTAAACTCAAACACCTGTATTCAGTCAAGCTTTGATTGTTATCCCCTCTTTTCCTGTCATTTTGATTCGTTCCTTGAAGGTGCTGCCAGGATATTCTAAGCTGCTAGTTGATTTATAAAGTGAAAGAGCCCTTCGAAAGTTTGGCACAGTTTGAAAAATTGACTGAGGCTCTCATTCATAGGGTGACAAGTTACTTTGACATTGATATTGACAGCATTCTTTTAATTAAGCTCTAGACGATATAAGGCCGGGTTCAGATCCTTGAAAGCACGGGTTAAAAGTAGGATAACAGCTTCAGCATGTGTCACTTAGGAGAACATTATGTACTTTAAGACGGTTTCTTTTGTGAGGAATTAGATCAAAGTGACTAATAAACATTCTTCATGAAAGCTCTTCAGAACACAGTATATACATGTTTGAGATATTTAAAAGATAGAGTTTCAAGGACCAGGCTGTAAACCAGCCTAAAATAACTTAAATGGACAGCTGATACTCTTGTCTTGCTATTATAAATTAATATGCAGCACAGAAAAAAAGGAGAATTTTTACTTTTAAAGGGAAGGTCATGGTAGATGATGCAAGGGTGTTTCTCCTTTACTGATTCTGCAGGGAACTGTGCAGAAATGTGTGTACTGCAAACTGACAGAATGTGCAGTTTTGAATGGCTGGACTAAAATGGATCAGATATATAAATTATAAATATTTTTAATTAACTCAAACTACTGCAGTTCTATTGGCTTCCTCTGGCCTGTGACTCGTAGTAAACTACAGAGTGTGGTTACAGTCAAGTGCAGTGGAGTTTGGTGTTTTGGTTGTGTTCCCATACTCTCTTTTTTGTTTGTTTGGATGTTTTTGTCAATTCTTAAATAACACAAGTTGCTTCCTTACTCATCCTCATTATTTGTGACTTTATCCCAAAGAAGTGATAGAGGTTGCAGTGAGAGCTGAGAAAAACATGATTTTAAAATAATTAATTGTACTTCTGGTCTACATTGCAGGAAGAATGTTTCTAGCTAGTGCTAGGTGCCTTCAGAATTGAAATGTTTTCTTTTTAAAGTGATTGTGGTGATGAAAATGATCCAAATGTAACAAAAAAAAAAATCATGGGAGAGATTGAAAGGGCTGTTTTTGTCTCCTTAGCATTACTCTTTTCTCTCTGCAGTTTTAGGGGACCAAGGTTTTGCAAACTGAGTTCAGAACATGAACTGAACTTGTGTGCGTGGGGCTGAGCACAGAGCTGAGAAACTTTGAGTTAATAATCATAACTGTGAAATCATGCAGCTGCAAATCGCAAACTGATTTTTGTCAAATATTTTTAAACAGAACAACAAAGAGAGGGTAAGGGAGCAACCTAATTCTCAGTCAAAAAGCCCTTTTTCTGAGATTCATTGTTATTCCTTAATTGGTGCCTCTTTTACCCCTCAAGTTGCAGCAATGCAGATGGAAACATGGCCTGAAATGTTGGGAACCTCAGAGTCAGTGAGACTGTGACAGGCTCAGAATTTAAGGTCTGCCTTTTGTTTTGGTTAAAAAACATCAGTTAGCAACTAAAAATTTCTTACATTCTGAAATATAAGGTGAGCAAAGCCAGCCTTATGGTGAATGCATATCCCTGATGCTCCTGAAGGATTCTACAGCTGGGTGAATAAAAAAGCTTAGATTTTTTTTTTTTTGTGTAAAAGTGGGAAGAAGTGTTTGAGCTGGGGAATGGAAAGAAAAGGATGAAATATCTAGAGCTTTTAGTAAACTGGATATTGATACTTACCACTCTCTATCCTGGGAAGCAAAACTCAATGAGGATGACTTTAATGATGGAGGCAGACTCACCTTTTCTATGGTCTTGAGCAATCCTGCTTGTGTGGAATTGCTGCACAGCTCTTTCCTTCTTCTGCTGTTTCTTCTCCTTTCTTCTCCAGCTGCTTTCCCTTCTGGCTCCAAGGGATAGTTTAGAGGCAAGCTCAGCTTGCTGATGCTATTTCTGACTGCAGCAAGAAGTTGGAGTACTGGAGAATCATATGGATGGTGAGGATGGTGAGGAAAATTTTTTTTTTTTTATTTTCTTTCATTTTTTTTCCCCTTTACACTTCCCTTTTCAAGAAAATAAAGTATATTATGTTTCCTGCAAATACAACTGTGGAATAAGTTGAAGAAATTGCTGCAACTCCTACTTTAAAAAATAACTTTATTTCAGGAGAAAATATGTCAGACAGTTTGAAGGTGCGCACAAACCCCTACTATTTTGTGACATGGATGCAGTAAAAAAAAGTAAAGAATAATACCAGTGTAGTTTAGCAGATGTACCCCACGTGTTTACTTTTATATCTATGTAAAGTGAAGGCCAGAATTGGGAGCTTGCACACTCTCAGTGGCTCCTGTTGTACTGCAGCTGCCTGTCAGTATGCTGTCCATATGGAGAGTACCCATCAAGGTGAATTTAGAAATATTATCTCGACTTGTTATTTGTGCTGTTGTTGGTTTTTTGTTTTTAATCCATAGTTAATGGTGTTGAGTGGGATTTCAAACATATTCCCTGATTTTCTTGAAATAACTGCCTTTGATTTTGTCAGAGAAAAACATCTAGAAAAAACCTAAAAGTGTGGATCAAAGCAGTCTATAATTATTATGTAAACAGTGATTTTATAGGCTTTGGGTGAAGCAACAGCTCAGGCAATGCTTTAAGAGTGTGAACTCTGACTTTAGGGAAGCTTTTTGATTTTTGGAGTTGGTCACATTCTGCAGGAGTTGGGGACTTTGATATGGGTAGGGCAACAGAAATACTAGTGCAGGAGCATATGCCCATCCTTCAACCTTTGCAGCATGGGAATGTGTTTGTTATACTTTCATCACCCTTTCCACTGAGGAATTGGTGTGACATCCCAGTAGCAAACAATATTTTCCTTGATTAAAGCTCATGTCTCCTTGGGAATGTGCAACGTATTTCCAAACAGACTGAAACCATCAACTGTGTGTCTAATTTTCTGAAACTGTGCTTAAATTCCTGGATGCTTCTGTTGCAAAAAATAAGGTGAAGAGTTATCCAGGGTGCCTTTCCCCCTTATATTTTTAATAAATTTACTTGTATCTTAATTTTGTATGTACTGGGACACTTTTGAAGTGACTAAGTGACTATATGAAGGACAAGAAGACAAGTTTGATAAGCAGTTCAAATAATAAAAAAGTTGGGATTAAGATGAATCAAACTAGGGAACATGAACCTAGGGTACAGAAAGACCTTGGGTTTTTTTAAATTGTTGATAGTACATTGGCTTTGTCTATTTGTACTCTGCTGTAAGGATTAGGTTATATGGCTTTTTTAATATTTCTTTGTAACTTTAAAGTACTTTATGAAATATGGATGTACTGAAATGGTGCAAAAATAATTCCAAATGATTACATTTTCCTGTTTTATTTCCCATAAATATTCTAATTATCCTCTTGCCTACTGCAGAAACGGTCAAAAACAAATTGAATCTTCCTTTGGAGCCATTTGATTGTGAATGCCATTTTTTAAGCTTGGAAAGCTCAATCCTTAACATTTCTATTCACCCAGCACATCTGTATTATGATGAAAAAGAGTTTGTGAGATAGTGACGAAACTTGCAGCAAAACACCCAGGGTGGAATGACAGGATGCTTCCCATGACACCACGTCCCTAGGTTAAGGCAGCTCCTTTGAACACCTATTTATTGAGCTATTTAGCAAATTACATCACTAGTTATTTATTTATCATTGGAATTTTTCAAAACAAAACATTTTGGAGCAATGGCAGGTCTCTGCATGAGGATGAGTTTTCAGCATTAATCTTATGTACTCTGCATGTGTGTTCTATGTACCAGAGACCCAAAATATTGCTGGGTCTGTCCAATGGAGCACATTAACTCTTTCCTGGGATTCCACTGAGGTGGAGGCTCCAATCCTACCAGCTCCCTTGTGTGAAAATTTTCTTACATGTGTACATTGCTGCACCTGGGGCATTGCACAGACACAGATATTGTGTGTTCATTTTTCATACATGGAATTTTTAATGTCCCATTTCCCACATATGATAAGTGGCAGAGGGAACCAAAGCATTTCAGTGGCCATAAGATGGATTTCTGGTAGGGCAAAGGTTAAATTTCATGGCTTCCTGTCTTCCAGTATCTATTCCTTTAAAATTGTGATTTATTTGTAAGATGTTTTCCATCTTTCCAGCAATATACCAACTGAAGAGAAGTATGTGTGCATACTATTAACTTCTTATAGGGCACATATAAAATTCCAGGTAGTGGGAATCATGTGACTGGCAAGGGGATAAAAGTTCTCTGCACCGTTCTGCTTCAAAATAGAATTATTGTGCCACCTAATTTGTTGTTTTTCCTATTTCTTACAGAGAAAAAGAAAATTGCGTGACAAAGGTTAATATAACAATCTTCTCTTATTACAATGATTTATGTATGCTGAGCATTAACAGCAGAATGTCATCCAGCTCTCCTTTAATTTGCAGACATCTGGATTTTTCTTTGTTGGGATCACAGTAGTAGATGACAAAGCTGTTCTCTTGAGAAATAGGAGAGAACACTGTCATTCAGAGCTTGTTACACCACAAACACTGAACTCTTAACAGTTATCTCTGGCAAGTCAGTGGACTTCAAAAATAGAGCTCTGTTTTTATCCAAATGATCCTCACTAATGAAATACATGGGGAAGAATATTATATTCGTCTTAAAATTATTCCGATCTTATAATATGTCAAATGACTGTAGATAGTGGTTCAAACAACCTAAATGGGAATTCTCCTGCAATTTTAATTCAGAGGTGTCAATGCTGCAATTTGCAATGATTATGGTTTAAAGCAGTCAGTTTTGTTTCTTTCTGTAATGTGAGATATAATTTATGTTTTAGGAATGTTTGAAAAGTGAAGGGCAGGGTAGTTTGATTAAAGTAAAATGCATTTTGACATGTTTGAATCAATTGTAATGAGAATTTTTCATTTTATTGGTGTTTTAACCCAGAATGATCTTGATACTGTGCAAAGGTATGGCTTGTAAAAAACAATATTTCATTTTACTGGGTTTCACTGCTCCCTCTGTAGATCAGCCACCTCTGACATGAAATGCAGATTTCAAACATTACACCTCAGTGGAAAATGATTATTTAGCAAAAGAAATATTCTTATCTGAGAAGCAAGATGAGAATTTTGGCTTGCATTAAATGAATATATGAGCTGAAATTTAAGTATAGGATAAATGCTTACGGTAGCCACAAAATGTATCTTTGCATTATTATCACCTTCACTCATCAGTTATAATTTTTGTAACAGCCACAGGGTTTGCTTTCTTCTCTTCAAACTCATTTATGGTATTTGATAAGGTAATAGATTCTAAGTTGAAAAAGATCCTGTTCTTGAAGGACTGGCCATATCAGTAATCCTGGTAAGAGGCAAAGCATGGAGGGAAGAAATTATGTTTCATATGTAAATGATTCAAAAAATTAATTATCCTATTTTCTCTCAGATGAGACAGTCTTATTTTGCAGATTATTTGTTGTTGGGCTTTTTTGTTATTTATTTTAAATATTTTGTGGCTATGTTTTAAATTTTTTCTGCTTCACAAAGTGTAATGAAGATTTGATGCAGGAGAAAGTTTAGCAACTCCAAAGGCATCCTTTTCAAATATGACTCAAAGCTGAATCCCTTTATGTAGGAATAAGTTTGGCTTTCAGAAGGTTTTGCCCAGTGTTTAGCACCCAGGTAGTTTTGAATCATGGTTCAATTCCTGTGAAACACAGTGGTAATGACTATACCAAAATCTTTTCAGCAAAACTCTGATGTCATCACAAAGACTTTTAACAGAAGGGGAAAAATAATTTCTAAATTCACAAACTGCTGTTTATGACCTTTCTTGAAGTGGAACATAGATGTTGTCTGTCCAAGTCTGTGCACTTTGTTCCTGTTTGCTCTTTACCTTCTGATTAGTTATAGAAAGCTCCTGCCTTTCTGGGATCTGCTTTAGCTTTGCACTGCAGGGTATTGGTATTCTTACTTACTGAATAATGTTTCTTGGAGTGATATTTCTATTTTTTGATGGAATAAATTCACGGGTTAAATATGATTGCGCAAAACATTTCTGCTTAGACTAAAATCTAGCTTGGAAACTCTTGAAGCCAAGACTGACATTAAGTTAAGATAATAGAGATGAAGACCATGAGAGACAGACAGAGGATTTTTTTCTTAGAATTATTTTGCTGTGGTGTTACTTCACGCCTGTGAGAGAAAAATCTAAACTTTTTTCATAACAAAGGTAGTAATCAGGAATGTATTTTATAGCATAACTGAAACGGTAAACTGGGGTGCAAGAAAAGAGCATAGACTATTCTTCTATTTGAAATAAAATCGTTGTTCCAGGACATATATTTCATGTGTGGCTGATATGTGCAGTTGGATACTGTTTGTTTTTTAATAATCAGAGTGTGCTTTGTAAGCATAAGGCTTTATTAATCAAATCAACATTATTTTGCTCCCATACAAAAGTTACTCTTTTCAATTATGGACTATTTAGGAAGAGGAAAATAAAGCAAGCTCACTTGGTTTTGCAAATGAATACAGCTAATTTAACACCAAAATTAGCTTAAGAATATGCAGCACCATGAAGTGCTGTATGAAATAACTACTTTTGAGAAAAAAAGGAAAAGAAAAACCAACTAAAGAGAGATTTTTTCCTCTGTGAAATACTTGATGTGGTGGATTTTGAAATGATCAGGAACACCCAATCAAACAAAGCACTGTGCACTTGTCCTTGTTTTTAAAGCTTTTCCTAGAGAAAAGCTACCTGGAAATCTTACCTGTGTTCTCTGGTGAATGTTCTATGAGCATTTGAACCCAGTGTGTGTATTGGCTGATGCCTGGATAATATTGTTGAAAATCCTTCAGTTTTATTAGCATAAAACAGTGCTTGTTTTACTTTACTATCTCTGTTTACTTTTAGCCCATTGCCATTGTGTATGGAAAATTTGGTACAATTTTGTTAGTGAAGAAGAAATTACTCCTGATTTTCTTTAAGAAAATCATTATACTAAACTTAGAGCTAAATAGAAACAAGAAATTAGAGAATTTGCATCTGGTTTTATTCAAGAGAAAACCTTTGTTGTGTAAATAAATCTGGGTAATGTTACAAATTCTTTCCTCCTCATCAAGGATAAAGTTAACTTGCTGTACCTGTCAATTCACTAAAGGGAAATTTTGCTGGCTGACAATAACCCCATTTCAAAAAAAAACCAGAGAAGTCTGAACTCTCTCTGTTTGGGGAATGTGAAATAAAAAAAATAGATATTTTTATGAAATAACTCCTGGCTCATCTCCCAATGACCCTCCTTCTCTCTTGTCATAGTAAAATAAAGCCTTTTCCAGCCTAACGTCATGTTACAGCATTAGTGTGATTCCTTTAGTAATTAATAGAATTTAGGCCCCAGCATAGTCAGTTTTGATTAAGCAAACATTAAATTAACTCAATCTGCAAACACTTAACTCTGTTAGGGCTATTGAGGGGAGAAAGCATTTGGATGGACGGCAGGACGCCTCTTCATCGGATTGCTCGCCACCTCCGAGTAGTTAACAGTGAGATCAATACAGCTCCTCCAGCTATAATAAAATGGCTTCGACAAGCTCATCTGGGGCTGAGAACACAGTATACACATTGATTTCCTGGCCTGATATAACCCATTTACCTATTCAGCTAGTCCGTTAAGGAAGGTGTAAGGCTACAAAGGCCCAAGGGAGCAATGATGCCTGTAAGTAGGTTAGCAAATACTTGGAAATGTCTTAATTTGTTTTACAGTTACTACTTCAGGGAGATGCATTTTTTTTTATTTTTTTTTTTTTAAGGAAAAGTTTTACATGTAATTTCTTATTCTTTTGTAACAGTTTTAAGTTGGGAGATGTAGAGTGTTCTTTGCCTGATTGCTGTCTTCATCGAGGCCTCACTGTTCTCAGGGTCTTGAGTATTTGTAGTCCCCAAAACTGTGTCTTCTCTCCCTTCCAGCTCTGAAATGTACACATTATAAAGAACATGCCAAGCCAAACTTACCCTTTATCTGTCATCCTCTACTTTTTTATTCACTTGGCTTTCTTTCTTGAGTCTGACAGAGGAAAAGGGATAGAAAGGGATTTTCTCCATCAGGATCCATGAATCAACATTACATTGTTCCAGGCTGTGTCCTTGCACTTCTGGTTATTTGTTTATTGCCACGTTCTGAGGTCCAAGTTGCAGAACTGGAAGCTGGAAGGGTGATTCTAGTCCAGCTGTACTACCAGACTCTGATGAATTCTGTTCTACTCTATGACCCTGTGGGTACAGGAGAGGAGAAGCAACCAGGCTGCTGGTAAATACTGAATTTGAGTGTGCCAGCCAAGGGTAGCCTTCTGTGAAAGAGCCTGCTGAGTGGCTTAGAGAACTGTCCAATTCTTCCCAAACTCTACTTTTATGTCACGTGTGAAGTGACTGGTGTAATTTCCAGTAGCCTTTCTCATATCATTTCAAATGTTGTACCACCTAGAAATGAATAGCAAAGGCAGATATTTGTGATACTGTGTCCTAAAATACATGTCTAGGTATGTGAAAAAGCTGGGGTTTTTCGTGTTTATTCATTTAATTCCTCTCAAACTCAATTTTTTGTTTCTGTTTTGTTACTGGCTTGTTTTATTCCCTCTGTAATTCTGCACTGAGCGGGTGGGTGCTCAAACCATTCATGAGGAAAGATATATTGAAAAAGACAGAATGGTAAAGCAGCTGATAGGCAGTTATTAGATTCAGATAAACTGTAATCTTAAGTCATCTTATGAGCATGCTAATTACACAATGACATTACCTACATAGAGTGCCATTGCTTTGTTAACATGTTATGCAAGGTCCTTTATTAACACTGCAAGAAAGGACTTCCTCTCATTAGATGGTTATGCAAAACTGTAATTATACTTGCCTGTGAAAAATGGTGAAGTTATGAAAGGCTTGCTTCTGGAGGGCTTTACTGCCCCCCCTTGCAGATTATAATCACTCTTTCTGTGGAGCGAGGGTGACACAATTTAAAGTAAGAAATTTGTTTCCATCTCAGGTTTAGAATTCAGTAATCTCTTTATCTTTCTGCTAAGATAACTATCATCTGTGTTATTGTAACATTAGAATAATAAAAATTCTGTGGTAACTCGGTATCTAATTTTGAAGAGAAAGTTGGGTGCTGTCCCTGGGGATAAAATTAGCAGTGGATGACTCAATTTTAGAATTTATTTTTAATAGAAACCAAATATTTTGGATGTGATAATTATTAGTGGTTTCAAATAACTTTTTTTTGATTGAAATGCACTTTTTTGCTACTGAATGTACCTTTGCATTTTTAGGTTTGTGAAACTGTGATATGTCCCTCCTGTGAAAATCCTGCATCACGCAAACAATACCCCCAAGCTCTTCAGTAGTAATGCCATAGTCATCTCTCAAAAACAGTATAACGGGAGATAGACTTAAATAGACAAGAAGAAGGATTTCAGATCACTTTTTGTCCATAATGCTGTGGCCACAAAGCTTTAGCCATGTCCTTTGAAAGGTTTATTTGGAGAGGCTTCTTCATAAATGGAACATTTGCACACACTTGGCTTTCCTGGGATCCATTCTAGTGAGCAGGTGGTCAGAATTGCTTCTAGAGTTTGCAAGAGTGTGCTTAGATTTTATTTATTTATATACTTTTTATTTTTCCTGTTTTTCAGGAAAAGCCTGTGAAGCCCCTCTTCAAAGCTTTCTTTTCTGGAGTTGTCATGCTAAAGTAGGATTTAATTAATGCTCTGTATGTGTATTTCCAATGGAAATGGTCACAATTGGGTAAGGAACATTTTTTTCCTATTCTGGTAGTATCTCAGTATTCTAATAGGTTGTTGTGCACATAAATGTTGCACCTTTTATGAAAATATTCCATGTCCTTAAAATCAAGCTATCTTAACTTTAATTATAGATTAAGTGCCTTAGTTTTATGCTATCAAAAGTTTCAAAATTTTGTTGCAGCATCTTGTTTGAACAATGCATGGGTTTTAAAATAATTATGTAAATCAGAAGCACTTCTGCTTCTATTTTTAATTTATTAATTATGAGATGAAATTATGGTAATTGGAGTTTGAAGGCAGTGCACCCAGAAATTTTCAATATACTTGTAAGGCCAGCGAGCTGCACAATGAAGATATTTTGAGTAAACCAGAAGAATTCTTTGATGTTATAACTGAACCAGTTTTGTCCAAATCTTATGTAACATTGTCTTTAGGATGGCAGGTGACCATGTGCTGGAGGTCACTGTGAGTGCTGGAGGGCTCTGCCAGGATTATGGACAACGTAGATATAATTTCAGGGTACAAGACAGGCTTAGTGGACAGTGAGCAGCTGATGCTCCTTTCTGATTATCCTAAAATGTAGAAGAAGTAAAATGAAATATGGCAGAAGAATTTATATGATTTGTTAGAGAGAAGGCAATCAAGTGTGAAGTGACAGAAGGAGAAGCTAAAAGAGAAGAAGAAACTGATGAAGAGTTAGTGGTATTGAGGAAACAATCTGGGTTGGGCCCTAGGAGCAGACTAGAAAATGTTACACCACTTGGTGCAAGTGGAGATGAGCATTTCAGGAGAATTTAATTGTTGAGAGAGAAGAATATTAGTACTGGGATGTTTGGAAGGGTAAGCTGAGAGACTTGCTTTAGGGGAGATATTGAGTGATCATTAGCAAAGGATGGAACTGAAAGCAAGAGTTTGGTAATACTGAACACTTTGAAGCAGAAGAATTGTAGAAGAATTTCTAGGATGGTCTCTTGGCAGCATGGTAAGTTCAGAAATAACAGAGAAGGTCTTACCTAGTTTAATTTACCTTGATTAACTATACCACTGTTTAACAACAGAACTCATGAAACTCTTCACTTAGGCTCCCACTTCCTTTCTTGCTTTCTCAATAAACATTTAGTTTACTGGCTTAAAACATCAAGGTGCAGCATGTTTTTCACGTGATATGGACTAACATTCTCAATTGTCAGTGGCAAAAGACCACACTTATTTCAAGTGAGTGCAGAGGCTGCCTGAGACAAAATGGAAACGACACAGAACACTGATACTGTTGTGGCCTCAAGCAAATACAGAAGTCATACACCAAAACACTGCATTGCTAAAGGCAACCAGTACAGTACTAGCACAAAAACTAATAGGCTGGAAAAAAGCAGCACTAAGAACATCCCTAATGGCTTACAGGAATGCACCTCACTTTGTGCCAGGGCCATGGATAGCTCAGCTACAGGACAGGACTGAAAGAGAAACTAATACTGAAAGTGGGAAAAATCTGAGTGATGAACTTATTCCTATAAACCTGGAAAAGACAGAAAGGACATGTGAACCCAGAAACATCAACCAGAAGTCTTGTCTTTCAGTACACAACTCTAACCACAACTCCTTTCTGTCTTTGAAGATGTTGGGAATGTGAATAACTTATTATAACAAATACATTGGACATTAGCAATGAAAAGAATGGAAAGTTTTATGACAAGGTTAAAGGTTTGGATACATGAATATCTTAAATACTCTGTGTTTGTAGTTTTATCCTGGGACATCAGGTTGAAACATCAATGAAAATTTAAAAAAAATGTGTGAAGTCCTTTCCTTTTGTAACTTATCTTGTAATCTAATATTTTCCTGATAGGTTCCACTGTAAGCCAGCCTGAGTTTTAGAAGAGGACATCAGCACCTTTTGAGATAATGGATAGTGAAATATCTGCTTTTGCACAGAATCACCACATAATAGAAGAACTCAGAAGCTTGATATCTATCAGGAATATTAGAAAATGCTGAAAAAACAGCACTGTTTTGAATAAAAGGTCTTTGGATCACTCTGAGAGGTGTAGGATAAGCTAAATTTTTGCCTAGGTTTCACTGAGTAAATTAGGTCATATTGCATGTGAGCTGCTCAAACATGGCCAGGTTTTAGCTCTCTTTATGCACAGTTTTTTTTTGTATGGAATGACTTTTGTGTATGAGTTACCATGGCTTGGTTCACTTAAATGTTTTGCAAATCTTCACAGACCTTTTTGAACAATCTAATTTTTTAGGGCTGAGCTTATGATTTTCGTGGTTTAGAGTGTTTTGTGAATACTTAGCATGGTATACTCAGCCTTTGTGAGTCAGTGACTGAGACTGCAAATATAAGTGATTTAACTTCTGCTTGAATAGTACCCATCATATAAGCCAAGACATTCTTTTAATAAGTGAGACTAATAAATAAAGCAAAAGGCTTGGAGTCAGAGGGTCCAGAGCCCTGCCGTCAGTCTGACTCAACTCAAGCAATTACCTAAGTAATGCAGCAATAAACAAAAAGAAATCAAATGGATTTTTCACTTCAGAATTAAAAAAAAATGTTTTGTTTCTTTTATCCTTGACTTCTAAGGCCACAGCCACACACAGAGCTAGGGCAGCAATTGCACCTCGCACTTCATAGAGAGAGGCATACATACTGCCTGGGAAACAAAACATCTTTAAAATAAATAAAAAAAAAATGCTGTCTGAAAATTAATAGCAAGGAAAGTACATTTTCTTTCTTTCCTTCCCTCCTTCTTTCTTTCTCCTGAGCCCTTCAATTTATAAAAGAAAATTAATTATTTTGCAGCAAAAACAATATAATAAATAATTTCAAAGGCAAAAGAAGTACAGTGCCAAAAACTGAGGCAAAGAAGAGTGAACTTCTGCATGCATGGCAGTGATATATGGACAGAGATGATGTATTAATTTCTGTGTAAAAGGATTGACATGTAAAAATTCATTCATCAAGAATACAAAAATTTCAAGTCAAATATTCTGGGGTTAACTTTAACTTTATTGTATGTTTTCATAAGATTTGCTATATAGCTGCAGATCATGAATTCTGACTTTGACTCCATGTTCTTCGACCTGTTTTTTTTTTCTTTTTTTTACTATGGGCTAAATTATTTTATTTTTTTATTGAAGCCTACCTTACTTATGAGTCTGTTGGTTTTTCCCAGAGAAGAAGAGATAAAGATCTGCTTGCTTTGCTATCCACAGTAAGTCGGAAGAACATTTGGTTGTCTGTGGTATCTCCCATGGCCATGGTCTCAGCACTCAAAATTTCCATGCAGCAGTAGAGCCACCTCATTCTCATGGGTGGCAACTGGTGTCTTCTAAAGCACACACTTTAAGGAAAAAAAGTAGGAAAGCTCTTTTTGTATTTCTGAAATTCACGTGTGCTTTTAAAACAGTACTTTTCTGAAAATGGCCTTTTTTGGATGTTTTCCCCAGGTCACAGGTCTGTGTATGGTATTACACTGAAACAGGTTTGTGACTGATGGACCCTAGTGTGACATGCAAACATATTTATATATTTTTTACCTATTCCTGAGCATGTGGCCATATTTTTCCTCAAAATTTTGGAATAAACCCTGAATTCTCCATTCTCATGGTCTTGTCCCCCTCTCTGTCTTTCAGAGTTGGGACCCTTCTCTTCAGTAGGACTTTTACGACTGTGATCAAACATATAAGCAGAGATATAGGTAGCATGGGTATAACTGGGTCATGGAAAACTGTTTTCCCAGTGTCTCTTTTCCAAGCAGTGTCTATGGGAACAGGGAGCTTAATGAGCTGGTTATGACACAGGATGCGTGGGCAGACCTCGCTGTTATCTGTTTGGTTCTGGGGAAACTCTTCATCACAATTGAATGTAAGAATTGACATTGGAAATTTGGCAGAATGCAATACTGTCCTAATGGCAAGATTTAAAATGAATATTTCAATTTTGGTGCCAGAATGTAGTAACTAGTGGATGAAATTGCTCATAAAGCATTCAGCAGCCTCATTAAGATGGGTCATATTGTCTGCAGGCAGAAGTAGGTTTGGAAGATGAATCTTTCTCTGTCCTTAGAACTGTTGTTTAAAGAATAAAATCCAGCATCTGGTACTAATTTAAAGCCTTCTCCATGCTGTAGAATTAGGGTCTTAGCCAATTATTTGAAAGTTTTCATTTCGGTTTCTAATGGGTGATGGTGCAGCTCATAGATACCTTAGTAATTTAGGTGTGTACCACAAAGCCTCAGGTAATTGAGCCAGTTCTGTAAATGTGTGCTTACCTTTAGGAGTGTGAGTAGTAAAATGAACTGGAATGGCATTACTTTACTTTTGAGGTAAACACTGTTTCTCCCTAATTTGTGCTGAAATGATAATCTTGTCAGTTACTAATAAGTAAAAATACTCCTAGTAATTTTGCTTTATTGGCACGACCAAAAAGAAGATGTATTTTTTGGCAGTGAAAAAGCAAAATGGGGACTCTTAAACCATATAATCTCTTCTATAGTTTATTCATGTAAGTTTTAAATGCAAAGGTTATTTATTCAAAAACTTAATGTGCCCTGTCCTGAGGAATATAATTTCATAGCCTTCTCTTTCTGGCAGTGCTGTGTCATTCCATGGAGAAGTCTCTGGTGGTGAGTTTAAACAATTTCTTTTCTTTCCTAACTTTCCCATGTAGTCGTGGATCACTCTAATAAAACTAATAATAGGAATTGAATATGTATGAGATTCCTGTTCGTCCCTTTTGCAGCGAGTAGTGTAAGCAGAAGCCATTGATATCTGGAGAGTATCAAAATTAACACAAGAAAAGCTCAGTGAAAATGTTTACTTAAAAATATTTCAGTAGCTTCCATTGAAGTACCTCGTGGTCCCGCTGCAGCGAGAGGAGTGTTTCATACATGCATAGAGATGTCATGCTGAGCTTTGCTGCAGCGTTCTGGGGCTGCCTCAGAACTCCGTGCTGCTATTAGAGTAGAAAACATGTAATGTGTTATTTGGTTTGAAACCATAAAAATGATTTTTGTTTGTCATGCATGGTCTCAAGGTACTTTGCTGTTTAACTCGAATTTCAGATCCTTATGGCACGCGGTAGAAATGTTACAGTCGTCAGTTTTTTCTTCTTCTTTTTCTTATCTACATAAACAACATAACATTGTCAGAAAATTGAAAATGTGCACTTTGTCCCATCAGCTAAAATGGGCTGTCAGATAATGCTTTTTTTTTTCTCCATTGCATCAGATGAATGATGTAAATGGTTTTTGGCTTTGGAGTTTTTTGAAAGGCACTAGAGTAAATGATCAGAGTAGTAACATTTTTAACCTTATCTATCATACTGAAACATTTTTTCTGCCTCCAATAAAACATGTCAGAGTCGATTAAGGACATTCTTCAATGAGGTATAATTCACAGATTTTAGTAGCGAATCCAAGAGCACTGAAGTATTAAAGAGGCTGTGAATACTTAATTACGGATATGTTGCCATCCTACCTTTTACTGAATTCCCTTAACACTTTGGTGCTCTGTATCTGAAAATGCTCTTTTCCTCTGATGGTGAAGTAAAAGGAAAAGCCAGGTACAATGGCAGAGCATATGTCACATTGTATCTAGTGACAGTGCAGTGAGAGATACTGCTGTTCTAGTACATTCAGCCGTGCTTATCTGGTACATGAGTGCACATTACTTTCCATGGGCTTGGATCACTTTGGACAGTATCATTAAATGCCACGTCATTACCTGTTATGGAGTAGTGCTTTTGCTTGAAGTGCCTCCTGGGATACATGCAACAGTAGGAAGAATGATGGGTAAAGATGGAAGCAGCATTAAATTTTCAATGGAAACACTATTGACTTTGACTTTTCAGAAGCCTTATCTGTTAGATGGTGTTTGTCACAGGACCTGTAAAGCTGTGGATGTTCGTCAGTTGAAAGTTGCAGGCAGCTGAACGATATGGACAGGTGAAGGCTCCAGAGGGATCAGCTGGGCTAGCATCGAGCTGGAGGGGGTAAATTGAAGGTTTATTTATCCAATTCACTGTCAAGGTCAGCTTGCTGGAGAGCTGTCCTATGTGTGCTTACAAAATGCCAAAATCCTGGCAAATTGTCTGAAAGAGCCTCCAAATCACTGACCTTTGTACAGCTCACATCAACATGCCAGTGTCTTTTAACAGTATCCTTAGAGTGCATTAAATAGTTTGTAAAATCAAGCTTTTAATGTCAGCAGAAGTAACTTTTTATTTTCAGCAATAAGGAAAAAATAAAAGATACCTAATGATGATAGAAAGAAACATATGAAATAGAGAAACTGCTTCATCTGAAATAAGACTTTTAGCATCTATGGCTTTTTCAGAGTGTACTTCAGAGCATGTTTTAGAGAGGCTGTTGTTTCTTTTCCTACCAGATAAAACATCTAAAACATTTGGATTTTTTTTCTCTTTCAAAGGTCTTTAGCATACTTCTGTTGCAAAATCTAGATTTGCCTTTAGCCTTCTTTAACACTCTCAGGTGAGTTGCTCAGATTTTAAGCTAATTAGAGCTTAATTTATTCTTTTAATTAGCTACAAGAGTTTTTAACTGTCTACTTTCATGTGTTTCTCCTGTATTTCCTATCTGTTGGAAACAGGTCAAGTTTTTTTTCTGATAACTAGGCACACCTCTAAGTAGGTTATATGTAACACTTTGGTAGCTATGTAGTCTTTTAAAAAAGTGATTTTTTTTTTTTTTTTTTAATGTGCAGTCCTTTTGCATATAAGGAGTATAATCCCTGCATAATACCTACCCCTGGAATTTACAGTGGGGAAAATGTGGGCTAAACCTTAGTTTACTGTGAAGCATGTAACCCTCTATTCCAAAGTCATTGAAATTGTCTATGCTTCACTGAAGTAGCATGAAAATAGAAACACAGCAGGTTTAACCATAATTGGCTTCGTTTTATAAAGGGGTAATGGCACATTTGGCTGTTTTAGTGAATGTTTTTTCACTTGCTTTGTAGTAGCTCTTGTTTCCATTTAAATATTCAAGACTCATGGTAGCCAAAGGAAAGAGAGATATCTGTTGAGTTTTTGTTTTATATTTTGGTATTTTGCAGTGTGGTTCTAGTTTTGTTTTGTCATTTTTTCATTTCTTTTTTTCCTTCCTGTTCATGAATGAGATACCCAAATAAGTGTTTTTCTGAATTCAACTTCGTAATTTTCTTTTTTCTTCTTGTTGCTGTTTCTTACTTCTCTGTGCAAACTCAATTTTCCAAGTAAGGCAACTCAATTGCATTTTCCCAGAAAGGAATATTAGTGCCAATGCACCACACAGATCTTCTGACATGGGTGAAAATGGTGAAATTATTGACTAGGAATGGATGAACTGGAAAATCAATTTTAGCCCAATTGTTCCAATTTTAAGTGGAACTCTTAGTACTCTAAACTAATTTCTAATTATACTTGTCTGTTAATGCAGAGTAGTTTTCCAAATTTTATCAAAATCTATTTTGATATTTTGATACCCTGTTGTTGATTTGTATTTTATTAGTATATGTAAGTATCTCTGAACATTTTTCAGAGTTTGAAACAGAAATTGGCTTTGTAAGAACAAAGCAAAAATGAGCCCTTGAAGTTTCTTAACTATAGCACAAATATAAATTTTGGTGTATGTACTGGTTTTGAATATATGTAATTCCTATTAACTTTATGACTTGTGTGTAAATCATTATTTAACTACTTTTTAGGCCACAGAGATTTTATATGATGGCTGCTGAGGGCTGCCTTTGAGCCATAATATATGATCACGTGAACCTGCTGTAGTTCACAGATCACTGACTTGACAGAACTTTATTATTATTTAATATTTATGTTACAATATTGCCCAGAGTCCCCAGCCTTAGACAATGCCCTGTTACAGTGGGTATTGTACAAACATTGATGTAGACATGATCAATGTCTCAAGGAGCTCAGAGCTGTTGTAGTTATAAGGTCACGCTGAAATGAAGTTAAAGTCTGCGTAAACTTTGCAAAAAAGTTTTGCAATATGCCAGCTTTGAAGTGGAAGAGATCAAATCAAAGAGAGTAGAGAGGCAAGGATTCCACCTGTGTAACAAAGCAGAGCCTGCCTTTATTTTTGGTGAGTACACATTTAGACAGAACGAAAGCAAGACTGAATTATGATACAGTGCCTTAGGGCACACACTGCATTTCAAATTCAGGCATTAGCCTATATTTTATATGCTTTATATTCTACTTTAATTGAAACTGCTGCATTTTCACGTTGAGATTTAGCAGATAAAAGACAGATATTTCCCAGCTAGTATGTCTGAATTGCATAACTGCTTCCCTGCACTCCTGGCAGTCATGGTTTCCATTAGAAGGGTTAACAGGTGTGATTTACATTGGGCTTGGCAAAATGAGAGTTTGTATTTTGAGTCTGTGTTCTGTGCTGGAAATGTTGATCATGAAAATGGAAATGTTATTGAACAGGGTTTGTGTCTCTCTCGGACTATATTTCCAGTTTAAACTTTGCCTTTTAATGTGGCATTAATTAGTAGAAAAAGAGTGCAGAGTAGACATACAGAGCTGCAATATTTTCTACCCTTAAAGTTTTGTCTTATTTATTTCTTCGTGGTCTAGTCTTTAGATACTGAGCAAGGAAGATTCTTTTTGGGGTTTTTATCTATTTATTTATTTATTATTTTTTTTGATGTTGTTGAAACTAGCAAGATTTGGTAAAACCTCCTTGATGTCCCAATATTTCCATGTAGTAGTGGGAAAGTTTCCCTTTCAGGGACAGACATACTGCCTCTCACCAAGAAGTTGAATATCTATGATGAAATAGAGAAGATTTCTTCTACTATTCAAAAATACTTTGTTTACTATTTCTATTGATAGTATTACTATAGTAATTACTGTCCAGACTTCAAGTTCTTTTGGCACTAATTTAAAACATACCAATTTTTGCAGTAATTCTTACTATGTGATATTTTAGTGGCAACAAAATACGTGTAAGGAATCTTGAACTAGCAATAGTATTATCTTGGTTACACTGAGGGGAGGAAATTGCCTTGTAATGTCCTCTGGATGTTGGAGGTGAATTATAGCAGCTTTGAGGATGACTCAGTTGGCTTCTTTCTCTTTTAGCTAACCAACACATTGACTTCTACACACAAAAAGTTAATGCATTTTTCAGCTCTTCCTCTTATTCTTGCAGACTATCTGGATCATTAAGAGTTTGGTTCAGACTTTAGACACAAACATGGATTCTGAAGGCAGTGTTTTGCTGCAGGGCATCTGGTTGTTTTCATTTGTGGGGTGTGGGATATGGGTTTTGGTAGGAAGAACTCAAGGGCAAGGAATGCTGACAGAATACCCAGTCCTGCTCAGTTTGCTTGTGGCTGTCTAGAACTCTGAAATACTGGTTCAACAGTCCATATTATCACACAGCGTGAGCCAAATTTCCCTTTTAACATGCATGATCCATTGCTAATCTGTGGAAATGTATAGAAACTCCTGTGCCTGTCTGATGACCCCTATGGATTCTGCAACCCCGGGGTCTCATAAAAACATGAAACATCTGAGCCATAAAGAATGATACTTTTTTCTTTTTTCCCCTTTATGTGAAATGTTAGGCTACTTAGTCTGTTTTCCTCTTAAATTTGGATGGAATAAGCTCTTTTGACATATCACACATTCCTCTCCTTGTGCTTGCTTCTTGTGACTTTCTCCCTGTGCAATTCTGCTCTCACTGAGCTTGAAGCTCTCTTTCAACAATAGTGTTTAAAGCAGAGAGGCAACGTTGTTTATGAACACTTCCCTTTTTCAATGGCACCTTTTTTTGGGCTAGTGCATATAGAGGAAAAAGGCAATGTACAGTACCTAAACTAAGAAATTCTGCAGCACCCAGTTGTGTTCTGTGAGCTCTTGCATTGGTGATTTCATCTTTGGATATTGATGGTGGTTTGAGCACCTTGTGATTGGTTTGTGCCATGATGATTGAGAGCATCCTTTTGCTTGGAAGTCTGCAGAGGTTTGAATAACAGATTGTGTAAGCACAATGGCTTTTAGAGCATGAGGCCATGGTAATAGGGCCATCATGAACGTGCTGAGGAATCTGTCCTAATAATGGACCATAAAATTAGTGTGTACCTATGCAGAAGTTGCTGAGGGTGGCTGCTTCTTTGCAGATCAATACGATATAGTGTTCTGTCTGCACAGAACTTGTGCAGCTCATTTTCTGTGGTTAAAAAACCAGACAATCTGGATTGTATGGCAGAATTTGATGATTTCGATAATCCATTAACATTTAAAATAAAAGGAAAGCACAAAGCTGAAAAGAGACCTTAATATGAATTCGAGGACATTTGATGAAAGGTCTAAATTTAATTTTATATCTTATTATTGTCTGAACCGTCTGAGGTTTTCCTTGTAGCTTCCACATCACTAAATGTATTCTTGTCATACAAGTTCTTTTTTAAATATGCAATTTTATTTCAAGACAAATCTGCCAACTGTAGATATTAGACAATTACTGTTGAAGCATGTGGGAAATGGGAGAGATTACCTGCAATGATTATGGAATGGGAAGACCTTAATCTCTTGCACTAAACAAGGAACAACAGATACCTCAGCTCTTTAATGCACCAAAAAAAATCGGGTGTACATGTATATGAAGCTTTGGAAATGAACTTGATCTACTTTATGTACCCAAAGTGTTATGGATGAGAAATAACTCCTAGATCACTGGATCAAATATCATCAGTGTTAGTAGGGCCAAAAGGAGAAGTTGCCCTGAAGTGAACAGTGAATTTAGGTTTCTTGAAACAAGTTCACTGGACTGATGCTTTTATTAAAAACCTAAAGAAACCCCAACAACAACAGAAACCCCAGAAACACTCCCCCTCCCAAAACGAATCCCAGCCCAGCAGCTGTCGAGGACCCCATTCAGTGCAGGGGGCTGTGGACAGGCCAGGCTGAGCCTGTGACCTGCCAGCCCTTTGCATGGCAGGGACCTGAGGGACAGCCAGGGGCAGGGCAGGAGCTGGGCAGGAAGACTCCAGACTGCAGAGCTTTTGACTGCGAGGGCATAAAAGCCCAGCAGTTCCTTTTTTGGGGTCCCTCCTCAGAGGCACCAGCTTGGGCTGTCTCTTGTTACTGCTCTGTCATTCCATGGTTTACAGGACACAGAGGGGTGAGACTCTGCTGTGGGAAACTTGGGCTAGAGCTGGTGAGGAAGCCTGATTTGGCTGTGAGTGGGACCTGCTGGGTGACCCCTGGGATGGGCCCTGGGTCCCAGCAGTGACAGTCTGGGGTGGTGGGGCTCTGTGGCTGACAGAGTGGCTCCTGGATGGCAGACAGGAAACTTTCCTTAACACAACTCCTGTGATTAGTACCATTTTCTACTCAGGCCCAAGTAATAACTTTATCACATAGACCTGTGTCTATTTATAGCATGGAGTTGGGGCTGAAGGAGAAAGAATTTCAAATTTGTATGTGAAGAGTCAGGATAGGCATCCATCTATTTCTGATTTCAGGAAAAGCCGAATGACAGATACATATACGCTTTGAAAGACTACATGTTTTATGATACAGGGAGTCTCAGAAGAGACTATTTGAACATTATAACTTTATGCCTAACTGTGGTGCTGTCAAGACAAAGCATAATGTTTTCACATCTAAAATTTAACTACACTGTATTTATTGTTTTGCTCAAGAACATTAAAGGAATCTTATCTGTCAACATACAAGAGCAATGAATGAACAACTGAAATTACAAGAGTAAATTAAATGTCAACTTTATTTCACCAAAACAGGCTGTTCTTTTCTGTTAGCAGAGGTTATAACCACTGTCTTGAAATATTTGCTGTTGAAAAATGATTGACAAGTGTGGACAGAAGTGTGTAAATCCAACAGGTTTTTAATTTACTTGATTATCATATTTATTGTAAGCATACAGCTAGGTTTGAAAAAATAACTTCATTGTTATACTATGTTAGCTCAAATCTCCTGCATTCAGTGTAGTTTCTAACTTTACTGCTCTCTCTATTCTCATATTGGCCACGTTTTTGTAACTAGAGTATAGCTCTGTGTTTTATTTTATACTAGTAAATCACTGAGACCCAGTAAAAATATAAAAAACCCCTAATAGATAAAAATGATTTATACTTTTGGCTTAGAGTATATCATCTATTTCTCCAAAGTATTTTGAAGACCTCTTCAAATTCTGTGTGTGCTTGTAAATTGCCTGTTATTAAAATAACTCTTTTAGGCGTAACGAAAAAGAAAGCAAAAGAAGTTATAAAATAATGTACATATTGCCACTGAAACCTTCCTCACCTGGGTGCCTGTATTTGTTTGCTGGTCTTTGAAAGCAGACATTTCTTGGAGCGAGACTCTATGCAGCTGTATACTGGGATTAGAGAATTATAGTTCTTAGGGAAGGTTCAGAAAGACATAACAGATAAGTGAAATGTTATTTCACAAGGTCTGCTTCGTTGTGTGGGATATTTCTCCTTGACGGGAACATATAAAAGTGTTTATCTAATGTATCCACACTGTGTATAGTGAAAGAAAAGGGAGTAACAGGTCTTTATCAAAACTATTCACGTGGAAGGGCATGATGTAGCATAAACCAAAGGAGGAGTTTATTTGTGGCAAAATTATGGGCAACTCTCATGCCTTTCATCTCCAACAAATGCACGTTTGCCTGAGCTGTGTTCATAAATGAGTGCTCTGCCTGCCTGGAATATGGACTCCTAGAATCAAACAACTTGAACTGGATGAAAAATGAGAGGGCTAAAATTTATGCTGCTAAAGCAAGGCAGTATTTATCCTTGTGGTCAGAGCTATATGAGAAAAGCCCTCAATCTGCAATTTTCAATATATCTGTTCTGGGTGAAGATAAAAGAATTGCTAATTGAGTTTACAGTATGTAGACTCTGGGCTATGTAAGGGTAGGTTATCGCTACCTCTGTGTTAGTTGTAAATCTAACTGCTTCTGTGGTCTAGAAAGTCTCTTCCAATAAAATGATGGTCCAGTATTTTTTGAGCCAAGATGTTCTCTCTCCAGCATATGTCAGAAATAGTGACATAAGACAGAAACTCTCATAATACTAGCCATGAACCAAAAGGAATGTGTCTTGTTAACAACTTTGGAAAGACCCAGTTCTCATTGTAACTGCCTTCTAGCAGCTACATGGAAGAGAGGATAAAAATTATAAAATATAACCATGATGTATTTTCCAGATGAAGCAATAGTTTATAATGATAGTCACTATAAAGTTAATTTTTACTTGAACAGAGCTGAGCTTAATGGTTTTCAATTATACTAATTTGAGTCATGGGTTTAGTTCATGTGGATTTTGCAACCCCTGGGTTTTGCTTTTATGTTTTCTCCCTTAAATGCTTGGCTTCTTTTTTGCATTATGCCCTTCCCATTCTCTTTTAGCAGAGAACATCAGGCAGTGATGGGATGGCTCCATCCCCTTTCATTTGCATCAGAATTTAATCTTCTGTGAGGAAGAAGATTAAACATGTAATTTGAAAATAAGGTCTCATGTTCCAAATGGCTTTGTCATCAGGCACATGCTGAAGGAAGAATGTCCAAACATATGTCACCTTTCTCTGACAGAGGTTGAAATCTCTATTTCACCTAAGTTTTTCAAAGGCACTCTCTGCACTGGTGAGGAATTAAGCTCCTTATAAATGCATCAGTTTAAAGTGATTTGTGCTGAGGCTTCACATCTATATTAAGCGTGTTTTGGGATTTTTTTACTTTAAAGTGTGCTTAGTGTGGTCACTGGAACCGCACGTCCCCATCGTGTCTACATTTGGAGATGGCTGAAAAACAGTTGTTGATTTACACCTTTTGCTTACATTGACTAATGGAGAACATCTGGTACACAACTGGTAGAGCTTCTGATTTTTTTTTTTTTTTGCCTACAAAAGAAATCTGGAATCAGTTCATCAAAACAGTTTTATTAAAAAATCCAACTGCAATAAGAGAGAATAAATGCACACAAAACTGTGCCACTGTTCTGGACTAAAATGATGGTGTAGGCACAGCCTATGACTAGTGCCATTATGTGTCTGAACAGGTGAGCAATTCTTTGTTACATCTTTTGCCCTTTTTTGCCTCTCTGAAACTACTGACAAATACTAATATGTGTCATTTCTTTCTGATTTTTCATTTTTGTATTATAAATCCCTTGTCTTTACTATCTTATTCTGTTTTATTTTTTACTTTCTAACTCCACCCCTAATCTCCCCCAGTGGAGGCTGTTGCAGGCTGAGTATATATTCATTCAAGCACGGAGTTGGCCACAAACTCACTGGCCACTGTTTTTCAGAGTGTACATTCCATTAAAGACACCTGAGCACCTCTGGGGCTCCACCCATCATACAATTTGAGGAATTGTGGTATTTGTTTACTAATTTAAACAACCTCATTCTCATCTTTCCTTTTTAGAAAGGCCGTGTTAAGAGGAATGGAAGTAAAAGAAAAAGAAGGAAAGTCAGTCCCCCCATGCAGATGTGACTGCAGAGGTTCCTCACTTGGGGAGGCTTTTGGTTGCTGAAAAAAGGAGGCCTGGCTGAGATCTCTGCTCAGGGGTTTCTGCAAGCCTTAACCTCAGCTTTTGTCCTTGCATGTAACAAAAGCTTTCCAGCGGCATAATCAACATCTACTACATAGTTTCAGAAATTCATTTGCTATTTAGTCTCATTTTTATTTCATGTTTCCTTAGAAGTATGCTTTTTGCCTCATAAAAAATGTTAATAAATTCTATCACTATAATTTGCTTTGATGGCATATTTAAGGGTATGTCCTCATGGAATGTCTCTTGGAGAGATGATACCCTGGAAAGAATATGTCTAGAGTGGACAGTACTGTCTGACCTCATTAGCCAGCAGTCTAGGGAGCAATTGCAAAAGACCTAGATTGCAGTAAAACCTTGTTTCTCTCCAGGACAGGCAGTAGATTGTATGACTGGGGTGTCACCTTGGTTGTGTCCTGCAGCTTTCAATCTGCAACACATGGACAAGCCTTGAACAGGCACTGTGTCAAGCAAATAGCATCAGAGTTTGTCATGGGTGCCATGGTTTATAACTTTCTTGATGAAATGGGCATTTGTCCAGTAAGAACTTGAGTTTTACCTCTGATTTATTCTGCCTGAACTATTTAAGTTACCCTACCTGGTGCAAATTTGGGCTGAATTTGTGCTGCAGGAGAAAGGGTCCTCGTCTACTTTTTATGTAACTGTGATCTTCAATCCATGGTTGGCTAAAATATTTGATGTGTTCAGTGACCTCTTTGACATCAATAAGAGTATAGTATCTAGATCAGTTAAGATTCCATTTATTCATATACATTATGTGCATTTTAATATCTACAAGAGAAGACAGGTCTTATCATTAAAATGATCTTGGATGTAATGTTTTCAAATTGTTACCATAATAGTTCATTACATGCTGGATCTGTTTTGAGTGCCATAAATCATAGCAACTCATGGGAAAGGAAAGAGCAGCAGTTAGAGAACTATAAAAGAAATAAATAATTAAAAAAAATAGGTTAAGTATTGTTTACTGTGAAAAAGAGGACAGGAATATGATACTTCTCAATTGCTTTTACCCATTTTTTGAGTTTAGCTGAACTCCATATTGAATAAATGTGGTGGAGGGTGGGGTATTCTTTTGGGCTGCAGATTCATCTAAAGTTGTGCACACATGGTAACTGTTTCTTTTATTTTGAGAAGGGATCTTTTTGTCCTAACCCAGCTCATACCATGTTTCCTGAAAATATTTAGACTTGCTCTGTTTAAAATGAATATCATCTTCCTGATTAATGGTGTCTTTCAAAACAGCACATTTACTTTTTGCTTGTGTCGTTTCTTTGAATGATGTGGGTATTACAATCCAAAGCCAGTCCCAATTTCTTAAATATGATCTAACTTGTAATGCAGATCAATATGTATCAATATAACCTTGAAGACAAACTCTATATATTTGGCTTTGAACTTCTAGGTATCTTTTTTTACTGAGTGAAAGAGCAAGCTAAACAACTCAAACATTATTAATACATTTTTCAGTACATTTTGGCTAAAACTTAACTTGAACTACACAGATAAAATGCTCTGATCATTTTAAATATTTATCTTGGGATGTGAAGAAACCGAAGTTAGAAAAGAGATTTGGGGTTTTGGTTGGTGTTTTGTTGTGTGTATTTTTTGTTTGTTTTGATTTGTTTTGGTTTTTTTTTTTAGTAGCTGAAGGCAATTATATCTTTATTGACCCTCTGTGTTCACCCCCTCCTTCAATGTCAGGTACTTGCTTATTATTATCAACATGACATCTCCTTTCTTTGAAAGGTTGTCCGTCACACTTTGAATCACCTCTCTCCATGGTTACATTTTCTAATCAGCTCACATGATTGAGCCTACATCAAGTGATGCTTTACTTAATTCCTTTCCGTTTGTATGGTGTGATTCTTGGAGGGACTCTCGTCAAAATTTTGGAGGGCCCTGTCAGTTTGAAAAGAACATGACCTTTAAATTGTATCAGTATGTTTGCTGGTGCATAAGGGAAAGGAAAAGGTTTGTAGTGATGGAAAACCACTCTAAAAATGAAAAGTAATTCTCTCAGAAGCAACATGCATAGGAAGTTAATTTGTTTATATTTAACTGATTTAAAAAAAAGAATGAGGGGGACACGTTCTTTGAGCAATAAGGGGTGAGAACAGTGTATCCTTAAATTTGGCTTAGAAAAAGTTATCTATTGTTCTTGCTTTTCTGCATTTATAATGATAGATAAAACTAGAAATATTCAAATGTGACAGAATAAAGGTGTAATTCTTTGAAATTTTCAAAGCTGTTACTTTGCTGCATTTTCATAACTGTATCTGTGACCATGCTATAATTAGTAATTGACAATGCTAATTATTGTACAGTCTGTCACTGACTAAAGTGGCAGAGTAAGATTTTATGTGGGTATAAATATGCATGTATTTATGTGTGCGTGAGAGGATACTTCAGGGTAACATAGGATTTTGCATTGTGAATGCAGGCACTCTGAAAACAAGGAAAATCCGTCTGGAATGCCTAACATGGGTTGTTGAGGAATATGATAGAGATACATGCTGAGTGATGCTGAGTAATGCTGGGAACTTAATGAAGTTTTTGCAGCCTTTTTTTGTATATAGAAAATGTGGATGATCAAATACCCTGCATAACTGAATCAGGGTTATCAACTGTTTTCATTTCCTTTCCTCTATGCTTTGAGGTATGGTACTCTGAAGAAGCTTTTACTAATGTCAAAATGTGTAGTTTCACTGAAGCTGTTGAAGTCTGGTTTGCCATGGGTTTATTGTTTTGATTGCTTGATGTTGATGTCCAGAAGCTGTTTGTCCTCTAGCTTTTTTTGTATATTTGGAGTATTTTAAATCACACCGCTGCAGATTCTTTGATATCTGATAAGGTATGAGGTCATTCTGAAAGTGTTCCCAAGGTCAGTAAAAGGATTTCTCTTTTCTTTGTGGATACGGCTTGCTCAAAAAATGTGTAGGAGCTTGAATATCTTTGAACTTTTCACCCTTCTGTCAACTTTGTAGAAATGGGCCAGTAGATTCAGGAGTCATTGGGCGGAGATGTAGAGGCAGGGTGTGATCACACAAAATTGCTGTAGTGAAGGTGTTTGTGCTGCTCCCTTGTCACTCTAAGTCACCTGCCACTCTTCAAATTTAATAGTATTTTCACTGAATCCTAAGAAGGATCTAGGCTCTCCTGCCAAAGATCTTGTTTTCTGGTGCTGGAGCTCATTCTTGCTTCAGGAAATCAACTTACTTGAGGCAATCTGACAGAATCCACATTGACAGAGCTCTTGTTTTGGGTGTGGCTGGAAAGTGATGAGTGGGTTAATCCTTGCTCTGAATTTGTGTTTAGACAGCCCTGTGGGAGAGTCGAAGTGTGGTCTTTGTTCCCCAATTTTCAGCTTAAGGAGTAGAAAAATGGACCCCAGAAGTTAATAGCTTTCTACTTTTCCACTCTTACCAGAAAGTGCCCCAGTGTCAGCTCCAGGCTTGAATGCTTGCAGACTCAGCCCCTTTAACACAGCAGCTATGGGCTGGTTCTGGGCTTCCAGAGCAGAGACCTCACCTCTGAAATCTGCCCTTTCTGAGTTTAATTATTTGGCACGTTTCACTTTCCTAATGCTAGTGGCAAAGCTGTGTTTGTTTGCATCTGAAATTAAAGCTGTTCACAGAGTTCAGATACATGTTGGTTTTCACAGCATTAAGGTGTGCCAACTTTTGTGCTGGAGTTGTGTAGCTTGTGGTGTGCAAATTGCAGGTGGATATGACACTTGGTAATTGCACACACACCATGCAGCATTAGATTTCCCCATGCAAAATTTGGAGTGGTACAGTATGTGGATTTAAGATACTAAAGGCTTCAAGGCAGCTGTAGCTGGGGCACAGGCATGCGTGTTATCTGCATTTCATAGAGGCATTTTGCGTAGGATTTTATTTCAGCATTTTGTGCTAATTCGTATTTCATGATTCATTCATACATTTAACCCGTTAATGTAATTCTAACCTTTCCCTGATTGCTCAGATAAAAGTGTTTTCTCTGTGTTTCAGAGAGTATGAAATAAGGTGGCAGAATGATAAATACCAATAGCGGATTTCTGGGTTGGTAGCGATATTCAGTAGCGTATAACATGGCTTTCGCTTACACAAAGAAAGGTCATACATTTTCATCTGTGATGTATCATCGTTGGCTGAGACATGAGCTTCACAAATACGTGAAGCCACATTCTACAGTTGTTTCCTTCTGGGCCATAACCTCTAGGTTTTAGTTACTGTAACTTGATGGAGCCCCAGGCTCGTGATATTCAGGGCAAATGATGTTTGGCATCTCCTACTGGAAATCCCCCTTTTGATAGGGTGCTTTGCTTTCTGGGACATGTGAAACCTCAGAAATCCTGCAAATCATATTCTCTGGTTTAAAAAAACCTGAAACCGCACATCACAAATAAAATATTAGAAATTAGGCCTTAACTGAGACAGAAGACTTTCGATTTTGGATGACAATGTGTGTTGTTTGGCCTACCAGAGGTGAGCTAGAAATGCTTACATGGCATTATATCTTTGTAAAGAGCAAGTATAATGTAAATTCTATGCAGCCTTAAAATACTAATACATGTTTTTCTTTATGCTCCCTTTTTTCCTTAAGAAGTTGATAACAGAAATTGTGCATTTCTTCAGGCTCCAGTGAAATGACCTCAACACTATTTATTTATTTATTTATTTACTCCCTCCCCCATTTGACACCTGCTCTGGCTAATTGCTCTCCTCTTTCCCTTAAAAGAATAAAATTGTGTGTTTTAACACATTCAATTTCCTACAAGCTAAGGGGCTCACATTGCATTGCTTTTCTTGCTTTCCCTTTTATGGATATGTGAAATATAATTTCCTATCTTGAATTGTCTAACACACAGAGCAATAGCCCATGTTCCTATAGCCTTATCAACTTGATTGGAATTTTCCACATGGAGCAAATGCAGTGCTGAACCCCTAAGGAGCATCATGGGGACTAGATCCCAGAGTTCCAACCTGCTCCTTGCTTTAATCACAGGCAGTATTCATTCAAAAGTCTCTCTTAAATTAATTGAGAGCATTGCCTGAGAGGGGTTGAAAGATTGGGATCATTCTGAACAGCAATGTAGTTGTGCTATACTGTTAAAGGATGCCGTGTCTTAAATATACTGAAAGTCATAAACACGACATTATAATAAATTACAAAGCAGACTTTTGGAAGATTTGTTCTACCTTTCACAAAATGCTAATGTTTATTTTGCTTTCATTTCATCGCATTGTCTTTCATTTAAAAATTACAGCTTTACTACAGTGAGCTAATTTCATAATACTGTATTAACTTAATATTATATAAATTATGTTTGTCAGATTTGGGCATTGTTGTAGATGTACAAAGCCCAAATTTACTACCAAAGCTCTCCAAACACATGTATTCATAATTTGCTACAATGAACCGTATGCCACAGTATAGTATTAAGGAATTACACATTCTAATGCCAGGCACAAATCCTGCTGCTCTTTCTGCAACCGTTCTAGGTACAAATAGAAACGATATATTTCTAGCCTTTTTTCCCCCTAGTTGCAATTATGAGCAAAAAATGCTACAGTGTGGGAATATTTTAGCCACCTGCACTTTGTTGTCTGACTAATTTTTAGCTGCGTGTTGCCTTTGAACATTATTGAAAATATGCGGAGATTGCAGCAGTTCCTGGATATATTTTCTCTGCAGACTATTATAACTTTAGGCCTGGAAGGAAAAGGTAATAGAAATTGGCACAACAAATATTACAGAGTACGGAGAGCTACAGCTTTCTTTTAGTGGAGAATGGGAACGCTCCTGCCTAAGAGGTTTAATTGCAGCTGCCTGCAGTTTTGCATGTGGTGTTTTCCACTTGCAAGGTGTAAGGTTCTGCAGCGTAACCTGGCTTATTCTCTCCATTCAAACAAAGAGCAGAAATGCTCTCTGTGAAGGGAAGGGGAGAGCTTGTGCAATTGTGGAACATCTATAGGTTTTTAAACACACACTGTCTAATCAGCCTCTGACAGATCCATTGTAAATCAAAGGTCTGGTAAGTGGGAATGCCAGAAATGTTTGATCTCATTCCAAGCCTTGAAACAACTTGCTTATTTTTTCTGCAGTTTGGCTCCTCAGTAAAATAAAACATTGAGAGATGAATGTTCTGACAGGTCATTGTGTGTCAAACTGTCACTCTGTAATGGTTACATATTTCAGCTGGATTGAGGTGGTGGTGGTTGGGGGAGGTCTCAGAGAAAGGGAAAAAGAGGGAGAGAAAGAGACAAAGAATAACAAGATTTCTGCTCCTTCTTATGGCTGATCTTCATTTAAACCAAACACTTGTCATGTTCAGGGGAAGTTTTATAAATTTTTAATGATGTTGGGTACAACTGGTGCTTTGAAATTTGCTGTACTTTAATTTTTTCTTCGTTAGCAAAGGTTCGCTAATGCATTGAAGTGCTAAGAGCGTGTCCTAGGGATGCCATGATAATTGTGTTGTTAATAATATTGTGGCACTAGTAATGTTCTCCTGGTAATCAAGCCATGAGATTTTTTTTTAATATATTCAGTTATTACACTGCATCTCGTACAAATCATGTCAATTACAATTGCCAGTCTATGACAGTTAAAATAATTGTATACGTTTTCCAGAATTTTCCATTGGCTTGGCTAATCAAGCTAAAAAAAAAAATCAACACATTATTTGCATTAATTTTGTCTCTAGTCTATTTCTGCTCCTAAATCATTTGTCCATCTACTTCAAAAGGCGGAACAGTAAGTATTTTAATAATAAATATACAAACATATTCATACTGTAAAATAATATAGGCATACTTCTGCAATAGTAACACAGGATATTGCCTAGGATTAATCTGTGTGTGTGTATAGATATATATTTGTTGAAATTATGCTCATGTACAGTCTGTGTACTCTATCAGAGATTTATAAAGATAGATGTTCAGAGGTGTTTGTTTTCATGGTTTTGGAGTGTCTATGTGTACACCTATGTAAAGATGCTGTCCTGCCTGTAGACATTGATATTTTATGCCTCCCTTAGAGATGATTGTGTGTTATTGCATTTGAATATTTATTTGCATTTTAAAAAATCAATTAAATAGTTACCCCCTGAAAGAGAGAGCAAGTTCGGTGTCCAAACATAAGCCTTCTGTAACACTGGCATGTCGTGTCTAACGCTGTCGCTTTGTTTCTTTGAAAACAAGAGACAAACAGCAAAAACTGGCTCAGCATTCTGTCACCAGAGCAGGAAACATCCCATTGTGTGGTTGAGTACCGTGTCCTGGTGAGGAGGGGGAAACTTGGGCTTATTTTGTCTTATAATAGCTTTAATTTAATTTTTTTCCCTTTTTCTTTCTTTTATTTATTTTAAAAATTATTATTATTAAAGACAATGCGAACACATTGCACTCTCACTCCAGACTGTGGGACTATTGTTTCTTCCACAAGAGGGTTTGGTGTTTTTCAGTGTATATTTACAATAGCTACTAAATGAACACAACAGGGGTGCAGAGGAAACAGGGAGTCAGCATATGGATTGCAAAAATATACAGAATGATAATATGATTTCCTTTCTCAGGGAGGTTCAGCATGTCGAAGGAGTGGTGAAAATGAAACAGCAAAGAGGCGGATCAGTAGTACATGAGCACTAACCAAGTACAGCCAGGGGTAGTATATGAGGGGGAATAACAAGTAAGGGATGTAGTAATTACACAAGGCGGAATAACGAGTAGGCATGGAATCATTTGAGAAATAACAAGTCAGCTGGCAGTGGTATTTGAGGAATGACAAGTGAACATGACAGTATTATTTGAGGAATAATAAGTGAGCTTGGTGATATTATTTGGAGAATAACAAGAAACCAGGGGTGCTTTCTCTAGGCACTTTCCCCTGCTGTTATCTTGTGAAGGAGGTGCACAAAAGAATAAGTGGTCACAGGTTGCAAGGGTCAAGGAAACAAAACGTTTTTTTATGCAATAAGCTTCTACTAAACATGGCCTGAACAAATCATCCCTCAAAATGTAGAATTTATTCCTCAACTTTGCCTGGAGGTAAAAGTGGAAAGAACAGTTTGTTTTTTTTTTTTTTTCCCCACTCCTCTGGCCCTGTGAGTCCTGACCATAGAGAATGAATGGCTTTAGAACTGTACCCAGACAGAAAAATCAATGCTTCATATCAGGAGGCTTCAGGGGTTAGACTCCCATGTTCATGTCAACAAGGCTATTGGTTTTCTTAATACTCCAAAGTTATCGTTTCCCCGCTGCAGGAACCTTCCACTGTGACTTGTGTGGTCATAGCTTAACAAAAGCACTTTCCCTTGGCCAACCACCAGCTGGCAAAATGGCAAATGGCAAAAAAATTAATTGTTGATGAGGTTTATATTTTTCCAAACCAGACCATTAACAAGCACATTTGCTGATGGGATTTGCTCTATAAAATTATGCTGGTTTGTGCATGCTATGGGGGTCACTGCAGTTTCACTGATAGGATGATTCATGTTCTGAGCAAAACCATTACTGGGATAAAAATTAGTAAGTATTGGAAAACTGGAATTATAGAAGGTGGGGTTTTCTTCCTCGCCCTCCTCTCTGCTTTGGGTGGATATTCCTGCTGTTTGTGTGGAAAGGCCTCTGCTTCGTCTGGACAGACTCCTTCAGGCTTGGTCGTGTCACTGTTTTAATCTGAATGGGTCCATTTGTTCTGCAGTCATCGCTTCTGTGTTAATCGCTTCTCCCTTGTCAAGAAATTCTTACAGTTTGTCAATAGAATTATGTTACATGAGGTTAAAATCATGTTGCTTCAAATAATACTTTTTGTCATCACAAGGTAGTAAATAGACTACCTGAAAATGAGACCCTCTTTGAATCTTTGTCAATTTAATTAGTGTAACAACTATATTTGGCTTACTGGGCAGGAAAAAGCCAACCTTGTGAGCTCTAGGAGGGAAAACTGGCTACCATACAGTTCCAATATCATCCTGGTGTGCATACAGAAAGCTGAGAGACTTAAATGTTTCATCAGGTTAGAGGGGTATTTTGTGGTCTGGTTAATTTGATGGCTTCCCCCTCCTGTAACCCTCCTTTAAGTATGTTACTGATGCTTTTTTTTTTCCCCTGATTTTTTTTTCTTTTCCTGTGCTGTCTTTAGTGACACAGTGCTAACACTGAAAATGCTGGCGGCTACAGTGAGCATTGCTCACCCAGAGCAATCAGATGAAAAGGCAGTGCAGATGTAATTTGTTTTCAATGGCTGTTTCAAAAGAATAATTGTGGTGACATTGTGGGATCAATATTATAGATTTTTGTTTTCAAGTACACTGTATGTGTGGTGCTAAGGGGAGGCAGGAAATATAACACTGCAGCCTGAATACAATAAAAATGGATTGAGGTCTGTGGGTATTGTCGGCTGGTAGCCATCATGGGTTTGGAACATCATTGGTGGGATTACAGCGCCTGTCCTCTGGGCTGGGATTTCATTGTGAGTGCACACACACATTTGCTGCAGTTTTCCTCCTCAGCTCCTTCAGGGACCTGCTTGCTGCACTTGTATGAACTCCCTGTGAACGAGGCGCTGTAAATGCTGCCGTGGCTCTCACCTCTAACAAGTGGTGGGATTAAGGGGCTGGGGGTTAAAGTTTGCAGCCACATCCTCTAATTTGCCCCACCATGTACAGTGTACCCCAGCAGAACCTCATCTAAGAGAGCATTTCAATTCTCCTCCTGTTCCCTGTCTCTCTAGGCCACCATGCTAGATAAAACTTCTTTAAGGCACCTGAGAGAGAGAGAAAGAGAGAGAGCACCTCCAGAGAGCAGCCTGCTGATAGAACCTACTTCTAACAATATGGTGAGTGTCATTTTAAAATACCATGAGAAATATGATGTGGTGATCAAGGACTTCCTGCTTTAAGGGTTTCATGTATCAGGGTAACTAGACAAAAAATGTAGTTCCCAGGGTGAAAATTATATTAACAAAGAATTAGTAATAAAGCTGAATAAATGTAATGAGATGTGAAAGAGAGTGCATAGCACATTTTTTTTCTGTCTTTCATAATTAGGCCCTGAAAGAAATGGAAATTCAGACAAAACACCTTCCTCATTACCAATTTAAATATTACAAAATAAAATGTGTTGTTATTGGACAGCAGATTGTTTTGTTTTTAATTCAAGAGGTAGAGATGCTGCCTTTGGTTCAGGTTGCTGTTTTAGAGGAAAGAATTTTGCAGAATGGTTTTGTCTGATTCTCTTTTTCAGCTGAGATGAAATTTCAAATTTTCTCTCTCCCAGATTCTCGCCTTTCTTTCTTGGCTGAAATGATAGTTACCCAAACTCTGCTGACAGTCTGTGCGCTACAGGGGTGGCCCAGAATCATCCTTTGTTACTCTCACAAGCCATTTATCATATTTATTAAATCACATAGATTTCTACCATAAGTTGGAAAAACAGTATGTGCTTAATTTGGACCAATTAATTCCACAACAAGTACACTCTCTTTTGGCCTCTTTTATAAACCAGAACATCAAACAGCTGTTCTCTCATCCCAGCAAAACTAGTATGTAGCAATTTTAGGCAGCTTTTGCTAGTGAATATTGGACGAACCAAGATAGCAGACACTTACAGGGATCTATTTCAACCAGTAAATCCTGGTAATTTAGTAATGACACAAAGCATATAAGAGTAACTTTATTTCTTGAAGTTTTTATTTCTGCATTTTATAATTCTTCAGGATAACAGTCAGTAATCTCCAGTTCCTTTCTACATCTCGGTGTTATGTTACAGAGCATAAAACTCCTTTCTAATACCAAAGTATTACATGTTTCTATTTGGAAAACAAAATATGCACAACAACATTGTGCTCTTAGGGCAGCTTCAAACCTCCAAGATGGGTTCCAGAACAAGAGCTACCCTTGCACTGTCTGTTTTGGCTGTCCAGTCCTCGCATGCTGGCCACGGCACGAGCACCTATCCCGAGGATGGATCTCTCTCTTATGGCCTGGCAGGTTTTGTCAGAGGCTGGGGAAGCCAGGTGACACAGTGTGTTTACAGATTATCCTAAAATAAATACATACCCAGGCCTGATGAGAATTTGGAGATGAGGAAAGGTTGGGGGAGCATTGAGGAGCTCATCTGAGTTGGACACCTGTGTGATGTGGCCTGAGGGGGCTATGGGGGCTCTGCTCTGGGTCTGCCACAGAAACTTTGTCTGTTCTCTCTCTCCATGCCTCTCTGGTTCTCCCTCTCTGATTCCTGCACCGTGGTTAGAGGAGGTGACACAGTTCGGTGAGTGGCATCAGCATCTGTGGATTGTTGCCAACTGCTGCAGCTTTGAGTTGATGTTCAAGTCACACCTGATCACAGACTAATGTAGATATACTTCCAAAACACATGGGTTGAGCAGTGGCTGTGGATTTGCTCTGCTGCTGCTTTAGATACTGACTGGTCATTTTGAAAAGATTAAGAAATGCAGTGCAGAGCCTTGAACTTAGAAAAGGCAAAGGTTTAGCCAGCAGAGCTAAACTGCAGAGCCTGTAGGAACAAGTGGGAGGAGCCTTTCCAATATTTACTCTGAATTGCTTTTGGGTTTGTCTTTTTTTGTTTTTATAGCCTCCAAGAACAAAGGCTATTTGAAGGTGGCTCTGGGGTGTGTGCAGATCATCTACAAGAGATGGGGGAGTTAGAAATATGGTTCACAACTTCTCTTTCTTTTCCATGTTGGCTGACAGAACCAGGCCTGCAAAAATGGGATTGCCCATCCCATCTGGGGATGAGCAGGGGTTACTGGGGGTTGCCTCTCCCTGATGGTGAGGAGGCAGCAGGGTAAGACGTGGCACTCCCATGCTGCAGCCTCAGGTCCGTGCCTTGGCTGTCAGAGTGTGACTGCATGTATTGGACGTGCTGTAAAACACAGATGCTGTTTTGTATTGGAGTTTGGTAATGGTTTGGTGCTCTAAAATCCTGTGTTCCAGCTTCTGTTATCGAACAATTGAGGTATCTGAGGTGCTGCATTGTGTGATGGCTTGGGAAGGGCAACAAGACCTTGCATTTGGGGTTTTCCTCACCATTGGCAAACCAGGAAGAACCTGGAATGGGCTTAACTCAACACTATGATATCTTTGTACTGCTTGGGCCTATTTCTGCCTGCTAAATCTGGCATTTATATTGCTTACAGAGATCTTTGTTGCAATGAGCCCTTGTCCATTTTATCCAAAAGCCTTGTCTGCTTTTGCTCTCCCAATCTCTTTAACTGCCCTTCCCCTTTTCCTTTGGTGTCCATCATCTTTAGTAAACCCCAGAGTATCTTGAGGCAAAGCTGACACACAGTAACTAAGGATCCTCACCTTGTCTCTTCTGCCTTCTGAAAAATAAAATAATATAATATAGGAAAAGCAATCCTCTCCCCAGTGCAATTTCTACAGACCTTTGCCCATGACATATATCTTTCAGTAGTTGCCTGGTTCCTGTGCAGGGACATAGGTAAAGCACCTGAGTTTGGGAATCAAACCTCGATTTATGGAAGAGAGTACAGACCAAGTAAATGGCTTTGTTACTGGAATAAGCCAAGCAATCGCTATCTATGACTAGTAATAAATTTGAGATTAATGCAAAGTGTTAATATTTTATATTGCTTACCTTTTTTATCCTTTATTTCTGAAAAAGATGTGTCAAAAAATGAAAGCTGCATATACACTGTAAACTACATTTCTTCATTTCTGTGTCTGTGGTTGATTAATACATACCTATATTATTTTTTTTGGGATTAATTTCTGCTGATTCTTTTGAAGGAAATAAATAAATACTGTTTGCCTAGCTAATCTTAGATGTGTTTTCTTCAAATTAGGGTTATATTTTTTTCATGGAATAAAGGTAAGTATACACAGTATGTGTAATGACATAAGCAAAAGTTTATAATTATTTGCATAACTTTGTTTTGAAATTTCAGTTTTGTGTGTTTTAAACTAATGCAGCATTCACCATTTTATTTTAAATTCATGTGTTTGAGCACAGAGTATTTTCAGAGTCACCTTTAAGAATCTCTCATCTTGTCAGTTGCTAATGCTCTGTTTTGTATTTCTCCATTTATTTTATTATTTTTACTGTGATAAAATGTTAGCTGACATCAAATTAATTTAAAATCATAAATTGTTAAGGCAAAACTTTGCCTATGATCAAAACTTTTTTTGTCTACAGTCATGCCTCTGTCTGTATTGAATAATTGCCTAGGTGTTGATAGCATGAATTAAGCGTGTACAAAATTGTTCTTAAATTGTTGTTTTTAAAGGCTGGTCACAGGTGGGGAAATCTTGATAGAGAGGGCATTAGCTTTCTCCCAAGTACTTTGTCTGAACATGAAAATCCATTATTTGATATTTATTTTGTTAATTTGACTTGTTGTCTAAGAAATTCTCCTTGGAAAAAGGCAGTTTCTTTCATCTCCTGGCTGTTGGTCTGAAGCAAGGGAACACCAGGGTAAAAGAATGGAAGATAAGGATGTTCTTGTTGTATTTCTCAAAATTTCTTGTCGTGAAAATTATGCCATGAGAAAAGAAAGGGTTTGTATGGATTTTCTTCTTGTGTGGTTAGGACAAGGTTTAGTTGGATGTCACTCGCTGGCAGAGATTAGGAATTTAAGATGATCTTAAAGGCCACAGCAGGTGCATGTTCTTCTCTTTCCTTGAAAATTGTATGAGAGGAGGGATTTCTGCTGCAGACACTCTATCAGCTGATAGAATATGTTGGGTAATCCAACAGCTACAATTGTGCTCCTACAGAACAAATAAAGGATTTGGAGAGTCACCCAGCTGTAGAAAAATTGAGTGTTTACCATCAAAGGAAATAGACTTTCATAGTTATTTTTCATGGCCAACATTGCTTCTTGAGAGTCATCGTATTTTATGAAAACTTTTATTAGCATTTCCGAATGACCTTACCCCCATTGTGTTTTTATCAGTCCCAAGAGCCATAACCTTTTTAAAATATTTTTTATCATTATAAACACAATAAAGTAAGCTGTCTTGCACATAGATTTGTAGATCTCATTAGAGATACTTTTAAAAAAGGTACTCCATCTCTTGGGAAGATAATGACAAGTAGTAATCTTGGCATGCAAAGTTTTCAGACAGGAACAGTTTGCTGAAATAGATTGTTTAATCCTTCCAGAATTGTTTTGGAGGGGATGTACTTTTTAATTGCACTTTTGCACAGCATTATGACTTGAGTCGGGGAAAGACAAGGGCAGCTGAAAACAAATGTTGTGGCAATATCAGTTAGATGGTATTCCAGGTGAGAAAATAGCCAAGTATTTGCTTAAGATTTCGAGTGTTATCAAAGTCAAACAAGAAAAATGGCAGTTTTAAAACTCATTAAATTTAACATTTGTCTGTATTGTAAATGAGGTATATTCCCTAGGGTAGTTAACAGCTTTGGTGGCACGAGATGGGGATAATTTTTCAGATGTACTGTTTCCAGTGGGCCAGTGTCCTAAGGCTTTGCTTTAAATGGCCTTTTTATGCAGTAGGATAATGGGCAGTTTGTGCATTGCTAAATCAGCCCTATTTTGTTAGGAATGTTACAGTCAGGGCGCTTACAATTTGTCAGAGGAAATGCAGAACATCTCTACAGGAGTCTGTTTAAGAGGACATCATTTCTCGATAAGCTCTTGCTTAGGTCAACATGCAGCACTGCTCTTACACTATTCCCCTGTTGCTTCTGCCACACGGGAATGCTCTGATTTATTAGGATTGCACAAGTCATGTCCTCTGCCTGACTGAAGCCACAATGTGGAAATTTTCTCTTCCCTCCCCCTTTTCAAAAGGAAATGTAGAAGGTTACTTTAAAGACCTCTTAAAGTATTTCTGAGGGGACTGTTTCAATGAAAGGAAATCCCTGTATGCTGTACAGGATCTTTGTGGCCCAGCTGCATGTTATAAATACAGGGCTATCATCCTTTTAGAAAGTGTGTTGTTTGAGAGGGTTGAGTGTATGACTGTTATCAAACTACTGTGAAATTCTTGTGATGATATGCAAAGGCAGAACAAGAAGATTCTGTGAATGTGAAGTGATTCAAAAACATCCAGTGACTAATG
Organism: Vireo altiloquus; assembly: GCA_013396875.1. NCBI lineage: Eukaryota > Metazoa > Chordata > Aves > Passeriformes > Vireonidae > Vireo > Vireo altiloquus. The sequence goes on from VZRF01001865.1 coordinate 535,337, forward strand.
ACATTAGAGTATTTTAACCAGAGCATACAAAAAGCCAAACATCAACAAAAAAATCCAGAAGTCAAAGTCAGTTGCAGTGATTTGTACTTCAAATGTATGTCCTGTCAACTTTTTAATTACATTTAAAATTGTGGAGACACTTCTCCTATAATACTGGTTTAATGAATGGTGATTCCTTGGTCAAATCTGCTTTAAAAACTGTGTGCAATCCAGTGTTGTGTTAATTTCCCGTTTGATAAAGGTGCTAATACTCTGTCATTCAGGCTGCTATTACTAAGAAATTTTCGGTTTGTTTCAGTATTGTGATGTTTTAAACTCAATGCAGCCAAGGACATTTTTAATGAAAAGAAAAAAAGCGATGAAAAGCCTTAGTAATTCTGTGTTTGATGCCAATTGTAATATGAGAAGTGCAGAAAGTATTTTGAAGGGGTCAAAGCTATTCATCTTTATTGTTTTTCTTTTTTTTTTCCTCCTGTAACACAGAATTTAACTGTCTGCAGGCGTTTAAGCCCAGAATATTCTACCTTCTCTGCGAAGAGATAAAGCATTAGAGTTTCTCTTAAGAGACAGCTTGGGTGGTTGTGAATAACCTTCCTTGGAACTGAAGTAACTCCATTATTCTGATTCACAAGGACTCATTCCTTCTGGTTTCTTTTCCCCACTTTTCAAACTGCAGTTTAGCACCCTTACTTCACCTCTGCCTTTCTCTTTGTAGGTCTTCCTCAGATTCTCAGGGGTAAGAATATTTTTTTTAATGTGTGAAAAAAAGTTGGTATAGGCTTCCTGGATTTTCATGAGCCATACAAAGATCTTTCCTTCTTTGTAACTTTGTGGTTGACTCTTCAAGGTCTGGAATGATTGAATGAAGCAGGGGAGGTAGTCCTGGAACTGGTAGCGAGGCGAAATAAAAAAGACATGATGGAAATTCCTTCATGTGGCTTGTTCTATTTGCTGTGTGCAAAGAACCATTCCTGCAAGTGATGCTACTGCTGAACCTGAAACTCGTGGAGGACATTAGTTACCCACAAGAGGACAGGCAGGCTGTGAGCAATCTGCCTGAGCAGAGGGCAGGGCTGGGAGGAGAGGCTGAGGAGTGGAATGAAGCACCACGGGCTGTGTGCTGAGTGGGTATTCCCAACCCAGGGCTGTGTGTGCAGTGATTAACAGCACAGGTACCTTCTGCTGGGACTGCAGAGTGTGGCGTGGCTGCACTTCGGTTTGATATATAGGTAGCTAAATCAGTATGATTAGACTGTGAAAATTAAATTGATGTAACATCGTATAAGCATTGCCTGGAGAAGAAAGAATTTGATTTTCAGAAATGTTGGATACTTGCAAAGTTCAGCTGCCTAAAGGATTGCTTTGAAAAAATGGAGTCTTCGGTGTGGAGTCTTTGTTTAGCCAAAGAACTGATTTTTTTAGGTAAAGGACAAGGAAAAAAAAGAATTTATAAGAAATTATGGGAAGTAGATACAAAAAAATCTCAATATTTGGACTCAGGAAAATTCTATGAAATAGAATAATAACACAACATTGCAGTTTATACCTGGAGTAAAATTCACTTTATTAAAGTAATTGTAGCATTTTTGTGCAAGTGCTAAATGAACATGTAGGAAATTTATATTATCTTAGGAAAATTGTCAGTCTGAAGTCACTGCTCGACATTCAGTTATTTTCAGTTTACTGTCATATACAAAATTATTTTGATAGCCACCATTAATTTTCTAGAGTATTACAAAGAGCACTATTTGCACTCCTTACTTAAAAGCATAAAGGAAAGAAAAAGTACAAGTACTTTCCCCCAGAAATCAGCTCTGCAGGCTGCAGTTAGGGAGCTAACATTTTTATATACCATCAACTTCTTTAAAATCATCGTTTCCATTAAAAGTATCTAGGAGTTTTTTTGGCCTGTACTTTTGGTACTTTTTGGTATGGAAATGTTTCATATTCAGATTACACTTAGGTCATCAAGGTAAAAGAGGCTTGCCTTGTTTAAAATTAATTAATGAATTGTTAACTCTGAAACCGAATGATGATATTAAACTGACACTATCCTTTTTATGTCATATCATGTCCTTTGTGCAGAATCATCCAGGTACTTTAGTATCTGTTCTTTAATAATGCATCTCAGCCTCCAGGAGTTGTGAAAGACAAATGTCTTCCTTATCTTCAGAAATTCTGTGAAACAAAACCTTTTATTGAGAGCTTTTTGGGACCCCCCCTTGTTACATGGGCTGAATAGATGCCCTTCCTTTTCAGGACAATATAAGCTGAAAATAATACAGATTTCAGCAAACAATAGCAGAATGTACCTCCTATTTTATGCTTGTTTCATGTTTTAGGGCTGTGTTTAATGAAGTTTGGCAATCTTTCAGATTTACTATGCCTTCATTACTGAATGTATTAGTAGCCCATAAAGAATATTTTCTATGCCTAAAAGACATTGAATACAAGCAAAGGAGCAGTAAAAGTGCCTTTACTGAGAGGTGACATGAACTCTACCTGCTCTAAATACAAGTTGAAATCTGGACTGTTGAAAGAGTCTGGTCAGTGACAGGAAGCAGCTTTAGGTCACTGAGCTCAGCTGTGGAGCCTGCACAAAATGTGCTCTATGTTCAAACTTGGTGCATTGTAGGAAATGTAGACAGGGACTCTAGAAGACATCTTAGATAGACAAAGGGAAATGACAAGCATTAATTAACAAATCATTTAATTTCAAAGAAACGACCCATCTGTACCACTCAGGAAACCCCAAACATAGACAGAATGTTTAAGAATTCTGCTTTAGTAAAAATAGTAACAAAAGGGATGAATGTGTAAAAAAAGTTTAACTTGGTTGTAACAGCACGGGAAGTAAAGCTAAAGAAAGAAATGGGCAAGCAGAAGGTGTTGGATCACTCGTGGTTTGGTTGTACATTCCTTCTTGAGTGGCGTAAACAGCTTTTTAAATTTTGTTTTTGGCTGCATAGGGTATAAAGTATCCTCTCGAGCTGGTGAGGATTGTCAGAATGAGGCCCTGGTACTCAGCCCAGGGAGAAGAGGGAGAGGCATTCCCTTCCTGTGTTCATGCCTGACCTTGCATTCTCTGAGAGCTGCCAGTAGCGTCGATGACTTCACTGAGCCGGACGGGGGGGAAGAAATACAGCAGTGAGTTGTTCTGGTGCCTTTTTACTCCTGACACACCCCATATGCTGAGATGGTGGGTGGCAGTGGGAGAGCTGGCATGGTAGCAGCACTGTGTTCCCCGTGCCAGGGGAGTAATCTGTTGGCTGGTTAAATCTCATTTCTGATTCATCTCTGCTTCCTGAGTAGCACTAAGAGGGGAGATGCTCACAGAAAATCCAGCTCTTGGAGTGTGTGATAGTGCAGTCTAGAGGACACTCTGAAGCTTTTGCCTTGAAACTCTGTTTGGAGTATTGATTCTAATATATTTAGAATAACCCAAAAACTGTAGACTTTCTAGAACTGCAGTGCAGTAGCAATTTTAATGGAAATAATAGAGCTATTTGCCCTTGTTAGGTTTTTAGATATGCACATGTACAGGGAAATTCACTACACCAGAAGATTCAAGTAGGCAAACCAAAGCAGAAACAAAAAAACTTATTTTCTCTGTTAATAACATTGCTTGTTAAACAGAAGTTGGCATAGAATCCTAGTGTGAAATTGCCAAGAAAAGATTGTTAATTTGGCATAAGCTTTAAGTCGTTTCATTCAACTCACATGAAAATGAGTAGAATTATATGTGTGTTTGTATTGTGCACTGCTAGTGAAAAGGAGGATTTGCAACACAAGGAAAATAGGTGTGCACCATCAGGGGGAGTTCATGTTCGTTTGACAGCCCCAGGACTTGGCAAACAAATGCAGCAAACTTGGAGGCGAGCAGCAGAGAAAACATCCTGCAATGTTTTGCTGGAAGAAGCAAAATAGGGCAGAATCAATCATCTTTTCAATGAGAGTTTGAGGTGACTTGGGCCCTGCTCTCAGCTCAGCAGAGGACTTGTACACCTTTCTCTACTACATGCAGAAGACTTTCCTTCCAGCAGGATTGGTACAGGGCTCCTCGTTCACAGCCGAGCCCTCCATCTGCTGGGGCTGATTTGCCCTCTCTGGAGTTACAGAGGCTGCTGCAAGGGGAGTGGCCCTCAGTGCCTCGGGGTAGTCATGTCTGTTCCTCATGCATCAAACTTTTCCTGTCAGCTTTAACAGTCAGCCCAACAAAGCTGCAAAACTGGGGAAAGGCAGGGAAACACCCTTCAACAGAAGGGTTATTAATTGACTCTTTGCCTTATTGTAATGTTGTAAGTATCTAGAGGTATTTGCTCTTACTTTTCTCTCATCTAATATCTAAATTCTCCCTTCTTTGTGTCTGTGGATGAAACAGAACCCCACTGACAATAATGTAGAGTTTCTGCTCAGTTCAGCTTGAATGTGCACAAGGCTGATTCTTTACATCTACCTTGTATGTAAAGACTCAAGCCGGAGTAATACCAGAAAACCCATGGAATAAAATCTGGATTCCACTACAGTCAGTTTGATTTTTCACTGTTGGGTTTGTTCAGACTAGGATTTCAACTGGTTAGGTGGACATAGGATGTTTTTCGTAATGGATTCCTGGTGCTGAAATATCTTTCTTCACACCTGGAATAAGGCTGCTGATAGCACAGTACTTTGCAGCAGCATTCAAGGGATGGCAAAAATAAGAACCATCCAAATTAAAATAAAAAAGTAATAATAAAAGAACTGCCTTACTCATCTCCTGTATTGTTCCTGATGGTGACAACTCTTCAATCTGCAGAGCACTGAAGCAGTTCTGCAAGGGCACCTCTGTCTTTGGGGAAGTCTCTTCCTCCTGCAGGTGCTTTATGTTGGAAGCTTCCGTTCTCCTGCATTTTTGGCCCCCCTGCCTTCTGTGTGTGCTGGTGGAGCAGGTTTTGGCTGTGGACTTGGGCATCCACTGCAGGCTGTGCTTGGAATGAGCTGTCTGATTCCTCCTCAGCCTCTCTGATGTTGTGCAGCCTTCTCACCACCTCCTGCAGCTCAGCCACCTGCTGCAGGGCCCTTCCCTGGGTTCACCTTCTGCAGACAAAGGTCCAGGCTCTTGCTGCAGCCTCTCCCTTCAGCAGCTCCCTTCAGCTTCTCACTTGGGAGCATCGGCCACTGCCAGAGTCGATGGTGCTCTTAAACATTACTGCACTTGAATTAGTCTTAGTTCACAATCAAACACCTTAATTTAAAAATAAAAATCCTCCATTGGTAATGGAGTGGAGCAGCCGCAAAACAAGTTTTTGTTTCGTCACGTGTGCGACAACCGGTGGTGGAGAAGCAGAGAGGAGAATTGGAAATGATGAGTCTCCTAAATCACCCCAAAAGGATTTATTAAACAATGTCAGAGCTAGAAAGTGGAGTCGTAAGAGCTGTGGGTTTTTATAAGAGGAAAATTCTGTTGGTGAAGAGTTGTTGCCTTTTCCTTAAGTGTTTGAAACATGATGATGCTGAAGCTTTGTTTTGGGTAAAGAGAAATAGACAGTTTGTACCAAAAGTGTTCTGAAGATACAAAGAAATACTAAGAATTGTAATCGAATATTTACATCATTTTTGAGGGGGAAACAGTACAGCAAATGCAGAAGGTATCTTTGAACCTAATTTTGTGTTCAGAATGATTTTGATACCTTCCTGCAGACTGGCCTCTGCAGCATCCAGGCTAGAAACACAGAGTGAGATAATAGAATTCTTTAGGAGAGAGTTGTGCTTGCCTTTCTGCCCCTCAGTGGACGTGTGTGAGTTTGGCTGAGATTCCCTATCTGCTTTGTTTTGTTCATTACCTTGTTCTGTGCTGCACGGAGTGAGAGCAGTGAGTTATCAGGCGCGGGACTGAAGGGGAAGATGAAGATAGCCTTCTTGTCCCACAAGAAGTGGGAGGTGAAGCAGCAAAGACAGGAAGGCTGATTCAGGAAGATAACACAGTAGCTTACAACATGGGGGACAAGAGAGCTCCTTAGAGGTAAAAGAACTGACAAAATTTCACAGCAGGCACTAGTGGGAGATGGGAATCCAAGGGAAGCATCATGCCATGAGAGGAAGGAGCTTTCATTGATCACAACGTGCCAGGATGGCTCCATGATAGCCCTGCCTAGGAAACCATTAACTGTGGGGAGGAGGAATACGATATCTGACAACTTTTTGTTTTAAGAGGTACACATTAAAAATACATCTAACATATGGGACACAAAGAATCTAAATAATGTTATTAAACTTCTGGTAGATGTGAATCTCCAGGGATGTTTACATATGCTTTTGAAGAAAGCTGAAAAACATTAGATTTTGCATTTCCAGGCTTAATTCATCATTTTATTTTGTTCTGTTTAAAGAAATCTATGCAGAATTATTAAGTTGCTCAAAATAAGCCCAAAATAGAGGACTGAGTTTTATAAACATTTTACATATTTGTGTTTAATTTGTTGAAAATAGGATAAAATCTGCTCTCATTTGGCATCCCGAATACAAATATTAGGAACCCAATCCCTTGATGCAGTATAATTTTTAACAGTACAATTTAACAGTCTTCCAAAAGATATTGTGCACACTTTTATTTTACAATAAGGATTTTTTTTAAGTATAGGAAATTAATTCACATGTTTGTCTTTGTACTTTATGAACGGAACTGCTGTGTGCTGGTTTCTGTGCACATCTGCATTCACTGCAGAAGAAAAAGAAAACAGAGTTCCACCAACGGTGTTTGATTTGAAAATACATTTATTTAGCCGGCTCAAAAAATTAGGTTAGGAGATCACAGTGCATGGAGGGTCTTTTACCTCTGAAATATAAACCTTCTATCTCCCGGTGCAGGAGTGTTAAGTGCAGAGCTTTTAAGTTGAGAAAATATGCAGTTCATGTGAAAGGTTTGATAGCACTATATACCCACCAAAAGCTTAAATGTGCCTGACTGGTTTTATGGAGGACAGTAAATTAGTCTTTGCTTTACCTCTGGCAGGTGAGCAGCAGCTCTTGCATGACCGGTGGCTCTCACCACACGTCGCTGCCACACAGGTGAGGCTTTCCCTTTCAAAATGATGACTGGTAAGAAAAACAAGATGTCTTTGCTGGTTATAAATTTAACTCTTCTATGATTAGTCTGGGCCAATTAGGACACCCCTGGGGTTCAGGCTATGGCTCAAGTACAAGCTTGAAAGCCTGATTAGCTGAGGTCTCTTGATACTTGTTCTTGGTAGTAAATGCTGGCACATATAGTATTGATTTTCATTTAGATATCTTAATGTTTCCAGACAATCCTAGCAGATGTGGGCTGAACTCAGATGTACGAGAGTGCTGGGCTGCAATCTGCAAGCATTTTTCTTGCCATTTTGTTTCATTTTTCCTAAACTTAACTGATTTGGAATCAGGAGATATAAATGAAAAATGCAGAGTTTGCCTATCAATCATGGCATGTACAAACATTGCTACTGCCCTTTTCTAACATCCTATTACCACTGGGTAGTTGGCTAGTCAAACAGGAATAAAAATTACACTGCAAACATCATAAGTTAGGCTTGATTTGTTGAGCAAGAAGCCTGACAATTCTGTAAGAGTTATATACCTCAGCCTCGCTGAAAATCAGCCTTGTTATGGCTCTGGTACGTCTATAAAGATTGTTCATTTCATATAAAACAGCTACCTGCACTGAAAGGCCTGAAAGGAAGAATGATGCTGGTTATAAATATAGAGGAAAATCTATTTGTCTGCCCCTTCGTGCTGTTAGCGAGTCACACGACGCAGCCCGGCCGCGGTGCCTCGGCAGCAGGGGGAGTTTGCCATGGCCACCTTTCGCTTTCATCTTCTGGCCTGGGCTCAAGCACATCATCTCTCTTTGTCATATGAGATAAAGCAATGAAGTGTGACCAGTGCCACTGCATTGCACTCTGCCCACCAGGAGCACGTTAATGATAATGAAAAACTATACTGCACTGCATTTAAACTAAATGTGAGCGTAAGGCTGTCTGTCGGCAGACTGGTAGAACAGTTAATGTCATAAAAGATAAATAGAAATTATTAGAATTGGCTTGGAAGGGATTTTTTATAGAGCAGGGTTGTATTCCTTTAAAGTTATACGTTATCAGACTGTTAAATCTAATTTCAGACTGCTGGGCAATTAAAATGATTAACATTATTTACTCATATAGTTCGATTCATTAAGGTTTTAAACACCCTTTACACACTATTTATGTTGAAAATAGAGAAATAATGTGTTAAAATGTCTTGGATCATTAATCGTTCAAATTTGCTGTATAACTGCTTTCTCAAAACCTTAGCACCACAGTGAATATTTACAAACCTCAGAGGCCTTTTGAGAGGATGTGCAAAATCAAATTCCACCCACCTCTGATATGTCCAACAGACCTTCGGTAGTAACCAGACCTATTGAATTTGCAAGAAAAACCAGGCAGAAAAATCCTGATTGTCTTAAAAGTTATTCTACCCAGGGGCTTGTACAAGTCTTGGCTGTGTTCATCTGGGGGCTTGCTCCCCCTTTGATATGGGAAGGGAACAGTGTGGATGCTGTTACTGAAGCTAACAGGAGCCCCATGGATAAAGTCTTGTGTACTGAAATGGAAATATACTCCGAGTCTGGCACTTAGTTTTCAAGTGTGTCAGATAGAATTTCGTATTATCTACTGACAAACCAGTTTATTAGATGGATATAAGAAGAGATCTTCAGGCTAGTAAATGCTGCCATTAGTCAGAGGTGAAACACCCACTTCCCTTCTGTGTTGGCATTTATAACAATCTCTGAAATACTGTGGGAAAAGTCATGAAAGTCAGTATACAGTATGTGACAAGACAATTACAAACTGCATATTGATGCTGGTCTTTTGAAAGGATTGTCTACAGGCTTTTTTTAGTGCTTTGAAACATCGTGGGTTTGTTTGTTTGCTTGTTTGTTTTTATTCCTGCGCCCTCCGAAAATAGCTTTTTGAAAGAAATGCTGTAAATTGCAGTTGGATATAATCTAGACTGGGGTCTCAATGTCCTGGGAAGGCAGATTATTGTGTCTGCCTGTCCCTGGAAGCAGTGGAGGCCCATGAAGGGGCTCATAGTGCACCAGTCAGGGATCTCGGTCCTTGCCTGTTGGAGGTTCTGAGGCGTGCATGGGGCTGCAGGGAGCTGCTGAGTCACTCAATGGTTCCCCAGGGGCCAGATCTGCTGAACAAGTGTGGTCATTACTCTTTTGTGGCACCATTAGTAAGAGGAAGAGGTGGTTATAATTAGCCTCTTTGAAATCACCCAGGGGCTCAGCTGATGTGTCAGAAATGTAGATGGTATTAAACACGATGACACAGCTGTATTTCCCCAGCTGGCAGCATGACCCCAGTGCCAATGCTGTATTTAGTATCCAGTGTCTCCCACTCTGAGAATATCCAGGAGTGTTCAGACTCTTCCTTGGCTGCTATTTCAGGAGTCATGTGCTCTGGGTAGACAGTGCAGAAGTGGCTTCCTAATTTAGGTGTTCTGTATTAGGCCCAGTTATCTTAACATAGTTACTAGGGAGCTCTGCTTTCTAAGATATTCACTTACCAGGATGCCCAGATGCAGTTAGAGACAAGTGCAGCAATCCCAGGGTCATTAGTGAGTGGTGTGCTGCCAACAAAGGTGTGCCCAGTCAAGTGGTTCATCTTCCAGTAATACTCGGAGAGGAGAGGATCAGAGAACTCTTGCAGTTCCACACAACTGTCTTGGAAGAGACCCTTTTTTACCTCTTGGATTAGCCACTTTCTCCCTTCATTCCCATTGCTCTTAGGCTCTGTGTAAAGCTGCACGATGTAGTGAGGGGCTCCCTGTGCAGCCTCAGACCGTGGTGCTTTCCAGGACCATGTCTTGTACCTGATGCCATTCTAGCTTCAGAAAATAAAGGCACCTGTCAGCCTGTATCAGTGGGGATGTTTCTAATGTTATTCATCATTCATTTCAAGAGCAACATGAGCACAGCCTTTCCCTCGAGAGACTGACAGCTGCTAACATCTCGGCATTACTCTAAGCTTTTGCTGACTTCAGGGAACAGAAATCCCAGAGTAACTCCTGAATTTCATGTCAGTGTATGGTGGTCTAAGCCAGCCCACCAAAATGGCATGCAGAGGCACTGTACCACTGCAGAATAAGACTCATAATTAGCAGGTTCTCATGCGAATATTGAGAACATGCTTCTTTCAAGAAATTAGTCCACTGAAGTTTTTCCTACCCCAAATCCAGATGGAGGGAGGCAAGATGGAAAATAGTCCCTTTAATTAAGACTGAGATGTCTGCCTGTGTTCTTGGTGCTCTCTGCTATGACCTGTCTGTCTTACTCAGAAGCCTGGGACTGGCATATTTGTGATCTCTGACATCACTGTGGTAGTCATGACTTCTGCCTCTTCTTCCTAAACTTGTAAATTTGGATGGCAGAAGGTGGGATAAGGAAGGGAATCCAGAGGATGGAAAGGCACTTCCCTATTCACAGTAGTAAATTCTCCTGTTGCATTGGGTTTATAAACCAGAAATTTATCCATCCTTTTGATGTGTGACAGAGTTGTGGCCTTCAAGTTAACAGGGCTGTGTTTGGTCACAAAGTATTAGGATTGATGCTGGTGCCCCCAGTACCTCTGCCTGAGCCAAGTTCTCCTGGGGGTTGTTGGATTTGTTTCCCCATGGGGCTGCAGATGAGTTCTGCCCAAATGATCAGCCAGAAGAATATACTGAGCTGAAAATATAACCCCAGAAAACCACAAACCTTCACAGATATCAGTGAAATACAGAATAAAAAATTTAGTCTGGGTCTCTGCCTTTTCTATTTTGCTAATAATTAGAATTATATAACATGGGAATGACTTTTATTGTTGCTATATCTGGGAAATTATTTTTCCTTTGAGTTTTTTAGACTTCTTATACCTCCCATTGATTTTGATTATTTACTGTTTGACAAGGGGAACACAGGCAGCCCATGCTGTGCGAAAGATCAGAGGTGCCTTCATTCCTCAAGGCTATTGCCTTCTTTAATTCTTCAATGTAGGATCAGTGAACTGATTGCATTTTCTTCTGTTTGACACTTTGTATTTCACATTTCTTCATCAAACTACGGTAACATGCTCTCTTTTAGAGCAAGCTGCTCTGAGAATATAACCTTTTTGTCTTGGCTATTATTATAACCCTTTGGTGTCTTGTAACAGCGACTTTCAGCCCCGTCCTGTTTCAGCGTCTTTCGGTTAAACTGGATGGAGTTGAGTATCTTGTTAATCCACTTTTTGTGCTTTTCTTTTATTGGTGTTATATGTATTTCATATTTAATCATTGCATGATGTGGCTTGAGGGCAGTTGTTCTTTGATATTTTTTTTTTTTTTCCTAACCAGGATAGTCTTACAGGCCTAAGGGGAGATTTTTTAGCTGCAAACACTGTATGCCAAATCTGGTAGTAAAAAGCACAGTACAAATATTTGCAAATAGAAACAAATAAATGTACACTCTATTTGAGCATGTAGTTATGTGTGTGCATTTTTGAAAAACAGCTCCTTGGACAGACATGTTTTACAATGGTGGGAAAGAAGCCAAAGGGATGTGAGTGTTTAGAGTCTTGCTACTTTCTGAGTGATCCACTTTCTACAGGAAAATAATTAATGTGAGTATCTGAAGTAGAAAAAACCAGAAGTTCTGTCAAACCTGACTTCAGGTTATGGTCCCCAATATTTTGATCAAATAAGCTGCTCTCTCCTTTTCTGTATTGTAAGATATGCAATGTAGTACATATTTCCAGTGACTAATGTTTGTGCTGTGAGTCCCTGTAAATGAAAACGTGGGTGATGTTAGATCAAAGTCTACAGTAATTTCTTAATTTCTTTAAGAAGAAGTGCTTGTTTTTGTCTCTAGTTGGCATCAGTCTAAATGAATCAGTAAAATGGGATGATCTCAGCTCATAGAAATAATAGCAGCCCTCTCCTGTTGGAAATGTCTTTCTTCTGGAAAATCCAGTTGTCCCACATTAATGCATTTCTAATCAAAAACACTAAGCCCCATATGGTATTTTTTAACACATTTGAGAACCCTGGTTAAGACAGAGCTCTAAATGTACTGGAAACCAAAGTTCATTGTATTTCAGCACTCAAGAAAATGTGCAAAAAGTAGACCTTTGTGTTTCTGTCTTATCCTGCTTATTAGTTTTACAGTTCTGAGTCTCATTCTCTTTCCTATTCCTCTTTCTCTGCTTTTTTTTTTGTGTGTGAAATGACCTTCATGTTACCATATAACGAGGTTCATCCTCTTTCTCCCTCTTAAACATAATGAACATGAGGAAAGCTCTCTGAGACACGAACAAAAACCAGGAGGGGACAACTCAGAATACCAGGGGATGGTTAGAAAAGAGGTCCACAATACTTCAAACTGGCAAAATATTAGCACTTAAGTTAGAGCTTGCCTGTAGAAATGCTGCTTGAAAAGAGTTTGCCCACATTTTTGTGAAAAAGTGTCTAATAAGATACTTGAGGATTAAAAATATATTTGTTTCTGTTTATCCTTTAAATGGCATCTGTTTCCTCCGAGTCATCATTAATTGCCAAAATTTCGTATTGTGGCATGTAAGGTAAAAAATAAGCATGAGTTACTAAGTCAATATTGTATATTGCCTAAAATTTCTCATGCTATGGAGGTCTTTCAAGATACACATGCATCCCAAAAACCCCTACATTTCAGGTTTAATTCTGAAATTTTATGGGTTTAAAGCAGGTCTTTTAGCTCCAGTTAAAAGTTTTACATCGGTAAAAGTTTTACATGGTGTTTTCTAAAATTTGCTACTTTTCAGCACAGAATCCTGTCAGAACGTTGGTGAGAAGGTCAGCCCAAAGCAGGGCCAGCTGTGTGGGGCTGCCCAAGACCATGTCCCACTCAGCTTTGCAGTTTCAAGGATGGAGCCTTGCTGGGTCCTTGGGTCGGTATTTAACCACCCTATTGTTAAGTAAGCAACAATTTAATGAAGTTTGCCCGTGTTCCAGGCACGTGGAAACCTATGTCCAGACTTTCCATGTAAAAATGGAATGAAAAACACTCGGTGTCTTCACTACCTCTTCGTCACGGAATCTCATGTGCTAGTTTGTCTGTGAGCCCGCACTTTTTTCAACCCTCCGTTTGTTGATCTTGTACTTAAGGTGATGCCTTAAATGGCTACCTAGAAAACAGAGACCAGGCAGGAATAAAGGAATAAAGGAGGGATTTATTTGAAAGGCCTTCAGAGGTCACACTCTGGGCTCCAGAGGCTCCTGTCTCAGTGGATCCCAAAATGGACAATGACAACTCCCGAGTTCTTCACACTTTGATATCAATATAAATTCACCAAGCAGAACCCAGCCAATGATGTGGTTTCCCCCAAGCTTGCCCCCCTTGCCCCAAGATGAAGGTTTACAGTTCTTGTTCTGGGTGTCCTTGGAGAGCAAGTTACAGAGGTTTTGTTAAGTCTATCTTAGCATAAGAGAACAGCACTTAACGAGCTACAGGAAACTTCAGAGCTACACTAGCAGTACAGGATTTGAAAAATATAAAAGTTAAAACCTAAAGCACCAAAGGAAACTCTTCCTGTCCTTCCTAATATGCCTCACTAGGTTTAGTTGGATTTCTGTGATCCATCCCTGAATTTTGAGCAATATGTCTGCTTGGTAACACATTCCCACCATCACCTTCTATCTGTGTCCTTTCCATATCAGCAGAAGTTCCTTGTTCTTGCATGGTGGCCTTCAGACACCCGTGCTCAAATTCCTGCATTTTGGAACAGGCTGCTTCCAGCTTTAAGGAGGTTTTGTGCCACATAAAAAAAATTTCCAAGAAATGGGGGGAAAAAAATTAGTTCTAATTCTGATCTGGCAATGGCAAGGTAAGCAAATATATCCCTGTGTGTATGCTAGGAAAAAAACCTGTCCTTAATGGTAAATTTGGCAACAGAAGGAGGAATGACAGGGAATGGGAGTGGTAATGAAAGGGTTTAATTTCAGCATGCACAATTCAGAGCTTGAGGAAAAGTCAGAAAAAAATTGTGTCTTGACAACCTGTAGTTCAACTATCCTTCCTAGCAAAAACAGGCCTTGTGCACAGTGATGGTCTGGCTGACAAACAGGTCTGTGTCACTTCATTATACTGAACATCTTTTGCTTCAGAGTTTTTACATACATTTTTAATAAGTAGAATGTAAAGAAAAATTAATTACTGGCCACTACATGGTGCTTTTTGACGGAACTATCAATTTATAGGGAGGATAGAGTTTACCCTCTCTCTGGGTGTGCATGAGTTTTAAACAGGCTCAAACATGCAGGATGGAAAAAGACCTTATCAGAGGCACACTTAGAAAGAAGCAACTATCTGAAATTATTGTTCAGCGCACCTGGAGTCTCTTTCGAGCCACGTGAGGCTGCTTCCCGCAGCGTCAGCACCAAATGGTTATTCCAGGAGGGATAAGAGCAGCCAGAAATTTAGTCAGCAGAAGGAAAACCAGGCATGCCAATGTGCTTCCTCCAGTTAACTTAAATTGCCCTGGTGACCCTGCAGCGCTTTGCACTGATGTTCTGCTGTAACATTACTTGAATGACATTTTGTCATTTGCTGAATGTTAACCTGCAAAAATGCCATCTTTGCTCCTTTACTTTGAGACAGGATGACATGTGCTGCAGCCCCCAGTTGTTGGGGGGTAATTTTATGCTCCTTTCCTGACAGACAGGATTCCAATAGCACCATATGTCAAAAGCTCCAACCCATTCCAGTCATGTACCCACACCGTCCAGCTGTCACAGCTATAATTATTGAAACTGAAGCCCAGAGAAGTTTCTAGTTTTGGAAATGCTCTAGTCTCCTTAGATCTTTACTACTGATGTTATAGCTGATTAGGACCCTGCCAGCCTTCTGTTGGTCTCTTGAAAACTGCTGTAATTCCCATTCATCATGGAAGCTAACCAGCTGCTCCAGAGCCATCCCCTCAAATGTGTTGCTTGATGTTGTACTTTGCTGTTGTCCTGACCTTGATACTTTGGATGTTCAAACAAAGGCTCCTTAATTTTGTTGAAGTTGGTCCAAGAGGAGCCAGTGTAATAGATCCTGCACAGAGAAATGGAAGCATTTTTTTGCTGTTACCTGATGTCGCTGTAAAGACTGATCCTAATCCACACTCTTTTCTTGGCCGTCCTGCCACAGCTTCCTGGCCACTGCAGGCAGGGGAGGGAGAGGCAGAGGCCCCTGGAATTCTCTCCTGTTGGGCTGACACTGAGCTTTTGGCAGGAACATCTGTCTTGTCTCTTAGCAGAGACGAAAGGGATCTCTGAAATCAGGGTTTTGAGCCTTTACAGCCACTTTTGTCACTTTTAACCAAACGTAATGAAGTTCAACATCTTTTGATTGTATGTGAAATTTTGATCTGAGTAGAGAGTTCAGCTCTCTATTGACTTTTTCTATAAAAATCTTAAAGCTTAAATCTTTATGATCTTGAGGTGTTTGTAAGTTTTAAGCTTTTTTGACAGCCTTTGTATTCATACTTCTTGCAGTGCAAATTTGTGTAGTACATCAAATAGCACTTTTTAGATTGCATTTTCACACTACAGTATTTATTTTTTTATTTTTTTGACCTCCAGGAATCAACCCTGGTCGTACCCATTGCAGTAACTTCACTGACAGCGTTAGTTACACTTCTCTGGTTTGTTCATTCACTTAGAAGGCCTTTTTTATTCTAAATATATGAAAGCTTTTGTATTTAAATAACAAGCACTAAAATTAAGCTGGCTTAGATTTTGATCAAATAGCAATTTGTAATCTAGTGCCTAGACTCCAATATGCTGCTCTCAACCTGGATTTTCTAAACTCTTTTCAGATGCTAGGTAAGAAAATGTCAATATCTTTAAAGGAGCAATGTTTTATGGATGAAGAGAGATTTTTAAAATGTGAAAAGCAAGACTGGGTTGGAGTTCCTCAACTGGAACAACTGACTAATTTGATGAAGAAAACGAGGGAGAATTTTGCTAAACATATTCTTTAGCAACTGTCTTCTAATAATGAAGAAGCTATTCCAACAAAAACCATCACACGCACACACACACAAAAGAGGGAATTTGATATTGCTGCTGAGAAAGCTCAGGATGACTTTGACTATTGGAAGAAGATCAAGTGTGTTGTCATGCAGATCACTGGCTCCCTTTTACAGGCAGCAAGGATGTGGTGGATTTAAAAGACAGATCAGATTTTTCAGAACACACATAAGAAATTATCCCAAATGGAAAATAAACTGTGTCTAATTTATGGTTAATTCATAGTTTTTAGATTTTATTTTAATGGCCAGGTTAGGAAAGAATGAAGAGATTTGATCTGGTGGACCCTGAGGTCTTTGTTGTTTCCCAGATCTCCAGGTGCAGGGTCCTGTTTTTTTTTCTCATTAACCAGCTCTGTGTGGAAGCCTGAAGTCAACAACTTCTGGACAATTGATTGCACCTGAGTCCACTTCTGGGAGTCTTGGTAGTCACCTTACACTGAGCTGAAAAACAGTTGAAAGGTGACTGGAAAACAGAAAACTGAAGGAGAACAAAAATGGAGTAATCAGCCAAAGAGCTCAATATAACAGGATAACCAAAGACAAAAAGAAAGTAAACAGAGACTAAAAAAATCAACAGGAGAAGCAAGTTGATTGCTAGTAAAAGCAGCAGAGGGAAGTGTGAAGAGAAATGTGGCGTGAGGATTGTGTCCCAAACAAGAGAGCTGAGGGAGACACTGGGCTGGGTGTGCCAGGGCTGACACACAAGCCCCAGCAAAGGGCTCAGGACAGCCAGCAGAGAATAAAGGATGGAGAGAACACAGTGAAGGGCTCTGCATTGTGGGGCACAAGACATGAGACAGATTTGATGAAAATTCCTACTAAAACTGAAGGAGAGAATACCTGTTGGAATTCTGAGGCATGGTAAAAACCTCAGTGAAGAGTGGCAAAGGAAAAGGTGAAAGCACAGGCTCTGTCTAGTAGACAGTGAGTAGAACACAACTTGTCCAGAACAAGACTTACAAAAACCATTCAGGACTGAATGAGTAGGAGAAGGTAAAAGTAATATAGATCTCTTTCAGAAAATAATAAGAAAGAAATACTTGCAAAATATATGAGGAAGGCACAACAGATACTTTTATGGGGTACTTTTAATAAGATGGAAATTGACATAACTACAATATAGCTGAATCTAATAATATCTGTCTTGAAAATAGGTTTAGCAAGTTATCTCACAGAAATGACATATTTTGGAAACTTAGGACCACCAAAAGCCTTGATTAAACTAATAGAAAACATGTGCAGTTGTAGAAGCAGCCAATAGAAGGAATTTCCATGATCACAGGAGTGGGATCAGCCACGTTGCTATTACTGCTGTTCTGTTTAGTGTTGTTTTGGAATCAAAAGATGAAGGGAAAGTGGGGGAAGAATCATATTTTGCAAGAAAACAGTGAAAGCACAACTTCTCAGAGGATATTCATCTTACGGCTTCATTAAAGAACCATCAGAGGTTCCTTGGAGAAACTAACACCAGTAAGCAGAAACTCAGACTGAGGTTCAGCATACAGAGATAAGGAATGAAGTCTGAGACAACTTAAAAGGGACTGTGAAAAGAGAGTTTGAGGAATTTCAGATAACTGGTCTTTTGCTTCTGCCTCTTGTTTGATAATAGTGCTATTTCCTTTTACCAAACCAAGTCTCTTGCTTCAGGAAAACTATCTTCAACATAAACTTGTTAAAAAGGGAATGTGTGGGCAGAAGCACCCTGGAAAGCTGTACATGGAACTTCAGTCTAATGGATCTTAGTATTAAGCAATCTGGAGAGGCTGACTTAGTGGAGGGTGCTCTGATGGCTAAGGCACTGCAACTAATTTATATCAATTTTGAATGCAGTGGTATGTGTTTGAATGTTCTCAGTGATAGAGATAGTGAGTCCTTTTCGCTCTTGCTAAATCTAACAAATAATTGGGCAATTTCCTACACCCCTCGATCCAGGTGAATGATAGTCAAGTGCCCAATTCCCCTCTACTTTGTGTGACCTGGGAGACTGTGGGGTTTAATGTTTTGATTTAAATGAAAGCTGGAAACATTTACAAAAATCACTTTGCTTGATTTTATGTCATTTTTTTATCCTTCTGCAATGCTGTAGCTGGAGATCACACAGAAGGTGCTTAATTCTCTATTGTGCCATAGTATTGCCAAAACAAACACAGACTTAGTGTCTTGCAGCAGAAGTGCTGCAGAAAAGTTCAAATAGGGAGTTCACTGGCCTAGTAAATACTGTGTTGAGTTGGATATGGAACCTGTGTATTGCATGCAAGAGAAAAAGGAAAGGGATTTTTATGATTTATTTTACCTATGCTAATTGAGGCAAAGGAAGCATCCAGCTCTCCTAGGAAGCAATAGAATTATGCCAAGATTTTTTAAAAATTATGTTTAATACTTAAAAAAAATATGACATGAAATTTTATAATTTTCACTTTTAGACTTGAGTTGACATGTAAAGAAAACCTTTTTCTTATGAGATACTTTGAAAGGCAGCAGTACTTTTGTAAACTTATAATTTTAAAAGAGAATAGCAGTAATCATGTAAGTACAGTGATGAATTGATACCCATCTGCTTGGTTAGGAAGAGTTGCTAGTTTAGACTAATTTCATAATTACCTTTAGTTTGTTATAATTCCAGTTTTTTATTTAAAAAAAACAACAGCATGTAATAGACAAAAAAAAAAAAACAATGAAGAAGAGCTAAGAAAATAATAGTTGCTACTTCTTGTCTTGTTTTTTTTTTTTTTAACTGACAGTGTGGTACAGAATTCTGCTAGGCAGAAGCATGCCAAACTGATTTTTTATAATCATTGGTATTATTACTGTTTATTACAATACTATACTTTAAATTTACAGTTTTGAGCCATCACTGGTATATAAGACTATATGTGTAGCTATACATACCTAATTATTTGTGGAAGGTATTAGTATTGTAAACACAGCTTATCTTTGTTGTGAGGGTGGCATTAATAACAGAATTTCATAAATGCCAACGTACAGTATGATAATTTCAAGACTCTCTGAAAATATGGTGTATTGTAGCTGAAGATGTTCACAAATGCATGTTGTGTGTGTGGATGGGGAGGGGGAGGAGGGCTGTTTTGTGCTTAGAATGCTTTCTGATGCATAAATATTAGCATTAAATAATTTTGAATACCTTGTTTTCTAAAAAGATTAGTAGCTCTTCTCTGCGTGATAAATTGTGCAAGAGTTATTGTTCACACCAGTCTTTGTACTGTATTATCCTGTGCAGCTTTAAATAACCCAGCCCAAATTACGCTCAGCAAGCTGTTGGGAAAGCTTGGAGGAATCTCAGAGCTGAAGGGCCAATTTGTGCCCTGACTTACATCCTGTGCAAATGCACTGACTTCATGCTACCTCTAAAGTACATAAGGAAGGGGGGAATTGAATCTGTAGCTTTTGTTTTATTATTTTTATTTAGCTTCGTTCTATTTTTTTTTACTATTTTTTTGTGTATGTGTGGTTTGATCCTCCTGCACAGGAACCTTGTGCCTGTGTATTGCTGGTTTATAGATAGCAGCATTTCACTCTCTCTTGGCATCTCACAGGTTACATGAAACTCTTATTAAAAAAACAAAAAATAAGAGCGCTGCAGGCTTTTTTACCAAAACTCTTTTTTGTATTGGATCACATTTGGAATCTTTCAAACTTTGCACTTGAAAATATTGCACAATAATGTATATCCTTTGTGTAAAATATATTTGTTATCTCATTGTGGCTGTGAACTTGTTTCTTTAAAATGGTATGTCTTGAATTGGTGTGTGCCAGTTCTTTGGGTTTTTTTTTTGTGCATCTGGATTGTCTCGACTCAGTGACTTTTTGCAGTCCATGTTGCTCTGATTTCACAGCTCTTCTGTGTGTTGAGTTACAGGCATTTGGGAGACAGGCAGCGTAAATGTGGCTTCTCTAAATTTGGGTTAAATCACCAAAGATCCATCAAGCCGTTGTAATACGAAGTGTCAGTGTATTCTTTTGCCTGATGTTATGTTCTCCCTGTCTTCTAATGGTCTAGGAATGACTTGTTGTGCTAGGAAATAGGCTGAAGTAAGGGTTCTTTGGAAATATCAGAGTCCTCTCACTTAGGTCTTTTCTTCTGCTTTTGCTCCCTGATGACTCCTGCAGCAAGAAACCCTCAAATTCTGGGTATTGTGAAGTGATTGGCAGCAAGTAGGACAAGCAGAGACATTCAGACATAGACCTAGTATTAATTCAAGCTGTGCAAATAATTAAACACACCGAGTGAAAGAGGCGAGCTGAGCAGTTTCCACTGAGTTTAAGAACAAGGTGAAGAATCCCAGTTTTCTTAATGACCTTAAGAATAGAAAGTATTTTGTAAGGCCATCCATCTTACAGTAATTAGAACTAAGTCTGTTTAACAAGGAGGGTGTGAGGCCAGATGCTGCATTTGCCTGTTTCGCTGTCCTGCCACACACCTTGTGTGTGTTCCCTGGTCAGGGAATCCCACTGAAATGGGTGGTACTCCTTTAGCTCATGGTGCTTCATCATGTGGGAGGAGACTTTGTGAACAGCTCCTCCTGAACTGCTCTTTTATTACTCTGCTGTCTGTACTTCCAAATGCTGAAAGTTCACCTCGCCATCGATTAATTCAGTGAAAATGGGAGTAATTTCAATGGAAAAGAAATAACAAAGTGCAATGTGTAATTGGTGTCTGGTTCACAGATCCTCCCATTGTTATTTCCAGGTGAGGAGGATGCTTGCCCTGTTCAATTGCTAAGCTAGAAGAAAGCTGTTGTCTGACTGAAGAGTAGAAGAGATTCAATACTAGAAGTTACTCTGTAGTTCAGTGCTCCCCACAGTTTGTTTTCACAACAGTTTAACTTGGCAGTAATTGAATTGGAGAAGCAGGTTTGGAGTGACAAGAAACAAAATAAATGCTTTTTTTTTGGTGATTAATGACTTCAGAAATAAATGGCTTAGAATAACTTGCTGGCTCTAACCCTTCAGTCAGGGTTACTGTGTAAGCTGAGTTTGGCTCTTCTGCCATTTTGCGTTTTCTGGGCAGTCAGTCACAAGTTTGATTATCAGAGATTTTGACAAAATTATAACAATTTGAAAAGTTCACTGAACCTGCAAAAACAGTGAGCAAAATTGCTGGTAGGTATCATAGACTGATAAGAAAAAATTAATGTGGGTCAAACATAGCTGTGGTTAACCTCTGTAACACACCTAAGATATAGAGCTTTTCACTAATTGATTGAAAGAAATTGTAATTTCCGCTCGAAATCCAATTCAAGCTATAACATACAAAATTGATTCCAAGAGGACAGTAACCTTTGTTTGTCACATTATAGAAAAGCAGCCAAAGAAAACAAGAGCCTTGTGCTTCCACATTGAGATCTCATATCAGTGCTGTAATAACATTTCCATTGCACTGTATGGAAAAGGAAAAATCTGTCTTCATATCATTTATCTCCATCAAAAGCATGAAGTTTGTCTCCTAGGATTCCTCCTTAAGTGGCCTTTAGAAATTCTTGCATGACCTTGGCACATCTTCTACCCAAACTGTTCTCTCATTACCTTCCTTATTTCAGACTAAGTTTTCTGCCTTCTGGAGTTAGAGAAGCAGGTGTCCATAAGAGTTCCTCCTGATGCTTTCTTCAGGTCCCTAAAAGTCTAAGCCTTCTGTAGGAAAGCTGTCATGAAGAGAAGGAAGGATGAAAACTTTAATTTGCTTCAGTTAGAACCCAGCATTAAGTGCCTTGGTTTTTGGTTTCCATATAGAAAGTTTTGGAAACTTACTCCTGTGCAAGCATAATTTTTGAAAGTTCCTTTAAGGAAGCTATTAACTCTGCTGGCATATGGAGAATTTATAATTTTTGCAAGTGTTATATAGGAGAGACCCTCTCATGTAAGCATATGATGCATTTAAATTATGTTATGAAATCTGCCTCTATATCTGGCAATGATTTCAAAATTTTCCTAAGTTCTCTGTTTAAACTATAACAGAACTTCCAAGCACAAACTGTCACTGAAGGGGAGCTAAAGTTATTGTATGTTATGCTTAGGTAAAAAATATTAACAGAATATTTTAATTGTTTAGGCAGAGCAGACACAAATTGATGATGTGCACATTTTCCAAAGTCATGTTAGCATTTACTTTTGTATTCCATGCTGATGATCAGCCTCTCCCTTTGTTCTCTATCTCCCAAAGACTTTCTCTGACGTGTTTCTGAAACGCATTTCATCTCATGCAGATAACATACTCTGATTCTGCTGGCCAAAATTTTCAACTATTTATTTGGGGTTTTTTGCTATTAAATACCTACTGCATGAGGAACTGGGGCTCTTTTCCCCCTTTCCTCCCCCTCTGCTCCCAGAAAACCAGTCCATGTCCCATGATGGTTTTCACAAAGGGCTGTAATCCTCCCAGCTGACCACTCACCCATGACCCACCTTGCCCACTGACCACTCACCCACGAGCAGCTATCCCACTTGCACCTCTTCTCAATAGGTGGTTTTGAAGTGTTTTTCTCTTTTCCCTTTGGAGTATGGAAAAGCATATCCTGGTTGTGAGGCTCATGGATGATACCTGCGCAGGTAGGAGTGCAACTGCTGAAAATAAGGATGTTTTTGTTGTGGTACAACTACCTGTGTATCTAGATCATGTGCTTCTGACTGTGTAGCTTCTTTGTGAGAGAATATCTGTGATTAAAGCTCCTGTTGGGACTGGAGAGTTACCAACTGGAATAATTTCCCCCAGCCCTGTGTTGCTGGTGTAGCTGCTTCTCTTGCTGTTTGGGGGTCAGTAATCAGACTCACAGAGATCTTTGGCTGCTCATGCTCTTCCCTCCAATACTGTTTAACTCTTCCATGGGTTTATAGCAAGTTCTGCTAAGACATGAGGATTAATAAGTGTCTTTTTCTGAAAAATCTAAGGCATCCTGGCTATTATGGCATTATTGTTGAAGACTGTTTGCTATGCTGCCCCCTAAAGAAGCTTCATTTTAATTTGTCTGAATTAAATACTAAAAGCAGCTCAAATAGTGGGTTTTCTGTCAGGAAGCACAGCCACATATGTAGGCCTGCTACTGAAGCTGACAGGGACTTGAATTATTGCTGTAAATGATTTTAGATGTTCTATAAGTTTATATAAATTTCTTCTCAAACTTGGAAAATTTCGTTTCCAATCATGCCAAGTTTTAAAATGAGAAAGTGAATTTTTTATAGTCCTCTTGCAATGGAAAGGTTGACCTGAATAATTGTCACATGAATGATTTCAATTAAATGAAAAATTAAGTAAATAATGGAATGATAAGATTCTCTTTCATTCTATGAAGTCCTTAGAAAACTAGCATTATAGCTTCAAAAATGCAGGAGATAAAGATGTTTGCACTTAGTTATGTTGATTCTTTGTTACTTTCCTTTCTCCTCATTAAAAAAACCCAAACAAAAACCACCACAAAACACTGTTTTAGCAAAAGCTGTTTCCATCATATTATTTTTTTCCAAGGTAAAGACTCAGTGCCTAGACTTTTAAACAAGTACTTTATCCTGGAAAATTAAAATAAAATATTTTCATGTAATCAGTAAATTTTGTTATGAAACTTTATAGCAGCTATATTAAACGATAAGAATAACTACTATTTTGAAATTCTGAACATCTCATAATTAGACCAGCCTTTAAGAAATATTCAGAGTTAAGGCACATTAGAATGTATTCCACAACATGGAGACAGCCCTGACAAAGAAACATTATTCTTAGATTTACAATTAATTACCCTTATGTCTATACCTTGCATTCAATTTGCATATCTTAAAAGTGCTGTAAATTTCATAGCACTCCCTTGTTATTTAAGATCATTCTGCTTTAGTAAAAGTTTCCACAGTGATAACTTTCTCTTGATTATGTAGTTGTGAGGTCAATAAATTTGGCTTTACTTGGCTCTACAATGTTATAATTTTTCTTTTTTTGTGTTGTTTTTCATTATTTTGCTCCTTGTTCTTCCTGCCCTCTCATTTATAATCCCCTGAAGAACCAGTAGATAGAGAAGTCTGGCTCGAAGACGAAGTGAGTGGTCAGCTCCTCAGATGTTATCTTTTTCCCAGAACGCACTGGTACTGGGTGTCTGACATGTTCTATACATCTTTCTAGTGTCAACCCCATTAAACAAATACACCTTGATGTATAGCTCTCAAGAAATGAAATTTCACGCGATGAATTTTCTCTATATCAGCTCACGTTATCGTATATCAGCTCTATATCAGCTCCCTCTCTCTCCCCCATTCTTTTCTACTCTGGGAGTAATTTTGTTTGTTCTTGATTTCAAGCATAACTTTGCATGGTGACTGTCCATAATTTTTCTCCCCGAGATTTGTCAGTATTTTCTGATATTTAAAGAAATATCAGATTTACTGCTCGCAGCTTGGTGTTTCCTGCTCTCTAAACATAGAATCCTTGCCTCTGGGTGAGGTGTGGCACCTTCAGGAGCTAGGTCAGAATGTTTACTTTGGTCAGATGTGTATCGGAATTTTCTCTAAATATTAGACATGTTGCAGCATGTTTGTTGCAAATTCCATAGACTTCTCTCAGTAATTATACACAAATGTTCTAGACCTGTGTTTATGCTCTAATTCAAGGTTAACACAATGTCCTGTAAGCCAGAAGGATGTTGAACACTTTGCCAGAATAGTAAATATTGCTCTCATCCCTTTTTCCCCTCTTTTTTTCCTCCCCCTTTTGCTTAAAAGAATTTTAAAAAGAGATATGGTTTCAAACTAAAATAAACCTTCTTTAATGAGACTATATATTATTTACAGAAAAATGCCACTAAACTCAATTAGCACTGGTCTCACCAGTGGGTAGAATTGAAGTTGTTGAATTTTTTTTTAATGTTGTTCATTGAAGTCATTACTGAATCTGGGGCAATATTCTATTTTTAATCAATTTTAAAAGTATAATGTATGAGAAAACACAACACACTGTATGGATTTTTGTAGATTCATGGTTGCAAAAAATACACAGACAAATGCATAAAGTTTATGCCCATCTTTCTTTTACTCAGAAAAATTGCTTGAATGTTACTTTAAACAGGTAATTCCTTATTGCCACCCCCTGTATTATTAATTGCCAACTTATTAGAGTTATTTAAAAAGTTATTATTGCAGCTTCTTTCATTTAATATTTTATTGTATAACACTATTATTTAAAACTACTTTGCTGGATAACAGCAGCCATCCAAAACATTGTCTGTTGCTCAGAAACAGAAATAATAAAAATAATGGAAAGCAGAGCTATTGTGTTAAACTAATGACTGGTTATACTTCATCTATTAAACAAAACCTCAGAATACAGTACTTTGAAATGCTTTCATATTGAGCGATCCAATCATTGTGAACTTTAAAGCTGAGTATCTGTTTTTAAAATGGAAGGATCTCTCTTTTTTTTTCCTTGGGACATGATGATGAAGTTACAGGAAAGAACAGGGTGCAAGATTTAACACATATTAATCTCTGCTTTTGAATTTCTCTCAGGCCTTTTAATATATAAATAATTTTGAAGAACTAAAGTAACCACTTTGAACCTTATTTTAATGGGCCTGATACAAGCAAGTGTTGAATATGGCACTATTCTATTAGATTATAATATAACATTCCTATTAAAATGGTTTTTAAAAACCTTCCCAAAATTCCAATAACAGTATTTCATGGAATATAACATGGTAGTGGAGATTAGCTAGCCCTAGAATACTTTGGCAAAAGTGTTCAAGTAGCAAGAGTTTTTCTAGTCTTATGTCCTATATACATCTGTTAAATTACTCAGAGATCTCATTAAATAAAGCTAATGTACTTGTAAAACAGTAGGGAGAGACAGTATATCATTGTAACTGTTAGAAAGAGCCATTCTGGCAAGGAGGGAGCCAGGAAGGCTTGGTGTATGCTGGTCAGTGGAGATGTTTCTAGGCCATAAATCTTGGCCCTTTTCTGCCTAGTTATTGTGTATTTCTTTAGGTGAGAGATTGATTGTAGCAATGGAAGATGAATCTGCCCATAGGCCCTTTTTTTTTTTCTGTATACTCCTGATGCCTCACCAAGGTGATAATGCTCTTTTTTTTTTTTTTCTGCAATCATTTGTTTCAGATTAAAAGCGTGAAACTGCATGGGGAAACACAAGAAGGCTTTTCTCTGCAGACAGGCAAAGGTGAGGGCATGAAGATGTATAACTGTCCCAGATGGGAGAAGAGTACAGTTTACCCCCTCAGGATTTGACACAGGTTTGTCTGAAGGAGAATGAAACTGGGTAAAATACATAAAGAACCCCAGCGTTTCTTTATTGTGCATTTTGAGAACGGTATTTTAATTTTTTTTAAGTATGGCTGTGTTATGCAACTTAAATATTTTGTGCTACTAAAATATTCCTTACCTGTCTGTTTGCTCCTGAGCAAAATGACTCAAGAAGTGCCTCCTCCATGTGTCCTGCCTTGAGCAAGGGATGCTTTTCAGGAATATATATAGATGCTGAATTTATAAGGATCAATATAGTCACAAATGTTGTACAACATGTCAGGATATCATAAAAAGCAGGCAGTTCTATATAAAATACTAGCTTAATCTTGGAGATTTTAAAGCCTCATTAAAATGTGGATAAAGTCCATATATGGAATGGCAGCATTCAAAAGGTTGAAGTTGTATTTCTGTGGTGCAGAAGTTTTAACCACTACATTAGAATGTCAGTCCACCCATTTGATCACAGCTGATATTGATGTGTAACAAGTGAACATAATGGGATCCATCATATGCATCTTATAATCAAATCATGTTGTTTAAGGTTTGGGGAGTGCGATGTAAAAAGTTGTCCCTTAATTTTTGAAATCCGAGGTTCTGAAATAGAAATGACCCAGTGAGGATCTTGTAGCAATCAAATTTTACATCACAGGACTTCCAGGCAAACTTAATAAGTCCTGCTAAGAAAAGACCTCACTGCTTAATTGGGCAGAAAGATGGGGTGGTTCAGTGGCCTTTCCTGGTGCCGGAGGGGCAGTGAGAGAGCAGGGCTGTGGCTGGGGTAGGAACCTGCTCAGAACAGAATGGACACCTTAAAAACGAAAGGAGGTGTCTGCAGATGCTAGCAACCTTAGCACTGAAAATTGAAAATATCCAGGTCCTTGCATGTCTGTGGAATTTTGCTGTTCTAGCTTTGGAAATAGTTTATTTTCACTAAATGTTTGCTCCTTCTTGCAGTGCTGTTTGCCAG
>VZRF01001865.1:565127-630127 GCA_013396875.1 Vireo altiloquus
AAGTTTATCTTTGAGTAGGTGCATATCACGTGCAAGTCCGAGCATCAAGACAAAATGATCTTACGCCTCTATAGACACACTAATCCATTAACATTGCAAAAGACTTTGATGCACGTTTGGGAATTGTGTTCCATTGATTTTATTGTCATCTTTTTGCACAAATAGTAAATAGGGCAACATTTAAGGAACAGTGTAATTGTTCCCAAAAAGCAAGACATCAATGTAAAGTTTATTGTTGTAGACCAGACATTTTGACAGGAATACTGTAATATCCCAGAGGTGTCACTAGGTTACTGGAAAGGTTAAAAATTGGTGCATTGTGTTGGAGAAGAAAGGCAGTAACAACAAACAGCATTCAAAAAATCACAGGCACTCCTGTAAGAAAGTGGAAATGTGTCATGTAACAACACACAGCTTCTGTAAGCGGATTGCTGCACTGAGGAAGAAAGTGAAACACACCTAATGAAAATGCTTCCTCCACTGCCAGCATTTCAAGGCTTGCTCTCATTATTGAGGTTGCACAAACAACTTTCCTCTCTGGTTCCTGCTTTTATTGTATCTGAACCCCACGCATGCTGTATTGTGGAGTTTGATAGAGCTGTGTCTGAAAATTTCATTTATCTTCTCTGGTACTCACGGGAGAAAATTCCCACTCGAGACTTTATTTGCTGAACTCTGCTTTTTTTTTCCTTACTAGCCATGTGTATGTATCCTAAATCAGGAGGACAATAGTATTTTTTATAGAGTGCTACTTGACAAGGAGAAAAGTACTTTCTGTCTTGTGTTATAGTTGACCAGCGGAGCAGCATTCATTAGAATCTGAATGAGAAGAGGGAAGGGATATACGGCAATTTATGGTATGTAACCAAGAGCAACATGTTTTATGTTTACCTATATTGTTGTTTAGCATTCTAGAGGACTAGGAAAGAAGTACACAGGTCCCCTTGTATCCTGAATGTAGTATGTCAGTGGATCAGGATTAAAATGTATTTACAGTGACATTTTGAGCCCTGTACGCTGTCAAAAACTGTAGGGTTTGGTTTCTTTTTCTAAGCAAATATATTTCCATTAATTGCTCCAAAATCCAAGTTCTGACTTAGAACATTTTCTTAGGATTTCTTAGTTTTTTTAAGCTACTCAGCTGGATATGCAATTGTCTTTATTTAAGAAGGAAATAAGAAGTGTAGAAAATGTCTATCATTGAGGCATCAGTATGGTTTGAATTTGGGAACCTAAACACAACTCTCTAGTGCTTGTTTGTGCCAAGGGAGGAAGTCTGGCAGCAGTGACTTTTACCCTGCACTTGCATTGGCCCTTTCATGTGCTGCAAAACATATTTTACAAGCATTACACAAAAGCATAAGATGAAATAATGCAATATGGTATGTGCCAGACATTTCCAAGAGTACTGATATGAATACACTTAACAATATGTCAATCCCTCACCTTTGGGCTCTTTTTCCGTATTATTCTAAATTCTAGGGGTTTTAAACCCAAAGCAGTTAATGGCAGGGGTGGTGTTTTGGGAGGCTGGTAAAGACACCTTTCATTTGTGCAGTCCCTGGAGGTTGTCATTCAGGCTCCTGGCAGAAAGAAGCTTTCTGTTTTACACACGTAATGCCACTCCTCCCTTCCCTGGTGAGTTTAGACCCAACTTTTTCAGTGTGTTCATGGATAGTCCTCTTCTCTGGTGCCACAGACAAGGAAATCCCAGGACTAATTTCAGCTGCAGACCTGCCACTAATAACTGAGGATTATGGCATTCCCTGCTTTGTGCCCAATGCCTTTGGACTTTTTCAAATGAGGTGGGGATGTGTTTTCCAGAGCTCTCCAAGGTGTGTGAGTGTAGCATGGTGGCTCTACTAGTTCTTGGAGGAGTCACAGCTAGGAGCTGTCACTCGAAATGCACTGTTCTAAAGTTTTGAATAAATAATTGGTGTGTGAATCCTGCATCCTCAGCTGACCTAGATGTGGTAGATCTAATTATGTCAAGGCTGCACACTTTTACATGCTTCTTTTCTTTTCTTTTTTTTTTCCAATACATTTAGTCTATTTCCTTTTAATTGACAGGGGCGGAGGAAATGTTTTCACTGTTTTTCTTTATGTTCTTGTAGGATTGTAAGGTGTCTGACCCTTACTCTCCTAACATAGGTAAATCTTGGTTATATTTTACAGGAACTATGAACAGCTTATGTATAAATGGAAAAACAGCCCTTCACTTCTTCAGGAAAACCAGCATTGTTATACAGAAAACAGTGAATGAATCTTTTTTTCTGCCTGCTCTTAGAATACATGAGCTCTGCTGACCTCAAACCACTCTCAGTTTAGGAAGCTGTGAAAAACTATTCCTAAACTTCCCACTGAAGGTGTACCAACTCACAAAATGATATGGAGCTCTTTTGGCTACTGATGGGACATACTGTTGATTCCATGTCCATAAAATCTGGAGAGAATTCAGGGCACGCAGACTGGTTTCCCTTCAGCCAAGATGAAAAAGCCTGAATTCTGTTCTCCAGATTGGAAGATTAAGAGGTGCTTAGCTCCCCAGATTGCATTCCCATTTCTATGCACAAAATCGGCCCTTACTATATTTATATCATTTTGAAACAGAGAGAAATTAACGCAGTCTCTAAAATATTATCCATTAGGGATACATTTAAAGAGAAGTTCTGTAAAATTTAGGAAATTAACACATTTGCAAATAAGTATGACATGTTAATAATCATAAAACAAATTCAGGAGAAGTTGAATCCCTTCAATGATTATTCTCACTTTGCCATTCATGTCCAGCTCATATAGACAGTCTTTTGGTACAATCCATAAAAAGCAGGAGCCCTTTTCCAGAGTGGGAATTTCTGCACATATTTGTGACAGGGATGATGTCTGTTGCTTAAAGTGGTGTCTTCTCACCATGGCCTCTTCACTGTTATATTTCTGTGGGTTTTTCTCTGGTTTCAGGGAAATGTGAGCCCCTTTACACATTGCCAGCTTTTGAAGGAAAGACAAAGCTTCCCCTTAGGTGTAATTAATGTGTTATTATTGTTAGTGGTACAAATAAGGGGGATGTCCCATGATAATGGAAACAGGGAGTTCTCTTAATTCTGTTTCCACTACTTGCAACAGTTTTCTCCTCAGGCCCTTCAGTGAGCTTTTGCAGGCAGCAGTGACCACCAGCAACCATCTGTGTTGGACTTTGCTCTGATCAGAAAGCAATGAAGAACACAAAAAATCCCTGATTTAGTAAAAATGGATCAAATAAGAAGGAAGTTCTTAGGATAATTCAGGTTGGGAGGGACCTCAGGAGGTCACCTCGGTCAGTCTCCAGCTCAAGCTGGTCTGTTGGTGTTTGTGGCTGTTCTTATTTAAGCACTCTAAAATTCTGAACCTGGTTCTAACTCTACATTCACTGTCGCTGTGGGGAGCTGGGTTCATCTTAATGATGAACACTTCTCAAATGTCTGTATAATCTGCCTGTGAAGGTTGCATTAAATTCTCTGTAACCTTAGAAGAGTTTTTGTTGGGTATAGATTCAGCAAAGGCAGACTTGTCTTCTCACTCAGCTCTGAAAGCTTTCATTTTGTTTGACAACATTTTATATTGAGCTTGGCTCATTCTCTCACAAGGAAAAAGTATGCAAACTTTACATAGAAGTGGGCAGAAAATTTGGCTACATTTGTTTGCTATAGCAAACACCAACTCACAGAAAGGCAATCATTATACTGATATCGTTGAAACTTGAAGAGGAAAACATATGTCTAGTGCCCAGGATGGAATTTTGGATCAAAATAACAAAGGAAAATGCAGAAGAAACTGCTGTTTGAGGCCCAGAGTATTTATATGGATGTTTTCTATTTGGATTTCTTGTCTTATTTTCTTGTTTACTCCCACAATCTCTCAGCCCTATGAATTCAGCTTTCTCCAGGTAAAATACTTTGGAAATTTCAAATGCTTTTTGACTTGGAAAAAAAAACCCCAAACCCATTTCATTTCCATCTGTACCACATCTAGACATGAAACCTCATCTTCTGTGGGCTGAAGTTCTGCTTCCAGGGAAGCAGCATGTGGCCATGCTGGTTTGGTGACCCTGTGCCATCCCTGGAATACAGTGGAGGAGACTGCTTAGAACATTTTGTGCCGCTCTGGAGTGAATTCCACAGCCCAGGCCCTGCACTGACACGTTTCCATCCATCCCCTGCAATGCATGTGGCAGCAGTATTCCATCTGTTTCTAATGAGGCATAGCGGGGGAGGAAATCTTAGGCATAAACATCTCCCACATCACTTATGATTCCATTGAAGAACATCTCTGCAACAGTATTTGTTTGTGACAAAGATTTTTAGCTATTTGTTTGTTTTAGTACCTGTGGATGTCAAACAGAAGAGATTAGCTAGTTCCCAAACCTGGCAAATTCCTTGGCTGAATTTTTGTCTGTGTTTCGAGAGCCAATTCCAGCACAAATTCTTGTTGTAAAGGTCTTGCCTGTATTCTGCAAAGTATAGATGATAATTTTGTATGTACCTATTCTATTATAGGGGTGAGGCAGTTGTAGCTAGATTAAACTCTAAGCAAGGAGCAAGCTGTTCTCTATTTAATTCTGGTTATAAGCAAGTCATAGCAAAATATAAATGGAGGGTGGAACAAAGGAACCAAAAGTACCACTTTGCATAGGCTTTCTTTTAAAAATGTGTGTTTCTTTGTACAGAAGAGGACTGCAATTTTTTTAGAGGGAAATAGGTTACTGTGATATGTACGAAATAGAATTTTGATAGACAGAATAAGCTGCAATCCAGTTCTAAACTATAGATTTTCAAGCAGATTGATGCAACAAATTGTTAGCAAATAGCAGTTTGCAATTTGATGCTAATTAGACATAAGGCAAATATGTGCCATGACAAATTAGCAGCAAACCATACTGAAAAGGATTAGCAAGAGCTGGCACAGAGACTGCTCGATTTTGCATACTTCCTTGTCTTAGTCTAGGAGGTCTGAGCCAGTTTTCCTTCTCTGTAAATAGGAAACCAGAGCAGAGATCACAGGCATGCTAGAATGCCTTTAATTGCATATTTGAAATGTTTTAACTCTCTCTTAATCCCATGGAGGCTTTTCTCCATACCACCAGCTTTATTATCCTGGGAGATGATCAAGTACATTATCCATTTAATATCATTACTAAATACACTATGAGGTAAGTAACTCACAGGGTTATTTACTTTAGCAAGTCTATTGTACTTATAGATTTAGAGAAAAAACCCCATTCTTATTCAAAACACCTTTGCTTAACTTCCTGCAAATGTGTTTTTCAGCAGATTTAATTATTCATTTCATTAATAAATTAATTTTTGCTAGAGGATTATCACATTTCTTTATTGATGTGCACAATGCCATTGTAGTAGTTAGTGTAGATCAAACTCATCACCATATCCAGACAAGATAATACAGTTGTGTTTTCAAACCAGAGAGAAGCAGGAGGTAATTTTAAAGCCACTTCTTCAGACCTGTGCCTGAATACCAACATAGCTGTACATATGACTTCAGAACTAAAGCAAAAACTGCTCTTTTGAAGGACTGGTCTTTGAAGGACCCTAATTTCATTAGGATCAAGAACGCTCAATAAAAGCCACAGTAAAAATACCTGTTTATTAAAATTAAGCAGCTTATTCTTTCTTTATGTGGCTGTTTGTTTGTTTAGTGTTTTAAATTAGGGGTTCTGAGATAAACCATCACATTCCTCAGGCTTTCATTTCATATTTTCTGGTGTGTACTTCAGTTTGGATACGTAAAATGACAAGTTTATACTTCAAGGAATCATTGGGTAGATCAGAGGTTCTTAAATATGGTTTCTCTTTCAAATCTGACTTTCTAGGGCATACAAGACATTTAACTTACTAGGCTGATGGATGTTGTCTAAAATTATATATATATTACATTCCCAACATTCCTTTGCCTATATATGGATCAAAAAGATTGTTAGAAATAGTTCAAAGATGCTAAAACATTATGTAGTTAGATGTAAACACACATTTTGGTTACCAAAATAAATGAAGTGGGAAAATAAAAGGATATTATGCTCAAAAGATCAATCTTTCATAAGTCTTAGACGCAATTCCTCAGACAATTTAAACCATGATCAGTAAGAAGTTTTACCACAGCACTGTCTTCCCACACAAACAGCACAGTAACACACTACTAAGGATTTACCAAAAGGTGATGAAAGTAGTTGTGCTGTTTAAAAAGAAAAAAGAGAAAACTCCAGGCTTTTCATGCAATTTCTGAGGGCATTTCTATATTATTTACGTAAAAAGGCACTGTTCTGTAAAGCTGCTCTGCACACTCAGGCCTGCAGAAGGTGTTTGTTATTGCCAGGCTGCCTCACTGAGTGTTTGCCTGCTCTCTCTTTTGCCAATATTTTTGCCCACTCGCCACATCATACCAGAAATTCAGGCAACCATCTTTATGCTGGTGCAAAATCTTAGAAAAGTGACTTGATTACCCTCTGGGAACAAGACTTTATTCCCTTTTTGCTGACCACGCACAGACTCGTGGTGAGTTCTTGGTAGGCAGTTATGTGCCTGTACTGAAAGAGTGGAGCAACTAACATCATTAGGGAAATGCAGACTGAAAACTGAACTAGTTAAAAGGGATGTTAAGAATTTTAGGATCACTTGCAATGTATAAATGGTGGTAATTTCCAAAGGGAAATTAATTTCTATTCAAGCCTTTTCACAGGATATCTTCCCTCACAAAAAGCGTCACAAATTTTCTGCCCATAATGTAGCTCTCAGACACCTCCACTGCTCAATTCTGTGACAGCTTTCCTGGCAGTGCCTAAGTATAATTTACATTTTCCTGTAGATGCAGTGTCAGCCCAGATACTGCCTCTGAGAGCTTTGCTGCTCGTGGCTGCTGTGGCAAATCTTTGTGTTGGAGGACAGATGTTTCTACACCGTGCTGGGGGTCTGGGTCGTGCAGCACCTATTGACTTGGATCATGTTGGGAATCTCCTCTGAGGCAGCCACTGCTTCACAGCCACTTCCCAGTTCTAGGCCTTATCATCAGCTTTTTTATTTTTGGGGGGGATCAGGCTTGAATTTCTCTCTTTTGGTTTCTCCTAAATGGCTTTTAGGGAATACAAAGTGGTTGTGAATGTAGGTTTGTTTCCAATTAATGACAACAAAAAAAATATCATGGGGCAGGAAAAAAAATACTTGATAAAAATGAAACCTACATACATTTCTTAAAGTGCTAGAAAGCAACACAAACACACAGAAAAATCCCACAAAAGAGAAAGCAATACGTTTTTGCGTTTGTGCAGGTTATTTTTTCTGGCTTGGGAAAAAAGTAGATGCTAGGTTAGAGTAAATTTATCCTGATAGAGCATACATATTTTTTGACAAATGTATTATCTCTTTAGATGATGGGATTAATAAGATACATTGTCCCCAGGAAAATATGTGCACTCATGGAGAACCTCATTGACATTGCTGCAGAGAGGTGAGTTCAAAAGGCCAGATATTAAAAACAGTTTTTTGAGGCTGTGCAGGCAATTTTTTTACTTGAAACCCATATAAGCTTGCATTTGTATCACTTATAGAGGATGACTGTACACTTAGGTAAGTAGTTTCACGTTTACTTGTGTAAAGTTATGAATGAAAAATGCAAATGTGCTACTGGTTTGACTTCCACAGTTCTGCTTTTTTCTGTTGTGCGTGGGGATGAGAATCACAGGGTGGTTGTGGCTGGAAGGGATCTCTGAAGATCACTGAGTCCATCCCCTGTCAAGGCAGGGTCACCTGCAGCAGGTGACACAGGACCACCTCCAGGTGGTTTTGGGATGTCTCCAGAGAGGGAGAATCCACACCCTCCCTGAGCCCCTCTTCCAGTGCTCTGTCAGCCTCAAAGTAAATACTGATGTGTGTTTAACTGTGTTAAGAACAACTTTGATAGTTTTACTTTAAAATAATTCAAGCTATCCTTATCAATATTATTAGTATTTACAATGGAGATGGTATAATAGAATCTGACATTTCTCCCAGACACTGAAATATTTAACGTTGTCTGGGGATTCTGGAATGCTCATAATAATCATGAAACATTTATTGTCTTTATCTGCATATCTAAAATTCATCAATGAGTAAAAAGAGAGAGGGGAATCTTTAAAAAAATAAAACAAAATATTATCTTGCTGCAATTTATAGTTGCTTTCTTTTATCTGTTTAAGATGCTTGAATTCACTTTGTTAGCAAATTTCTCTTGACAAGCACACCTATTTATTATTACTAAGCATCCTTTTTAGGAATGTCTGAAATGACACATATATTGTTTTAAATAAGATCATAGAGTTAATTTTTAACCACACAAGCAGTACAGTAAGAATAGAGTGAACAAAACATAATTAATAGTTTTATGCCATTAGTCAGGATCATTCTACTTGCTGCCAGCATATGCCAAATGCAGAAACATTTTGACTTCAATTAAAAATTTTAAACAAGATTAAGCCTGTTGTAATTGAAATCATAGAACATATATGCTTCTAAGTATTGTGTGCAATCCTGAATACGTGCATGTCTTCAAGCAAGGAAGTGTGGCTGGGAGAGCAGAGGTGTGTGAGAGCTTTGCCACTTTGCAAAGGAAAAGCCAACAGCTGTTTCTGCATCCACCCACTTACAGTGACACCACT
The DNA here is from genome assembly GCA_013396875.1 of Vireo altiloquus. Classification (NCBI taxonomy): domain Eukaryota; kingdom Metazoa; phylum Chordata; class Aves; order Passeriformes; family Vireonidae; genus Vireo; species Vireo altiloquus. The sequence goes on from VZRF01001865.1 coordinate 573,805, forward strand.
TCCCTCTGCCCTCAAATACACATTTCATGCTCCCCTGGAAAAGGAATTGAAATAAATAGCAACACATCTATATTTTGTCTTTTATAGAGAAATTATGGTACCACAGCCACAGTATACTAGGTTCACGAAGAAACAATTTTATATTTTTGTGAGGGTTTTTTCTTACTGATTAGGGCTTTTATATTTTTATTTTTATCATTATTATTTTTAATCAGTTTTAATTTTTTTTTTTAGAAAATAATTGTATCATGTTTCAAGATATCTGTATTATTGCTGCCTCACTAGATAGGACCTTATCATTACCAGGGACTCAGCTGTCTTGCTGAGTTACTGTCACAGCAAAGAATATTTTAAGCACCAAAGACATGTTTCATCCTGAATTTGTGGCTGGTCAGAGTTTGAGTTTGGGTACCAGTGCCACCTCAGCAATTTGAAACTTAAAAGCATGACCTAGAGGAAATAAAGTAGTACATATTGTCTTAAGCTCCTGTTTTGTAAAACACTTATGTGCTTATTTAACTTTAAACATGCCTGAACCATATGAATTCCTTATTAATTGCTGATTTGTTAATTATAGTGGATTTATTAAATTGAAGACTTAAGAAATGAAGAGCCCCATAGGATGATAGGACTAAGGAAGATCCATACTGAATAACTCAACTAGCAGCCCTAAGGGCTCACAGCTCCCTGTTTGCTTAGGCACACACCAACATGCAGATTTTCTGCCTAGCAAACTGCAGTGCATGGGGAAAATCCCAGATTATTTGCCACCAAGGTGGCACCCTTGATGGGATACTGTGCAAAACCATCCAAAATTAATGCCCTGAAAACTGTGTGCCCTGAGTGAGGCCCACACTAATGGGGCTGTGTCAGTGTAAACCTTCACCGTGGTCTATCGAGGAGTGTTATGGGTAATGGTACCAAATATTGCAATGTTATTAAGGGCTTTGAGCAGAGATTGTGTTCTGCTCCTTTGCCTACATTGCTTAATCCTGAAATTGATGGTTGGATAAGCAGCAGATGGTAGAGACTTCTGCAAATGTGTGGTATTTTCAAATTAACTTAAATACACTGTATGGGACTGTGCCACAGACGGGCAATTGTAAATTGTAGCTATGCACTTGTAGATATGCAGTGGGGACTGCAACCTTCAGTTTTCTAGCTGTCAATTTAGCTTTTGTTCTCTTTCCATTTCTGGAACAGAAAATCTTCGTCAGTTTGTGAAATTAGGTTCTGCAGAAATGGGGGAAAGGATATCTGGCTTTAAAACATCAGTAACAATTTAAAATACTTATAAGAGGGCAGATATAGCAAGAATGGGAAAAATCATCATAAGGTACCTTTCAGACTTCTAGAAAAATTTGTATTTCCTGAAGCAAGGGGGCCGCTACAGAAAAGTAAAACTTAATGAATTGCATTTGGACCTTTGGAAAAATAACAAGGAATGGAGAACTGGCCAGTGTTGAGCACAGGTACAAATTAACAAAGCTCCCAGAGACTCAGGATTAACAGTGATGTAGTCAGTATGTTTATTGGATTTATTTGCATTGTAAAGACTCAAGTGAAGGTGTGTATGGAATGCAAAATAAAAGGCAAAAAATATAGATGACAAAAATTTTTGCATATTCAAGTCCATAGAAGCTGCTGAGGAATTTTGGAGATCTAACTGATGTAGGCAATTAGGGAGCAGAAATCCGAATATACTCAGTTTTGACAAATTTCCTGCAATGTAAACTGTGTAGAATTATTTTCAGTATTCATAACCATTGATTGAATTCTAAATTAGCTATAAGTACTTGATAGAAAGAACTTTAGTGAAATTCAGATCCTACTGAAGTCTCTGGGAGCTTTGCCTTTTCTTTCAGTGGGGATAGAGTTTCCCCATGATCATCATTACTGCAGACAGCTCAATAGAAAAGGCTGCTCAGTTCACAGCGGTGGTCTGAGCAGCCAGCAAAATGGTTGGGTGAATAAAGAATGGGTTGGAAAATAATACTGCAAATATTATGATACCTATCAGTGATATCATCTTGCCTTGAATACACTGCTGAATTCACACCTTTCTGCTTGAAAATATACATCATAAACAGAAAGAGTAAAGCAATAGTCATAAAAAGTGTCCAGAAGCATAGAGAATTTTACATGCAAAGAGCAAAAATAGGGGAGCTTAGGTTGAGTGAATGAAAAGATAAGTAAGGTTTTGTAAGAAAGGAATGATTTACACAAGATAAATCTAATTTCTTTCTTCGTTCTGTCCCATAGTGCAAAGAGAGAAGTGTGCCAACAAATTGAAAATTGATAAGGAGGAGGTTTTGATGTTTTGCAGGATGGGACCTAGAGCCAAAGGAAATCTTTGGAATGAAAAGTGTGACAGGATTAGAAAACAAAACAAAACTGGACATCTGTGTTTGTAAGGAAGTTCTCAGAGATGCAATGAAATAAGGTAAGAAAGCACAAGCTAATACTTATCCTTTGACAAAACGTTTGGAGTCTCTCTTTGGGATAGTGATGATTTTGTTGTGTTTTTATTTAACAAAACCTGGAGCCTGTTTGTTACAGGTGAGACGCTGAATTAGGTGGCACACTTGTGTGGTTTGTGCAACTCCTCCCTCCAGTGCCTGGGGCTGCCCTGGGGTGCAGGCTGGGGGAGGGAGAGAGGATGCTGAGTCCCAGAGTGTCACAGGCTGGACCTGCTGCTCTCCTGACCTAAGGAGCTCTGTGAAGTCTTGTGCTGAAGGAGGATTCTCTTCTCCCCATCAGAGCTCAGGGAATCTTCAGCCTTCGATAGAATGTAGGATTTACACTTACGTGTTCGTCTTTTGTGTTGGGACAATAAATAAAGTCCCAAAGCAAAGACTCTTCTGGTAGATAACTACAATCTCTAAATGTCCTATTTTAGCTTTTCAAGTAAAACACATTCTGACTTGACAAATGTTTGTGCCACATAGTGTAGGAGTGGGTTCATAGCACCCAGATGTTGTCAATGTGCAAGTTTGGTTCTTTTTTTATTTTTTCAACAAGAGTTTCAGGCATTATTTTTATGCTACTGTAGAGTTTTGTATAAAAATCAGAAGAAACAGCTTAGAATAGCTAGAAATGCTTAATGATTAGGGTGGTGCACAGCTGAAGCATTACCAGCAGAGTCGCTTGCTCACTGATTTGTTGCCAGGTAGCGAGCCAATTAGCAGTGCTGGTTATTATTTACTTTTCATGCTATATATCACTAAAATTGTGTTGTTGATTTATCATTTATATTGTTGTATTGTCAGCATAATTTATTCAGATCATGCTGAGATACCTGAGAAATTAAGTAATAACGAGAATGGCATAGAATGTGTCTGTATTCAGAGATATTTACTTTGCTTTTAATGAGAATGCATGTTCAGGTAAAACATAGATCATTTAGCTATTAAATTGTTTTTTAAATAAACCTGTTAAAAGTTTATACCTTGGGTTTTCCATAAATAAAAAGGCTTCGTTTCAATTCTAATTTTATTTTTACCATTAAATAAGAAACTTTTTACAGATTAGGTTAAATAGAAGACCAACTAATTGTGCTAACTTAGTTGATTGGTGATTTGCAGGAAGCCATACTAGTTGAGACACCACTGAGGTATCTGGTGTTCTTTATATATTTGATATTATAATATTTTTGGCAAATACAAACATAGATTTTTATTGAAAACCCTTCCTGATTGCTTAAATTATTAAAAAAATAAAAAGGGAAAACTGAAAGTAAGTCTTTGTTTTACAAGAAACAAATATTTTGGATACATTCAGCTGACTAGAAAAGGTTACTTTAGAACTCTTTGATTTTAGAATTCTTTTTGTACATTTTTCCTTAGCTGGGACTAGAACTTGTCAGGGATCTTTGTACAGCTTCATCTTATTATCTCTTCCTTTTAGTCATCCTATTTAGTTCTTTAAAAATCTTTTGACTGACAAATAGGTCTGTGTGTGTTCAATAGCGTGGCTCCAGTCAAGAAAGATTCTCTTCCGAGTGTTCCATACAGGAAAAAGGTCCTGGTAATTCCAGTGGTTGTGCTTCTCTGTTATGACAGTGGAGTTTCTTCATAAATTTGTGAAAATTAGCTTCCAAACTAGGCAATAATTCAAAGCAAAGAGGATATTATTTTCCTTACGCTAATAAAACCCTGTTATCTTTTTCAGTTACCCTTAGTTTCTATTTTCAATGATAACTCTAACACACAGGTAGAACCACATAAAACCCACTTATTTCTTGTCTATCTTGATACAGGAATCTTTTCAATGGCTCTATTGACTCAATCACTAGAATTTTCTGCCAGTCTTGTGTCATGATTTTCAGTTTTCACAGCACTGCTCCTTTGCAGTGACTGTCTTGGGTGTGGTCAGACCTGAGAACGGACAAGCCCAAGGAGCAAATGAAAGTGATCCAGAGAAACCATCTAATCTTCTGTTTACCAAGTTTAGTTGGTCTTTGCATATATGTGGTATGCAGGAATTTTTATATGCCTTCAGGAATCAAGGGGAGAAAAAGTTCTGTCCAAGGAGAGAATCCTGAAAACGGTGGTTCTTGATGAAAATATCTCTGATACTCCCCTGCACAAATTTTGATACAAGGTTGAGGTCAGGTTGTATGATGGCATGAATGAAAAATGTTACGGGAAAAAATGACTACTGAGCTAGAAACCTTGCAGTAATGTGGCTCAGACCAATTTGGATCAATCCTATCTCTTTAAAGCTAAGAAGTGTGAAGGGAAATTTAAATGATACCTGTCTTATTTCATTGCTTGTACTTGATACCTTAGGTTTTAGCTTTTATAGTTTTCAAATCCTGTACTAGTAGTGTAGCTCTGAAGTTTCCTGTAGCTTGTTAAGTGCTGTTCTCTATGCTAAGATAGACGTAACAAAGCCTCTGTAACTTGCTCTCCAAGGATACCCAGAACAAGAACTGTAAACCTTCATCTTGGGGAGAGGGGGGCAAAGCTTGGGGAAATTCCATCATTGGCTGGGTTCTGCTTGGGGAATTGATGCTGATACCAAAGTGGGAAGAACTCGGGAGCTGTCATTGTCCATTTTGGGATGCACTGAGGCAGGAGCCTCTGGAGCCCAAAGTGTGCACCTGAAGGCCTTTCAAATAAATCCCTCCTTTATTCCTTTATTCCTGTCTAGTCTCTGTTTTCTAGGTAGCCTGATAAGGCATCGTAGTAGGAGACACTTCTGCATTCTTGTATAACAAGATTGCTGTAAGTAGGTGTAAAAGCATTTCCAGAGTCTGAAATCACGGAGGTACTATGGTTTGAGTGTTAAATTGTCTTAAAGGGTACAAGGTATGCATATGCAGCTGGATTATCTAGAGGCTGAAGAATTTTGTAATTAAGAACTAACAGACCTCTAGTAAAATGTTTATCATGTTACTAAGTAAGGATACTTAATTTAATTATTTTGACAACCATAGGTTAGTTTCAGTTGGAAGTTATTCATGAAATATGAGTGCACTTTAGTCATATTTTATGAAAATACTGAAATCTGAACTTGAGACAGGCAACACTGCACGATAAAACATTGGGAGTCTGTGTGTCTGTGTGCAGAGGATGGAAAAACTCCTTTGTTTTTACCATAAGATGTGTGAGTCAGCTGGGAGTAAGTGACACTCCACTATGCAGGTTTACTGGGTGTCTGCTACGAGGATTTCAGGAGGACAGCAGGTTTTCTGCTTTCCACATTTCTCCTGAAACCTCTGCATGTTATTACACAGCTGAAACAGAATACAGGATGGGCTGTAGGAAGATGTAGTATTATTCCATCTGTAAGAGAAAAAAGTCACTTAACTTTCTCTTTGTTGTGTTATTCGAGATTCACAGGACCTCTTCTCACTTGAATGCTAAATGTCAAATTCCCACAGAACCCACCCCTTATTCTCTTGAAATATAATGGCAAACATTTGTCTACGGCAGTTAGTGGGTTTTGTATTTTAATGTTATAATATTGATGAAATTCAAGTGCTTTATTTTAATGTTATTTACTACAGAAGTCAATTGCTTAATCAAAAGCCGATTCCTTTAGGCAGAAAATTTGCTTCCCCAAATTCCAGACGTTTTAGTGTTTATTCTTTTGGACTTGGATAACGTATGTTCTATAGCTTAAGCTTCCCTAGTCTGTCTCAGGATTTCATTAACATTAGTTGAAATATTAGCATGTTTCAGAACTTGTGTGCTCCTCTGTGCTGGTTCTATGACCAATATTGTCTCTCTCCCAGATTTCTCAGCTGCTGTGGACAATCAGAATGCACCTTGGCATATCACTAGCACTGATGGACACTTTTCAGTGACTCTAGATGGAGCATACCTGACATTCAGCTAAGATGGTCCTGTGTCTTTAAAAAGGGCTTAATACCCTTTTGTATTATGAAATCAAATTAACAGCTGACAGAATGCATCATGTTAAACTTTTGCCAGTTTCCTCTTGGTTTTCCTCTCCAGGAAAAGCCAGTTCTGTACAGAACAAATCTTTTGCAGTCATGCATTCTGGCTTCTCAATGAGTTGATTTATATTAAATTTATATTAAATGGGTTTATATTATTTGGGTTGTTCACCCAAATATTCTGTACTATGTCAGGAGATAGGGTAAAAGCAAAGAAAGTGCTCAGAAATATCCAGTTTCCTTTTAATCCCTTAATTTCCTTTTAATAGTATTTTCTTTGCATAGTTCTTGACATATGCGTTTTAATGACTCTGTTCTCCTGATCGTGTTGCATTAAGCCTACAGATTCAGGTGAGAAATACTCGTTTGGAATGTAAGAGTCCAACCAGAAGTCTGTGATGAAATGAGAACTGCTGAGGAGGTTGTCAGAGCAGCTGCATGGAGGAGAACTGTCCTCTTACAAGCAGATTTGAGAGAGGCCTCAGGTAGGATTCGTGAAAGTGATGAAGACAAGAAGAGGAAATTTAAAAGGGGAGTTTGCAGATTATGGAAGAAAGTAGATGGGATGATAAGAAAGATAAATTTGTTTGGGTGGAGATCATGTCTTTCCCGTGATTTATAGAGTTTCTCAGAATTCAAAGAAAAGCTGTGCTGACTCGTGGCTGTCAATATCAAGACATCTCATGAATTCAAAGCAGAAAGGTTTATGGGGCTGTGGTACAAAGTAGAACTTTAACATACCCCATCCCCACCCACCCTTCCTCCTCATTCTGAATATGTCTGGAGAATTCAAAAAAGTTTCAAGTTAAACCATCATTTTATAAGAGATAATGTAATGAAGTCAAAGCTAAAGGAGAGTTTATCCTGTCCCTGACTTCTTTTCCTTTACCAGGATGATTCAGGCCTGGATTTCTTAAATAAGAGGGAACAGTAGTTCATGCCTCCTCTGTTTTCGCTCCAGCACTGTTGGCTTGCACTTATCCTGTGCAAAATCCTTCCCTTGGATGTACATCCAGGACAATGTGTGCTGTACTAAAGCAGATCTATTTAGCTGAGGCTGAAGTTTTAGGTCAAGGAGTCTGTATGAGAGGAGAAGAAATCTCGTATTTCACTCTAGAGTTTCTCAGGAAAAAAAATTTGGCATTAAATATTGCTCTCTAGTTGATTTTATTGCTTCCACTGCCTTCTACTCTTTCCTATTCTTTATTTGACAAGTATGAAAGAAAAGTTGGACTGAGTTTTAGAAGCAGCTTGGGCATGTGTGACTCAGTTGCCAAATTCTAATGTACATAGCTGCTCACTAACCAAAGGTCTTCTTGACGTGCAGCAGTCTGAACTCTTCCCTCAGAAGCTCATGGAGCCCTAATGTCAAATCATTGATCTGTGGAGATCAGAGCTGGGGCTCTCCCAGTGTTGTCAGAGTGGGTTTTAATGGTGCTCTAAAGGTAAACGCCAAAGAAAGGTGAAATATCTGCTTAAAGTTACCACTCTCAACCAGCTCTTTAGTTATGAAGTAATTTCTTAACCATGTATATTTGCAGTACTCTGGAAATACTGAAAAGCATAAAACAATAAGTGAAGGGTTAAATTAGGAAACACAGTGTTGTTTTGTGTACTGTACTTAGGTAGATTTATATCTTTATCATTTTGTTCTCATTCCAAGTTGAAGTGGAAATTGGGCAAAGAAAGATTAATGGTCACCAGGCAGGGACACAGTGACTGGAGTGATGTTGCACGTGTTATGTTGGTCCCAATTATTTTGTTCAATAGCAGGATTTAGTTATACACCTGCATTTTGGAGAAGTTTGTCATCTTGTCATTTGTTGTGACAAGGTGAAAGTTGCTTATTTAGATCAACCCAAATCATCTTCATCTGGATAATTCTGCTTCCTGTTTAATTTTCAAAGACAAAGCAGAGGTTGTCTTTGAGGATGATAGTTGTACCCAGTGATTTTGCATTATTCTGTACTTGGCTGGTTTTTACCATAGGTGAAGAGAAAGGCAAGGTAGGGAGGTGTAGATCTTGGCTTCATTAATTTGCCTTACCTGGGAAGTCTGATTATCAGGATTTTGATTTTAATTGAGACTATTTGCTGCACAGTCCAGTTGTTTCACAGTTCACTCTCAGTCCTTTTGCCCTCTTCTCACAGAGGATGTTCAGGGTTGAGAAATGGCATTTTGTCACCATTCATTAAAATCCTTATCCTATCCTTCAGCTTCTTGAAAAAACGCTTTCCCTTAAGTCTCCTGGTTGTAAGAAAATCACTACTAAAGCAGTGCCTGCACTAGATTATTTCATTAGTGCTACTAGATACTGCTACTGCCTAGCTTAGCAGCCTCCTCCTTCACTGAGGATGGTCAAGCTATTTTATCTGGAACATGGGTGAACATATATATATCTGCTGTGTTCTTGGAGATGTAAACTGGTCTCCTGGAATAATCGAGAGCTTTATGTTTGATAAGTAGTTACTGGCCCACCCCCTTCCTAATTGTTGATTTTTCTTCTGTCTTTGTCAGCTCTGGAAGCCTTGTAACTCTGTTCTGCTCCCTTGTTCAGGATCAGAGTTAAAATAAAAAAACTGACATATGAATAATATTTCTGCTTAAAATGAAATCATTTACCTCACATGGCTGCTAACCAGCTTCAGAAAGTAACAAACACAGTGCTACCCGTCTGTTTCAAAAATCACATGCTAATCTGGAAATTTGGTCCCACTGGATGAAGATCAAATGAACAATATTATCCTTTTGCACTCAGCCACACGTGCCCTGTGTACACAATCTGGAGGGAAGGTGTAAATAGTCAGTGTTTAGGATTTATGAAATGTTAGCTTATTCTGCCCAGCAGCCTGATGTGCTCAGGGTATAAACAGATCAGTCTTTACTTGATCTTCTGCACCTCATGTTTTTTGACATCACCATAAATTCATATTGTATTTTTATGGAAGCTGTAGAAAAGAAGTGGCACGTCTTTGGCAGCCTTGGCACAATTTTATTTTGCATTAACTGTAATATTCTATTTTTCCTACACTGCAGTAATTCTGGAGCTCCTTTTATCATTTTGGTATTTAAGCCACTCTTGCATAATATGTTTTTTTTTTGTCAAAGCATCAATGGTCTTTTAATTTACCTGTGAAGGAGAAAATGTGTGCTTGATTCTGCTACAGGGCCTCTCTCAAGTCTTGTTACGACAGAATATGGGAATAGCCCTCAGAATAAACATAATCTTTAAATTCTGTGGGTTTTCCTAGCAAGTACTCATGCTATAAAAACTGTCACGGAAAGAGTTTAGTTTTTGTAGTTTTTTGTCTTAACGTATCCTTCAGGAAAAGAGTATCTTCACATCTCTTAATGGTGTGATAGCTTTCAAATGTGTTGTTGTCTGAACTCTTGATTAAACAAAATGGTGCTGATTGCAGCAGGGTGGCTAAACGTGGACAGAAGTGGCTATTGCAGCCTGCTCGCTAAGAAGTCATTTATCAAAGTTTTATCTGATTTCAGAGGCATTAGGTTTATCAGTCACCGTTTATAAATGGCATGTCATCAGCATCAAACCGGAGCAAAGCCTGGCTCAAGTGCTGCTGTAAAGCAAGTGTAAACATCCCCTGCAGATGCACTGTGTCCTTACCTTAGGAGCTATGTCATGCACCATATAGCAACCCTCAGCATTTTCTTTAGTTCTGGAATCGTTTGGATGATGTTGTGTTGGTGATCAGAGTTTGATTTTTGCTCCTCACCCAACCCCAAAAAGGTTATGGATTGAACTCTTGGTGAGAAAAGCAAAGGCATTTATTTGGTGCAATGTGTAGAAATACGCAGTGGGATGTATAGAAATAGACAACTGGAAAAGCTGAAGGTGTTGGGGCCAGCAGGTGACAAGACTATTTGATATTCAAGGGAAATATGGAGGGAGTTTTATTAAACCTGTACATTTGAGCCTAAATTAACCCAGGTGGTTTTTATAACCAGCCTAAGAAAAAAAAGTGCTAAACCCTCAGCTAGACAGACACCCTGACTTCTCACTTGGTTTTTGGGGTATGTTTTAAAAATATCAGCACTCAATTCTCTATTTGCAAACTTAAGCTCCAAAATGTTTATTAATGGTGAGAAGATTGTTTTAGACCCTTGAAAGCATACACAACTTCTTTAAGTGATTGTGAAGGTAAATCTTATTGTCTGGGGAAATGACTTCTGCACAGCCATTTCTTTTATTGCTGTGCTGAATGTGAAGGCATTACTCACTTTAATAAATCCTACTGTATCTCTCAGTCTGTGTAGGCTGATATAAATATCTCCAGTTATGTCATATTACCACCTTTGTACAGCTAATGTTACATTCTTGATGACTGGTGGCTGATAAATGCAAAACCTCATTTGGTTTGTGAGTGATTGAATGCTAACACTGTTTAGATTTCTTAATATACTTGTATTAGCATGAATAAGTAATGAGCATGCCAGGCTTTTTTGAATATTTGATTGTATCTTTATAATGGATTTGTGTCTCTCTCTTTGTGCTAATGTCATTGTAACTTTGTTGGTGTCATAACTCCAAACCCTAGCAATCGATCTTTATCAGAATATCTTAAGTCAATTACCCTCTCATGGCCAAATTACTGTGTCATAATACTTTTCTTATAAAAGTATTCTGCATATTGCATTTAGGATACAAATAGGTACTAATTCTATCTGCAGTATATTCCTCATTTCCTCATTGCTGTGAGTGTATCGACCCGTCCCGTCTCTGTAAGCACATATATGCATACATGAAACATTAAAGCTTCTTCTAATTTCTGCTCTTTATTAATAGGCTGCCTGACCCTTACTACTCAAATTCAGCCATCTCTTGTGTGCCCTAGACTTCTGCTGCTTCTAAAGGAATTAAGCCCTAATGTTTACTGTTTCTTGGAAATCATAATCCATCATTTTGTTTAGTGATTATCGTAGGAAGAAAAATATTATTTTGCCAGAGACTTCTAGTTATTCTATTACCTTAAAAAGACTTGCACTTGCAGTGTAGTGGATTTTCTTTCATTATCTTAGGTCCTGTTTGCTGACTGACACATTTAACAAGTAAAATAATTGGAAGAAATGCTATTTTTTTAGCTTATTAGTGGTTCCTAAATATATAGTGTGTTTTCTATGGAAATATACCTCAAGAGGAGACTGCTGGACCAGTGATACTGGCACGGACCGGGGAATATCTGGGCATGCACTGTTTTGTCTCAGTGCTTCTGAATTTGTACTTCTGTTTTGAGGTCCCAAACAGTATTTTTGGTTATAGAAAATTCAAGGCCTGTTCTGTGCATTTCAGTTTGTGACGGACTTAAAACCCTGCTGCTTCATGTGAGGTGTTGGATCCATTCCTTCACTGTTACCACAGTACAGCTGAAACACAGACCCAGCTGCTGTATTTAATTACTTGGTTTAACCAGCAGAACCAGTGTGAGCTGCAATATAGGACTACCAGAGGTGAATCTGCCCCTTTCCTTTCCTTTAAAATCAGCAAGCCAAAAATGCTTCCCATTTTTTAGCTATATTAATCAAAATACACTAATAATAATGTTAAGCAAAGTAACTCTGTAACAAGGAGCAAACAGAACTGCTGAATGAGGGAAAACCCCCCCAAAATGGGATTAAAATAAATTACTTCTGCCTGCCAGAGGCTAGCAAAGAGATAGTCCTCCTATTTTGCTCTTCAGTCCATTGGCTTAGTGGCTTCTGGATTAAACCAAACTTCACGGAGTCTCTCTAATTTCTAGATTTTTTTTTCCTCAGCTCCAGAGTTTGGATCTGTGATGTTGACACATCCCTTCTTTTTTCTGGAAACTTCCAGTCTGGGTTTTGCTGCAATCTATGCCCCTGCTGCCCTCAGTGTCCTGCTCTGGCTGTTCCTGTCTGCTGGCAGGGATGAATCTCAGCTCTCCAAGGGAAGGGGAATATTCCTGCCTTGCTTCTGTACAGGGTTCAATGAGCATGTAAATCTTTGGAACAGGGCAATCAAACAATCTTTCTTTGCTGCCCACAGAACATCCCAAACGGGCTGTTTGCAGTCCTTGTATGGTAAACTATGAGGAAACCCATCAGATTCTTTTCTTTGTCCCAACCTGTCGCCGTGCAGGATGGGCACAGCACCTTGGTCTACTTTGTGCCCCAAAAATAGGGTATAGGATGTTAATAGAGTGAATTTTAATATTTTATATGATGTAAGGCAGGACAATGTTGGGATTAACAAATGAGAACCTGAGGAAATGGCCTTCATTCCCCCAAATTTTGTCTGTCTTCAGTGAAGGGAGTAAAAATGCTTCCTGAGGGTTTCCTCCTTATATACCAGAAAGAAGTTAGGGAGCATAATTTCTGGGAGAAGTCCATGAAGGTACATCTCCGTTTTCCTGCAGACCTAAAACATGTGCTATCAAGGTGTGCCAACATAAGCCCATGGGAATGTTACAAAAAGCTGTAATGGAAACATCTGGAAACACCTTAGACTTCCACAGACTTGTCAGTGATTAATCCAAAGATGGAACTTTGGAAAAAAAAGGTGAATCTTCTTCACCTGTTTTATTTTGAAACTCTCACTCCACCTTCCCTTCAGCTTGTAGTCTTTATTCCCTGCTTTCATTCACACTCTGCATTCGCTCTAGCATGCCATTTGTTCAGGCCTGCTTCCCATGAATTTTTATTCCATGTACTCATGTCCCATGTTTCAGACACGAGCAGCATGGCCTCTGGATCAGCAACAGCTCACATGGAGTTTTACAGATCTTGTCCTATTAGAACAGGCCATATATTCTGTAGTTTAATAGAGTTATGTGGGAGAATGAGAAGGGTCACATCTCCCTCTGTTTTTCCACAGAAGAAAATGAATGTGGTATAGTTCATATTGATGCCAAGTACATAATCATATTTCCCTCCTACTTAGGAAACCTTAGCCTCAGAATTTTATGGTAGATGAGCAGATGCATTGCATGGGATGTTTTCCAGATTCCTTTTTAAAAATCTGAGTCACTCAGTGTTTGCCATGCAAAGTCCTTTACTCTGTAACAACGTCCCTGGACCATTTGAATGTGTACCAGGAAACATGCTGAGCAAATTACTGGACTGAATAGCAAATTTTTAGTAAAGTTTGTCATTCAAGTTAACAAAGTGACAAGGATGCCAAAAGAAAAAAAAATCTAAAAGCAAGGCCTATGTTTGTATCCATTTTTTGAAAAATTCTTGATTTTTGCTTTATGGAATATGCACAGCCCTGCCCTATGTGATGGCATCATGTGGACCAGCTCTGGTGATTTGAAGGATTTATAAACCTACTAATTTGAAAGAGTGATACCTAAAATCGACCTAGTGGACAGTTTCAGAGCATTCCTAACTGCACAAAATTTCAGTATCACTACAACTTTTCTGCAGTGATTTGTATTTGCTGTGTTGAGCATCTCTCCATTATGCAGGCTGAATTTTGAGGATCCCTTTGTTTCTATGTAATTTCCTTTTCTTTCCAAGTACTATGCAAAGAGGCATCACTGGGTGATGTTCAGCCATGCAGGTCAGCCCTCAGGCCCTCATCTTTGAGGAGTGGTGCTGCAAAAAATATCCAGAAGTTTACTTTTCTTGATTCTTGTCTCCTTACTACAGTTTACCATGCAAATAATTTCCCATGAGTGTTTGTTTCAGTGTTGATAATCTCACGTTCCTTTAATTCTCTGAAGATTTCAGTGAAGTTGTCTCTGGTGACAAATATCCATTCTGTTAAGTTTAGAGAAAGAATTTCAGAACATTTGTAAGAATACGTTTTTGATGACCTAAGTTTATACGAATTTTTGGGACAATAAATAATTCAAAATGGTGCTTGGCTTTAAATAGCATGATAAGGTTGCAGATCACAGGAAGACTTATGAAATAAAGAGTCTTACTGTGCCCATACACCTATAACTGTCCTTTCACATCTGTTTTGTGTTTTTGTATTTTCCCAGCACTTTCTGAGCCACAATTCCAATTGTGGTTTTATTAAATGAGGTAGAAATAGATTGCTCTAGGGGCAGGTGAAAGCAACATCTGGCTTGCTAATGTTATGATTGTCAGAGAATAAGGACAGCTTTTCTCTCTGATTGTAATGTTATTCTCCTAAAATGGAGAAAAAGAAAAAAAAAGTATTTTCTTTGGGATGCTTTTTCTTTGAAAGGGCTTTATGAGGATATGCCATTATAGAAATTGTTAAGTACCTCCTTAAATGTTAGTAACCCAAAGATGCAAACTTCAGCAATAGGAAAGAAAACCTAATTTCTTCAGAAATGGATTGCATTTCATTCATGCTATTTGAATAATTTTGATCACTGGAAAATTGAAAGTGGCATTTTTCAAAAGAAGGCTTGACAATGATCTCAATTCTGTGGGTGCAAGTAAACTTCCTAATAAGTCTCCCTGGGCTCTCTGTCTGACATCTGTGGCTGGTCCTGGAAGCTGGCAGCAGCTGGAACAGAATGAGCTGCTCTGCCTGGTAAAACCCAGCACAAAACCCCCTCCTCACTGCTGCTCCTCAACCTGGCACAAAAAGCACCAGGACTGGAGTCACACAGACAAAGCTTTCTTACTCTGAGGATTTACCTTCTTTAGTGTTTGGTTTTATTCTGACTGATATCTGTCACATCTGGTGAGGAGAAATGCTACCTACTCTTTTAGAGGAATCCTTTCTGTGAGGTGCTTTCTCTTGGGGCACAGGACAATCTGTATGGAGAGTTACAGGCCTTGAAAACAAGACCCAGGTGGCTGAGGGATGATAAACCTTGGAGTTAGGCAGTCCTGGGTTCCTGGCTCTGCAGCAGCCCACTCTGTGACCTTTCATTTAATTCCCAGCCCAGATATAAGCTGAAAATCATATCCTAGAAATCATGTACTCTTTTGTTGGATACCTCCTAATTTTTTTTTTCTTTAATAAACTGTATTATTGTTTTAGTGGGCTTTTTGAGAATTGTCAGGACACTGCATTTTCCCTGAGCTGGAAAACTTTATTTAATTCAGTAGTATAAGATGTGTTAAGTTTGAAATCTAGTGTTTGTTTTCCTTAGAAACTTATGGATTTATATATTGCAAACTTCCCTGGGTGAGAAAGACTCTTTTCTCAAGTTCCTTGGCAGAGTGGTTTTTCCTATATATTTCCTGGTTGAAATTTCTTTCTCCTTTTGATTGCTGAAAGACCATTATCAGTTCTTTTTTTTTTCTTCCCATGATATAAAAGCATGTTAGGGGAAGTTAATTAACAGTCTGTCCTTTTCCATATTTAAGGGTTTTTAAAATCTGTTTAGCTCCTGGGAGAAGTTTATATTAAAATAGAATATTGCATGGAGAAGCCACCTACATATATTAGTTCTGTGGTAAAAGACACAACGAAGGAGACAGTGACTTTCTGTCTTGCTTAGAATGTATACTAGGCATTTCCATGGTGATTAGTGTTTTATAAATGTCAGAGATAAATGGTCACAAGGAACTGCTGTAAACAGTAATAAGAATTGTAATAAAGGCTTGAACAATTCTCCCAGTTTCCTCTTGTGATTCACTCCCTATGAAACTACAACTCGTGGACCTACCTGACCAAGCTAAAGAGGTCACATACAGAGCTGAGATTATTTTCTAACCACCTGAAACTTCTCTATTTTAACTTAATTTAAAAATATGTATTGCCATACAGTGGCTCAAATGATAGCAATATATTTTTTATAAAGTTGGCCTCATTCATTATCAAAATGTACTCACCATTTGTGGGAGAAAGTCATAATTAGCCCACAGGTAGGAGAAGTGGTAAATGCCACCTGCCAGTCGGTGGAGCCCTGCCTGGAGTACAGAGCCTGTCACTGGAGGGGCAGTGCTGGTGTCAGCTGCCAGGTCACCAGGGAGAATAGAGCTGGAATGATGGTATTGTTGGCACCATTGAATGATATGAAGTCTGTTTTACTCATAAGCCTATGATCTATAAAATTGACCAAATCCCAGACTGTACCTCATACCCAGGCATCTTCTGTATTCGTATCTGGCAGTCTGTGGTACTTGGGAAGGGAAGGTGGTGCAAGTCTGTCTTCTTTCCTAAAGGGATGTACATGGAGTCATTCTCTATTTACTGCTATGGAAGTGCCTCTATGCACAAATTGCATTTATTACAATAAATGCTGAGTTCAGGTTGAGCCTTGTCAAGAGAATAATTTCTCATCAGAGGGATGAGCTTAACTCACACAAAGTTAGTTGAAAACAGTTTCCTTGAGTTCCATCAAAATCAACATTGGTAGGATCTGTGATTAAGGTTGACCTTGTTTATTCCAGAGTGGTATCTTTTCCTGATTCTCCATGGTCAAGAATCTGATCCTATTGATTTCTCTGTGACAGCAGTTTGATATTCAGAAAAAAGTGTCTTTGTGAGTCTGGGGTTTCCAGGACAGAACCAGCACCCAGAGCCCACTCCTGGTCTCGCTGCAGTGTGTGGTAACACTTTGCCAGCTATATAAACATCTTATAAATGAAGAAAACACTTGTGACTTCAGGGCTCCCATGTTCTGAACTCTTATTTCATCTTGTCTGAAGCAGCAAAATTAACATGAATATTTTACCTATTTCGTCTTTTTCTCTCTGTTCTGTTTAATTTCATTCCTTTTATTGTGGACACCATATGAGTTACAAGTGTGTTCAAAATGCCATTCTATATGGTTTAATCTCTCTGGTGGTTACTGGATTTGAGTGCCTGTAACAAACCAATTGCTCTTAGCAGTTTCCCCTCATTGTAAGATGTTTGATGTGATCACTTAGAACCTTGTAAGCTTAAGGTTTTGAGGCAACAGTAACGAAAATAAAAATTACCTCATCTCTTTAGATTGTTATGTGCTCTGCATTAATTCATACAATGGATTTTTTTTATACCAAAGTTTTCTTAAGATATGACAAGTGATTATTTCTTTAAGTATGTACTCTATCCATTATTAAATTGATTATTCAAATCTCATTTAAAACAAGAGGCCAGATGGCAATATTCCAGTATTTGTTGCTACTAGCAACCAAAAACCCCAAACTGAATGATTTTCCATTTTTCACTGTAGATGAAGGGATCTCTTCATTTTACATGCAATAAAAAAAAGCTACAGCTCACCAATTATGAAACCAGATTGTTATACTAATACTTTATAAAAATCATTCACTGACATTCTGTTACACTTGTTGATGACCTCCTGAAGTATGTGATCTAATTCTAGGTTTGTTAACTTTGTTACCAATTATAATTTCTAGTTAGAATAATATTGTCATGAAAAGAAGGCTTTTTTCTTTTTTGTTATATCTTGCTCAGATTATGAGACTCTAATTAATGAGATTATGGCTATTCTAAGAAAGTATGAGAAAAAAATAAAATCAAGAAGAGCTCAGAACATAATTTACCTGGTGGCTGGTACATGTGTTTCAAATAAAAGTATTTTGAGAGTAAACTTTAACGTGATATAAAAATGGCCTTTCAAAAAGTAACTGGGGAATGAGTGATTAATGTATCCTCAGAAGTATTTGTGATTTAAAAAAATGGGGAGTGAACCAATACCTAGCACTGGCTCGGTGTCTCACTTGTTAGCAATTAGGAGTCTCATAGCTGACCACTTTGGCTAATTAGCCAAAACATGACAGTGGGGCTGGGACTTCCTAGATCTCTTCCTTCACGGGGGATTGCTGTGTAATGGAAAAAAGTGATGTCACACTAACTCATTAATTGGTATCAGGGAAGTGATAATGACAATAATAAAGATAAATATGCAGAAGTAACTTTATTTTCATAGAAGGGGCTGTTTTGCATACCACTAATTTCTTCATGTGCACTTATAGCCATGTAAACCTGTTTCCTACCTATGTGAACCTTGTCACTGCAGATATGAAAGCAGGGTATTTTAATCACCACCTGTCGAAGCTCTGTTTTGGCAATAGAATTAAATGGTCTTGAGGTGCATTTAGTTTGTTACTTCTTGCCTGTTCTTGACTCCCTATGAAATCAGTAGTAAAATTCCTACTGGCTGTGGCACACACTGTGGTCCTGGTTTTCCTTGGTTGCTTTATAGGCAGTGAAATTGTTGGTCAATGGATTTCTGCAAAACTTTAAACACTATATACTTCATACAAGTACTAGATATACTCTATAAAAGTTATATTTAGTGTTATTTATTAAATATAACTTGACTTTTTGCTCACTCTGGGTAGGGGATGAGAAAAGGGATCCTAAATGGCAGATGAGAGATTGCTTAATGTGCTATCAGGAAAATCTGAGAGGTTGTAGTAAAGAGTCTAGCATAAGAAAGGAAAAAGAAGATGCAAATATGAAAGTATCCTTTTGTTATTGAATTTAGGAAGAGATTTTAGTAAGTCAAAAATTCTCACACCTTTTGAAATAACATACTTAGTTAATAGCAAACATGCTCAGCTCCTTAACCCAGGGACTATTTATACTCTGGTAGTTTCAAGAAACAAATATTAACTTATAAATGTAATGACAGCAAAATGTGCTAGCATACATGTTAAGTTTCTAATCAAACATTGCAAAAATTCATTAATCAGTATTTCATAGTTCATTACAGTCTGACTAATTTTGAAATCCTTCATGTAAATTGATTAAATGTCTTCAGTATTCAGATAAATGGGCTTTTGTTTTAAGCAACCTTTACTGTGAAGTCCATATTTCTCCAGGATTGAGGCCTGGTAACATTTGACTGTCATGTCTGACATACTAGACAGTTGCCATTTCACCCCTTCTCCTTCCCCTCCTCTCTGTTCCAAATATCTCATTGACCAATTGCGAGAAAAATATTCTTAAATCTTCTTTAGACGTACCAGGTCATGGTTAGAGAGTGCTCCATCATCTGCTGTCATCAGTCACACTAAAGCCTTTTTTTTTTTCTCTTTTTAATAATACAACTCTGCCTGTATCTGAAGGAACTGTTTTGCTGCCTAAACAGCAGACAGGAGCACCTCAGGTTGGTGACTGAGCCTTGTTTTATGCAAGCCAAAACACCTGAGAAATACTCTGAAGGCAACAGCTTGGCTGTGGCACTTAGCTCTGTGTGCACAAGCACAGAACCAGGGTAGCTGACTATCCCTGTACCCTCAGCCCTGGGGAGCTGACCATCCCTGTAGCCCCAGCCTCAGGGATCTGACCATCCCTGTAGCCCCATCCCTGGGAAATGACCATCCCTGTACCCCCATCCCTGGGGAGATGAGCATCCCTATACCCCCATCCCTGTGGAGCTGACCATCCCTGTACCCTCATCCCTGGGATCTGACCATCCCTGTAGCCCCATCCCTGGGAAATGACCATCCCTGTACCCCCATCCCTGTGCAGCCCCAGCAGCCACTGCCCAATTCCAGCACCCAGACAGACGGGCACAGCTTGGTTCCCTCTGAGGCTGAGCTCCCTGAAAGGAGAGGAAAGGCTCTGCCTCCACTGAGCACTGTTAGGGCTCAGATTTTACAGTTTTATGTAAAACTGTGATGGGAAATTAATGGAGCTGCTACAACACATAGTGCCTTTTATTAGAGAGACCCCATTCCTTCTGTGAAAACATCCAGCAGCTCACCTGCATGGCAGGTGCAGAGAACAGTCTCATAGAGTCCTCTGCAAAATAAATCCTCGTGAAAGCAAAGTTCTGGCTTCAAAAGTAATGGCCATGTTCTCATTTGCTTTACTGAACAATTGGAAATTTTCTATTGTGAGTTTCTACTGTGGGTTGCCAACTGGCTTTTCAGAAGTGTTCATCAGTTTAATTATTTCAGAGCTCATACAGAGTGTATGTAAGGGCCCAAGGGTGGCCAGCATGTATTAAGCTCTCAAATTCAAATCTGACTGCAGAAGTTTGTTGGTCATTTAGCTCACCATTGTGAAGACCCATGTGTACCCAGAAAAAGGATTCACTCTGTCTTCTCTTGGGTATTTTTTTTAAGCCTAGTCTACTCTTTATATACAGATAATCATGCCTGTCCTGAGTCTCTGTGCTACCTTTTGCACCAGTTTTGACAATATATTTGAAGAGGTTCAGTTTTGAGATACATTCATGCATATTTTTTGATTTTGGAGCTTTTTAGTCAAAAATCCTTTAGTCAAACTCTTTAGTCTTACTCAAACTCTGATACTCTAGGTCACTAATTAACACATCAAGTTGCTTTCAGCGCTTCCCAAGACCAGTGTTGTTCAGCAAAAGCTTTTTGAGATAAGACAAATGTTGGGTTCTTATTCATGGGAAGAGTCTTGGTTGTTTCTTGGAAGTTGTACTATAAGAACCATAGAACAAAGCCCAGCAGGTTTGAGCCATCTCACAGGTGTATCTGCTTTCCTCCTAATTGATGTAATTAAAAGTGTAAGTGTTGGATTCAACTGAAGGAACCTGGGAGGAGTTAAAGGAGATTTCTTCATAATCTTTGACCAAGTTATTAAAATGAGACTTTCAAAGGTGTTAGATACTTAACTGAAATCAAAATCCCTTGGAATATTTGAGCTGAGATGCTCACTCTTGTCTCTTGCTGGATTTTGGTACACCTGATACCAAGAGCTGTCAGAGAGCTCATTGGCATTTTGGCCATAATGAGCAGGGAGAGAAAGGCATTCTTCTCTTTTTCAGACTTCTCTTTCTGCAGACTCTTTGATCTTAATAGTAAAATTTAATCTGTTTCCTGTCCTATCAGTCTGGAGAGAAAAAGGAAAAAACTGGAAAAGGACTATTTCAAGTAAATTATTTTACACTTAACAGATCCCAAGTTACATTTATTTCTGCAACGCTATTCCTAGGGAGCATTTTATTTAGAAAATTAATAAATCTTTCAGAAATCACTTACATATGATAGTTGTCTGCCAATTTGGTGGTTTCGAGAGTAAATTCTCCTTTAAGGTTTGCAAACCTGATTTCCAGTGGTAATACTTTTTTTTTTTAATATTTAAGTAGTAGCCTGATCACTAACTGTGCAATAGTAAGTGCTTCAGCCTCGTTTCCTTCTGAAATTTTATAGCAGGTGCCTTCAGTAAAGATATTATACTTACAAGTGTAAGGTGAGCAGAATACAGAGAATACACCTTTGTGTTACCTGGGAGAGATACCAGCATGTATGAGGGAAAAATATTGAAGCAATATGTACTTTTACCTAGCTTTTATGAACATGAAGTTTTGAAACAATTTATCCCTCACTTCAGTAATATTTGTGTCTTTCATAAATCATATTTACATATATTTTATGGAAAAATATCTCCTCTTACTGCTTCTGTAATAAAAGAGTCTTTACAAATCTGCTCCCTAATAAATTAAAAGTAGCTGGCCACATCTTTTTGGAAAATCATAAAGGGGAATTAAGTGCCCAGCTGCCATTAACTTTTGATGATGCCTGAGAAAATCTGCCAGAAGATTTCTCACAGATGCCTCCGAACCTAGTGGTCGAGAGTGTGTTTTGATTTCAGGGGCCAGAAATTTGCCATGTTACACCCTGCATTTTGTCTCAGAGAGGGTCATTTTTGGTGATGTGTCCACTGTGGTGTTTTTCATGTTGGCATTCAAAGCCTGAGGGTGCTTTCCCCTTCCTGGTGCTGGCTTTGCCTGTGGAGGTGGCTGCATGAGAGCAGACTTGTAACTTCCTGCTTGTCTGATCAAATACGGTGTGCCTTTGAAGAATTATCTATTACCCCAAAATTAGTGGTTTTATTTTCTTTGACTATAAATATGCTTGTTTCAGATTATGATGCGTCTGTTATCGCTCACTAGTGTGTTTCATATTTAGCTACATATTCCATGGGCTGACCTCTCCTACCAGAATGAGATGGAGAAATCAGCCTTGGGAAAAGGAAAGGAAAGGTCTGGGCTGTGGTGATGCTTAGAAGTATTTCTTTCACACCATGAATTCCCAGTTTCTTACCTGGTTTGTAGTGGAGCCAGGCAGTGTTATCAAAAAGAGAGTGGGGAACAGCTTTGGGCAAGTCTGCAGTGGAAGGTGGCACCCTGGTTTCTCCCAGGTGTCTAAAACTGGAAAGTCCATCGGTCACAGTTAGAAATGTTCAGGGGAGTTATCTGCTTGCCCAAGGAAATTAAGCAAAAAACTACAAAAATCTTTAAAGTTTTGTACCTCTCCTCTGCTGATGAATTTTTTGCCCCACAGTCTGTTTACATCCCTGTCTTCTGGTGTTTATTGTGGAATTAGGTTGCAGAGAAAGGATGGAAAGCACCAGCCCAGAGTCCCTCATGCTCTGGCCTAAGTCTGACTAAACCCAGCTCCGCCAGCTCTGAGAGGTTTCAGGTTTTTCATGGCTCCCCTGGCGTCAGCTGAATGCTTTACCCTTGGTGGTGGCAGCAGCTGCTGAAACAGGGCCACAGTAGAAATAATATTGCTGTAGCTCTGTAGGCAATGAGCTAAAAATGAGCAATCATGGCCCAAAACAATCTATGGACTTGGGGAGTAAAATAGTCCAAATGGCTTAATTAAGTCTTTGTGCAGATGAATTGTTGATCCAAAGATGAATGTCTAAAGAAGGGTTTATTTTCCTGAATTAAAAATTATGAAGTAAATTAAAAGAAAATAAAAAATGGAGGTTTGCCTATAATTAAGATTTCTTTATGTAGGCTGGGATTTTTTTCCTCCTCTCATCCAACTTTAAACCTATTAAATTAAAAAGCAAAGAAAACCACTGAAATCTGTCCTGTGTGCAGTACCCAATAGTTTGATTAGAATTAATATGCTTTGGAAAGTAAAGTAAACTATAGGTAATTTTTCAAATAAAATCAAGAGAAACTTTGCAATTTAATGGTGATTTAAGTACTTTTTGTTCTTACTTATACTGGCAAATTTGAGCTGGATTAGGTGGGAGGACTTACATATTTAACAAAACATTTCATAAAAAATTAGGGAAAGTGTCATTTAATCAAAACCAAAAAATTACTTTCTGAAAATATTGTCAATACTCTAATAAGAATTATTTTAAAAGGTTTGGCTAGACTTTGAATCTAAGCAGCTAACATTAGACGAGAGCTATGTAAAGACTATGTAAATCCAACTTGAGTTTCCATTATTAACCATTAATCTTAAAATAGATGAATCCACAGACACTGGAATCATACACTGATAATTTAATATAAATGTATTAGACTTGCTAATAATATTCTGCCAAGGACTGTTTTAAGCATCTGAAAAAAAGAAAAAAGAAAGCAGAGACCAATTCATAGTAATAAAATAATTTTAGACAGCATCTTAGTTTGGGGAAATATGTTTTCTGTTGCAGAATTTCAAAGGATAAAAATATTTTTTAAGTGTTCTCCTTATGCTTCTATTGTATTTTTACTTTATTGCTGGTGATTTCTACTTTTGACTAGCTAATGGGAATGTATTTTTTCTCTGTATTGCTATTACCTCTTCCTGCTACTTTCCAGGTCACTAATTTTTCTGCTTAGAGTTCATTCTGCTTAGACCGATATGCTGTCTTTTTTAATGAGGTTATTTCTGGGTTATTAGCCTTCCTGTTATATGATACCTTATGTGAAAGATCTAATTGATGTAAATCAAACATAGCTTGCAGAAAAAAAATCAAAATGATCCTTTAGATATTTTGTAGTTTCATGTCTATCTCAAAAATTTTGTATTTAAAGCTACTTTTTAGACAAGAGGGTTATATGTGGCTAATAACACAAATAAATCTTTTTTTATTCATACATTAACAGGTTCAAAGAAGTGGAAATTGAAGAAATGCATTGGCATTTTGGTTTGCTGAATAAGCTTTAGATGGAAATTGCACTGAAAAGTATTTAGTGGGAGGGGTTTAATTGTACAGTTCAACAACCTCAGCAGCATTTTTTTTATTAAAGCATTCTTATATAAGCCGTTAAGCTTTAGGTTAATTTTTACTGTTATGTTCTGGCTATATTTAAAAACAGAGTTTGGAAATACAACTCAGTCTCTGCTATACCTTGTTAACACTTTTAAGTGGATTACAGGTATGCTGCCTTTTTAGAATTATTTTTGTTGCAAATTTTGCAGTCAAAAGGATTGTGTTGTTATTTTACACAAGTTAAAAGCTTATTGTTTTCCAGTCATTTTGCTTGTGGCAATCTGTAGTGTCAAAGGAAACAGTGTGTCTTTTGTATAAACATTATAACTATATAGGAAAGGAAAATGTGATTTATTCTTTTTCACGTTGGCTTTCCCCTCCTTTGCAATCTGATATTTTTTGCCTCAACTGAAATGTCCTCATTTAGGGATACTTGAGTGACTTTTTTGAATGTACTGTTTTATATTCTTCTATAGTACCTGTGCATGTTTTACATAATATACACACAAAAGACATGTTGTTTCTTGCAAAAATATCTGGCACAATATACCCCAATTTATCTAACTGTGAATGTCTAGATCTGTATTGCATCAGATTTTAAATTTTTTCTTGCCAGCTGTGAAGGTTTTTGTTTATTTTTTACTTTGCCTGTGGTTGTTTAGGGTTGGATCATATAGCAGTGCCAACCTCTGCTGCCGCACCTTAGTTCTATTTAATGCATGTACAAAATTGTTTTTTGTGCAGAAAACTGGGACAAAATTCCATTTTGATCAGCTTTACAGATCCATAATGAGACACAGTCTCTAATAAAAAAAAAGCGTTTCAAGCTAATAGGATACATTTTGTTTTGCTTTTGCTCAGAGCTAGCAAGCTATCCATTAGCATTCCTGAGTCCCTAGAATTATTTCATTTCCCAAGAGCTTGAGAACTCCTGATTTGGGGTAGTTCAAACATAATCAAATGTTGGAATATTTGCTAAAACCTGTGCTGATGTTCTGAGGATGCTTAGATGCAGCGAAGTATTTTATGGGAACCTGAGTGGTGTCTTCTGGAAACTAATTAGATTTATTTATTTTGTATTTTCACACAAAGCTTCCTGGTGAATTTTTGATAAACAGTAGATTGTGTGAGAAATTGTACTGGGTAAAAACATACATAATAGAAAATTACATCAGTCTAAACAACAATTTAATATTTATTTTCTTGTTGCTAGTGAATACAGAAGAAATCACAACAGTTCAAGTAAAGACATTTCCCTGCTGAAGGTGAGTTAACTGAAATTATGATGATAATGTCAACTGATTTCTAAGAAGCCAGAGTTTTGTGGTTGTCAAAACCAGACATGTTTTGGCAAGCAGAGTTAGGTGTGTTAGGTTCTAATACAGTGGCTTCCAGCCCATCATTTGGACGTTGCAGGTTTAAATTACTGGCATTACTTTCACTGACGCAGTTTTCCCAAAAGTCGCTGCATGGTTCGTGAAATTTGAAAGTATTGACATTCTTGTTTAATTTGAATGAGGACCTCAAAGGACATAACAAAAGATCTTGGCAGACTGCATTTGATGAATAAACTGAGGTATTACAATTTATTTTCTTCAATCATGTAAATTAAGGGGGAAAAAATAAAAGTCAAAAGAGAAAAAAAAGCTGACACCTGGAAGTATCTGGAATTCTTCCACAACATAAAGTTAATCCAGACTGACATCTGCTTGGGAAATCTTTTTACAGGTACATATGATATAAAAAAAAAATCTCTTGAGAAAGGAGTTGGACACTGGCACTGTTTGGCATGTCAGGTGTATTTGTGCTTCTAAACCTACAGAAAAATCCCTACATTGGGTGAAGGTAAGTGAAGTTGTGGGTTTTCTGCAAGGTTCCTCCTGCAGTCTGTTTCTGCTCTGTGCTGCTGTGACTGCCAGAAAGTCCTTTACAGAGTCTGTTTTTGTTGTGCCAATATTGCCTCTTCCACGTGCAGCAGCTGCCATGAAACATCCTCCCAGCAGAGTCCCCTTCTTCAGCACTTGCTGAGGTGCAAGGCAGTGGTGAAACCTGTGGGTCTGGTACCCAGGATCCTTGCTGGAATATCTGGTTTAGTTTTATATGTTAATCTGAGTGTGAAATTGCTCTGCAGGTTACAACAGAAGCAGAAAATCTTTATCCAGAATGGCATCTATGCCAGTTTTAGCTGCATCCAGCCCTCAGGAGCTGGTGCTTTGGACTCCGTCTGGAGCCAGAGTGCCTCGGGGGCTCAGGGTGTGTTGCCCCTGACAGGATCTGAGGAGCTGCTGGGAGAACCCAAAAAGAACTGGCTCTAGCAGTACCCCCCTCAACCTGCGTGTGCAGCAATCAGCAAAAATTCATGAGTCTTGCAGAGTCCTTAAATGTTGCATACAGGTGTCTGTATGGAAGGTGTTGAGATCCACCAGCAAAATGCAGTTGAAACTGCTTTTATTTCTCATTCCTGGCTAGTGCTCCCCACTGCGGAAACAAAGCTCTGATACATGACCTTAGCTGATGGATTGCAGGACAGCACAGTCCTAGGGGTGGACAGGATCACTCTGGGGTGTGGGAGACCAATATATCTGCAAGACCTCACCAAATGAATCCTTGTAGAACACTCTGTGTGTATGTGTGTGTTTTACCTAAAATTTGGGCCTGCAGGTATATCCTTTGCAATATAACATAGTAAATCCTTTTCTTCTGCATTAGGCCTTGTGTTTTACTGCCCACAGCAGCTCAGTTTTGCTTAGCTTGGGGCTGCTTGCCCACAGATAGTAACGTATGATTGTCTAAAAATAGTTTTTTTATCAAGTTCCATTAATTCTAAAGTTTATCTGGTGATCTATTATTTTAAGAGTAGTATATTGATAACAAAGGCTGTGGTAAAATGCTGCTAGAAAATAGGAAGTTTGTATTTATGCCCAGGTGTCAATTTGTATTCTTCTATGTTGTTTTTATTGCTTGCACACATCTTCATGCAGCCACACAACCACTGAGTGCTGGAAGGTCTGTGCATTTCTCAGTGACACAAGACAGGCACTGTAAAACTTCCAGAGCATGTTTCCATCTCTTTCTTGTCACAAAGGAGGTGGGTGGCAGACTGTCCCCAAAAAAATGTATCTGAATTCATTCTTCTAATGCTTGGTGTGGGAAAATAATCTGAAGCAGCAAATACTAGTAGCTTGTTTGTCAAAAGTTTAACTGAAAACAAATGATGAACATTTTAGTGCTTTCAACTTGTATTTGTTTCACTTACTAGTGGTATTAAATGGATAGTTTACATTTGTCTGCTGTTAGGATTTGGGTAGTATTAACATTTGAGTCAAACAACATGGATTTATTCACAATATGTGGGGAGAAGTATGGTGATGTGACTTTGTTCTTTCCCTTCCATACTTTTCTGATCCACACTGAAACAGTAATGAAAAAGCAAATGTGTGACTGTGTTTCCTTCTGTAATAATTGTTTGAATTCCTTAGATGTTTCATTACCTTGGGTATTGAAGAGGCAACTTGTTTGTAACTCAAAATTTGCCTTTGCAGGACTTCAGCCCTCTTTGCATGCTTGAAGGAATGCCCAGCAACCACCACACTCCTTTGCTGTGGAGCATGTGCTTTCTCTACATGGTAGATTTTAAGAGGTTGAACCTTCAAAGCTGATCATGTAACAATTTTTGCTTTGTTTTCAAACAGAAAAAAACAATTCCCTTTCATTAATATTCTAGTCCTGGATATGTGCAAATGATTTAGGGCTCTGAATTTAAACAAGCAGAAGACTTGTGAGGTTCAGACACTTAGAGTTTCAGTCGTACATCAGGAGAACAGGTGTGATGATTCAGGAAATGTCATTGATGTCTCACCTTCCACTTGAAACACTTTTGTCTTTGGGTGATTTAAATTTCAAACAAGTTTTTGGACATTTGGAAGGAATCCTCCATTTCAGTCTGCTTCCCTTCCTCTCAAGGAAATCTTTATCTTCAAAGTAAGGGTGTAATAGGGGGTGTGTTTATGAGCTCTTTAAAGTGTGAAAGTGTTGGTGCAAATATCTTGGGTCTTCAGAGTTCAGTGGTGAATCTTTTTTGCTTTGTTTGGACACAAAGGAAAGGAAGTGGCTTACTAAATTTATGGAAGTACTTAAACATGTGCTTTTTCAGGTGTGTGAAATGGTTGGCACTTACATCCAGGTCTATATAATAATCTAATAAACCTTTAATCCAGAAGAGTCTTTAAACCACTCTTTCTGAGTAATTTAAACTGTTGTACCTGCCTGCCTGTAAAAGATGGATAATATTACCATTCACCTGGGAACGATCTTCATTAATAAATTTGGTTGAAATTTCATTCAGTCTTTTCATCTGTGCTTGATACAGAATTCTGCAGGTGCAGCCAAAGGTGAAATTGGGAGGGAAGAGGAGGCAAAAAGAATGTCTAACTTCGTAGTAAAAGGTTTTTCCTTTTAGTTTTTAACATTCTGACATATCACTTTTTCTGATTGTTCACTGTTCCTACTGCAGTACCAAAACTAGTCTTTCAACAGGGTCTCACAACATCAAAAGTGAATGTTCTTTTTTCCTCTGTTGATAGTAATTAAATGCAATAGAGATAATCTCAAACTTGAAAGCGCAGGCTGTGGTTCAGAACAGTTTTAGAGTATCCATCCTTTTGTCGTTTATATTTCACAGTTATGTAAAATTCTGGGAATTCTGCCTCACTACTTCTGTAATTTATGTACAACCAAAAAAAAAGAAGATAATGGAAAGATCTCATCTGCCTGCTAGTAATCAAAATAATAGGACTCCAAGCCTCATCTCTTGCTACTCTGTTTAAAGCAAGATTGAGTAATCTGGAGCAGTCCTGAAGATCAGATACCTTACTTTTGTTCAGTTCCCTACTTAGCAGGAATAATAATGTGAAGAACAGCTAATTTTCTGGTCTGTGAAATTGTTTAGTTTGTGATTACAATGCCTTTAGTTTCAGGAATGCATATCCTTCTCCAGTGCCGAGGTGTGGCTGTTGGAGCCCTGTGCACAACATGTGTGCTGTGCCTGGCCTGGCAATCAGCCCCGTGGGAGCCTCCAGGAGACAATGCTGGGAGCAATCTGGAATGACTCAAGTTGTTGGCTGACATGTGGGTTGATTTGCCAGCTAGAACTACCTCGGGTTCATGAGGACATCCAGAGAAGCCATTCTCCTCTTAAAACACACTGAATTTCATTTCTGTGAGGGCTGAAATGAGAAGGGCTTCTACCACTCTACGAATTTGGTTGAAAGTGGTCAGTGGCATGTCAAAGATGGGCACAGGTGGTTGCAGAAGACTTGGCTTCTTATGGAGGGAAGAAAGAGAGACAGTATAGGACATAATGAAATATTTCTAAAACTTTAGAAAGACATTTCCATTATTCTCATTCTACCTCTGATAAAAAAGTGATCATTGCACCCCTCTCCCTGCCCTGGATTCTGCTATAGTGAAGGGACAGATGAGCGATCTGATGAATGTATTTAATCTTTAAGTGTTTTAGAACTCTAGAATCACCAGCTTTGGGTTCATCTATAGATGATGAAGACTCAAGATAATTATGAGTGTCATGTGAAAGCAGATTCCTCTTTCTTTGAGTTTATAAGCTTAACAATGTGAATACTTTAATTTTTCTCAAGATTTTCTACTACTTTCCATTGAAGATACGGAAAGGGCCAAATTATGCTACATGCCTCATGAATGCAAACTAGTTCTTTATCCACCTGCCATTGGAATATTACAAGTCAATTTAGCAAGATCGTTAGCAGCAACCATTTTTATTCCCCTTGCTCCTATTTCAAATCCCAGAAGATGAATCCTTATGCAGTCAGTTCAACATGTAGATGACCAATTTATGTTGTAATTCCTAAAACAGTGTGTTTAGAATTTATGCTAGCTACTGCTTACCAGTGCTGAGCATTTCCAGGTTCTTTTCTTTACTTGCGTGGGTTCTGGAAGGAAACAATATTCATTTTGGCTAATTTCAAAGATAATTAGTTTGTATTTAGACCATTCAAAGAAAAATTAAAAAATAGATTTATGTCAAAAGGTTTCCTGGGACCCTGGGTTTTCTTGCTGTTTTGTACTGTGTTTTGTACATTTTTCAGAATGCTGCAGTTATTCCACCAGCATGCAATATGTTCTACAACTCTTAGAGATATCCTGGGAAAGTCAATTCTACCTACCGTTTTTTTCCAGATTAGATTGGTTTATAAATTGGTCTGGAATGTGAATTTCCTTCTCAAGTGTGGTCTTTCATTAAAAGCTATCTTTACATCATGATAAAACTTTTCTTTAAAAAACAAAATACTTAATTTCATTAATCTGTTTAGCAATACCAATATAATGAGCCATAATATTGATTTTTTTACTTAGGATTTAAAATCTCTATTTCTTTCCACGGAATTAAATGCTTCAAACTGATACTCAACCTCCTTACAGTCCCCTCTTTAATTTAGTTGTTATAATTAGGCATTAACTGGTGTCGGTGGTATAGCCAGTTACAAGCCATTCTGTTCTGCTTGTCTTGATTATCACAGTTTGGATGTAAAGTAAATTAGAATGAAAGACTATACAGTCCAATTACAGATAAAAGCAGCAAACTCTACTGCTATAATTAGATGCCAGTACTATTTTTCTTAGATATTCTATCTCTGAGGGCATTTCTTGTAGCTACTTTGCTGAAGCTAATGTTTAAAGATTTTATAAATGCTTTGTGTCTTTGTGGCATCATCTTTGCTCCTTAAACTTTAAGTGGCGTGTTTTGATGTGCAGGATCTGTATCTATATATCCCTTGCCCATGATTCATTTTTATTTCAAGCTGATGTAATGTGTTATCCATTTATGAGTGTGTGGACCATAAAAAGCAGGAGTATTAAGTGGTTATCATACATGTACTCAGGCCTTTCCAGTGAGGAGGTACCTGCTTTTAACCACTATGCAAAATAATTCCACCCATTTCTCCTCTGTCACAGCAGATCAGAGTGGCTGTGCTGAGGGTTCTGCTGTCTCCCACCTGTGTGACTTCACCAGAGGATAGTTCTCTTCACAGAACTGTTCTTAGTCTCTTGTACACCTCCTTGACAGTCAAAAATGTTAAATAGGACCTCCCAGAATTGTTCATTAAAAAGAGTCTTTTGCTTCTTGGGCTAAGGGGAAGGAAACGATTCTCATCGGACTGTGGGCTCAAGGTCATGTAAAATTTCTTGACTGCCAGGCCAGTATCCTACAAACCAGCTCTTGTCTTCCCAAGGAATCTTTATAGACTGGCAGGCAAACATCCATACAACAACCAAAGGCAATGTAGATTGGATTGGCTTTGCTGTCTTTTGCAGAAAAAACTTCTTTATGAATGACAAAAAAACTTTAGCTCTGAAATCACTGAAAAGTGATGAAACAGACAAGAACTGTTTAATCCTCAGCAAGGTCACTGTAAATATGACAATTTTGGTACTTTTACTTGCAGACAGTTGTGCCAAAACAGTTTGTAAGTGCAAGGAATACTTTATACCAGCAAAAAATACAAATTCTGCTATATTCATCTTTTAAGTCCTTGAGGTAAAAAGGAAGTACCTTTCAAATAATTTAGGGAAAATCTGGTGTTTGCTATAGCTGATCAAAAGCATCTGACAGAATAATTTTTGAACTGAAAAATTTAAATGTGTAGTTTTGTTATGGGAAAAACTTAAATTCAGTTAACCTGTTGCTGGAACACTGCATCAAAATAATTGGCTTCAACCTTTTTGTTATGGAAAAGTTGTTTCAAGTCATTCCAGTGCATTCTAAGTACTACAATTAGTGAGTGCTAGTATTACATGTGCTACTCAATATTTCACGTGCTACAAAATATTAAACTATTTGAATCAGAGTAAGTTTGCTGAAAAAACAATATCTTCCTATGGGGTTTTTTTTGGTGGGATAATATTTTACTAGGAAATAAAAGAGTTGTTGTTTAGTAACAATTGCTGTTCTCTTTTTTCAATTGAAATAATTGAATAGCCAGTTGTTGAGTAGTTTCCTAGCTCTTTAGCAACCAGTGATGTAAATTATATGTCACTGACTGTACAAAGTGTTATTCTGTGAAGTCATAAAATACCATTTATACATGATAAAACTTTCAAATTAGTACAAATGTGTGTCAGTAGGGAGAGTGCCAGAAAAGGATCTCAAACAAGGAAAATGAGGAGCATATTGCTCATTATGTGTGAAATTTGCCCGTTGAGAGTACAGCTGAGAGTGCAGCTTGGATGTTAGGTCAGTATCAGAGAGTCTTAGGGGTGAACTAAACCTCTGGAGCAGAGCTTGGGAGGCAAGCTGTACCACTGGTGGCTGAGGTGGCAGCAACAACTGTCCCACACCACCCAAATGACATGCTTCAAACATAAGTCTCCTGTGTAAGAGCTCCACAATGGACTTTATGTTGTCTGGAGACAGGAAATTGAAAGAACTTATATGTGAGTATCATGATGTTAGAGACAATTATTGTGCTGATGTTATAGCTGGTAGTAAAAGAGATTTAAAAAGCGTACTTGTATTATTGATGCCTCTTCCTTACATGCTGTGTTTGGGTATGGTTTTAATGTACCGGTAGAGTGTAAAAGACTTGCGTTGTTTGATTCTCCAGGGTAAAGTTAATTGGTAATTTAAACAAAAATGATAATCAGAAAAACATTTAGTAAGTTGCATTTTTCAAAGCAATGTTAAAACTTCCTGTTTCACAGCAAAGGTACAGAAAATTATATATGTTGATTTAAGGAGATTCAGTTTTACGTGATTAATTTTCTAAAGATCATTTAAGGTGTAAGCAAAGCATATATTTTCTTGCGAAACTAAATTGGTCCGACCCCTTGCTAATTTTGCCTACAATTAGTTTGGTGTAATTATCACAGCATACAATTTAGTCTGCTTCCACAAAAAATTATTGTTCACAGGGCCATAAAACTCTTTAAAAATTGCTTAATGAGCAACGCAGCCATGAGTATGTCTTAGAAGATGAGAACTGCTATTAAATATGTAGAACATGAAGATGCAAAATGTGTACATTGCACATAACAAACTTGCTATGAAACCAACCTCCTGGACACTTTACAGTATGGAAGAGTAGCATGAGGTCACAAAATAAAAGGCTGTAGCCAAACACATCAAGTTGAAGCAAGACAACACATGCAGGCTAAATCCTGGTATCTCCTGATTTCTAAAGGCTTGGATGTTCCACCTTAATATTATCTTACTATGAACCCAAGTTTTGTTTTGGTTGATTTTGTTTGTTTTGGTTCAGTTTTTTTGATGGTGGTGATTTTTGTTTTTAATGGAAATGGTGCCATCATTCATAGGTAGGATTTTGAGTGAGTTACATATTAGAGAGAGAAAGCAAACCAGATTTCTTCTGTCATTAATTCTTACAAACACTGAGGAATTTTTTCCTTTATTTCCTCTGTAGATAATGGCAAAAAAAAATATATATAGCAGCTCTCACTGAACTTTTTTTCTCCTTCAGGTTAAAAAGCAAGAAGAAGGAAAAAGGATATGGCCTCTGGAGTCTTATGGTCAGAGTGACACACCTCCTTGAGCTCTCAGCTTTGTCAGAGATGAACCCTTTCCATGACAGAGAAAATGATAAAACAACTAATTATATATATATTTCTGCAGCCATTCACTTTCAACACAAGGGTTACTGGTATTTTGTCTCCTGTTATGAGAACCAATGCTGCTTGAGGGGAGTCATTCCTTGGAACTGGAGCGTTTTGTGGGACAGCCCTGTAGATACATCTGGATTGACTCTGTAGTATAATCCTATCAAAAAACATCTCCCAAACTTGCTAAAGGGTCTGAAATGAGATTTCCAAAGAGAAGTAAATAGTCCCTAAAGACAACCTGGGTTTTCAGGTAAGAGCTAAACCACATGGGATTTGTGTTACATCTCCGAAGTTAGGGGGAAATTATAATTTTTCTCTTCATTTAGCAAGAAAACTTGAATCTACATCTTAACCTGTGCATTTCCTATAGCATCTATCACCATACCAGCATGATGCTGACCTAGGATTTCTCCTCTTTTAAAACCTTTTGCCTGCAAACCACTTTTATGTGTGGAAATCTGATCATGATTTGCTACTGCCAGAGCATATTAAGAAACCTGTTTCCATTGCCAGTTTGTAGCAGGAAAGATGCAATTGAGCTTCAAAATATTGTTTCTATTCTAAGTTTTGTCAACAGTGTACAATAAAGTCTTTTGGGTGAGATTTTCAAGATGCACACGATATTAGCCAAAGTAGTGTCAGTCATAAAAGTCCCTTTGTCTTTAGTGGACAAAGATAAATAGTGCCTTTTTTTTTTTTTTTTTAATCTTACTGTCATTCATTTTAGTACTTTGTGGCTTCATAAGATCTTATTTCACTGGTTGCCATACAGCCAAAACATCTTGTGCATGACTCAAGACCTCTTTCCCTAGAAAACTAATGGAGTTACTCCTTTTGGAACCCTTCCAACTAATAGTCTGCTCCAGATGGCATTGCTTGCAACTTCTAAGAAGCACAGGAACAGACAGCAAGTGCCTTATTCTTTCTGTCAAATAAACAATCCATGTTTTGGTAGGTTGGGATGTGGTAAAAATAATCCAAGCTTCACGGGCATGAGCAGTAAGCTGAGCTTGTAAGTAGAACAGTTCAGCTTTGGAGGTCGAATTTCCTACTATCACGTGCAGAAAGGAGTTCCAGATAACACCTTGTGGCAAGCCAAGTGTCAGGCTTTGTTTCTAGCCTGGCTTCTATCTAAGGAAAAAAACCATGCTTTAAAAAGTGGTGACAAAACTAGCAGGGTGAGGGCTACTGTTTAAACAGCTCCACAGCCAACCTCTGGCAGTTCAGATATTGGAAGACTAATCATGATATATTGTGATGCAACTGTGTGCAGTCTGATACAGAAAAGGCAAAACCTTCTGTTTGCTTACGTAACAGTGCATTCACCACTTGGTCAAAGTGGTCAGTCTGTAAGTACAACTAACATTTTGCTTTTTCCTGCTTCTTTATTCCTTGCATACTGTAAGTAAAGATCTATCAGCAATTCATGAGAGTTAAAATTTGAAAAGCATTGTTATGAGTCTGTTGTATAGAAAACAATGGTATAATTAAGATTATTTGTCCATTTCATAGGAAGAGTCACAATACCTGTAAATATGTTGATTCTATCTGTAATTCTTTGTTTTCCTTGTACGTGCTCAGAGCATATCATTTTCTTGGTCTTTCAGAAGCCCTCAAAATAGCAGTAATTAATCTTTAGTGATACTGAGTATTCTACTAGCTGTGAATAATAACTTTTACTTTCACTAAGAGGGTTTTTTTAAACCTCTGTGGAATGGAAAGTATTCTCCATTAGTTACGATGATGAGAGAAATAGAAACTGTAGTCATGGGAAAGTTACTATAAGCAACTTAGATCAAATGTTTAATTGGCATAAACTGGTCCTGCTCCAAGTTTTGTGTGCAATTGTTGCCACCTTCCTGAAGCCTAGATTGTACCCTTGTACACAGTAATTTGAGATTTTTTTTTCTGTACAGATGTTTTTTCTCTATGTACTAGTGATTGTCTGCACAACTTACAAATGTACCTGGGTATCGGGCTCAGGGACAAAACCCATTCTTTTTGGAGATGCAGCAGAGAAGAATTATAGGAAAATTTCATGTTCCATAAGCAACTACTTGACTAAGCAAAGAATTACATTAATATCCATTGCCCCTTATGGGTCTTTGAATCTTTCCACAGAAATGAATGGCAATACTCACATAAAAATTGCATTGAAATCAAGAGCAGTCCCTGGCTCTGAAGATTTTTCTCTCTGTCATCCCACACGTTACTTTCACCTACAAGAATGGCAGTCATGACTATTTGTGTTGGAAACTCTATACTTAGGTCTCCTGGAATTTACACGACCCAAATATTTAAAAAAGTGGTTTTAATATTTTACAGTCTTTTAAGTATCGAGTGGAGTTCAAAATCTTATCGCGATTTGGAACATGAGTTTGCCTAATTTCATTGAGGAAATTGGCTCAGTAATTTAGGGTGGGGAAGGATATTTTAAAATTTGTAGATCTGCAAAAGCTTGTATCACAGTTTAGTAACAGCATATTGTTTAGAGCTACTCTACTTTCCAACAGTAGGAACAATGCAGGTTACAATAGATTTCTAAAAGCGTGTGTGTGTGTATATAGATATATATATATATATGTGTAAAGGGTTCTATACATATGCCTATTCAGTATATGTGCCCTTGTGTACACAGTAAAAAGTATAATACTGATATGAAAAGTGGTAAATTATAGGAATAGGACCAGAATAAAAAAGCAAGAAGAAAAAAAAACCCCAATAATTATTCCATTCATTCTGAGCACATCACACAGAATCGCATTAGGAAAAACAATAAAAAATGTGCTTTTAATCTGATAGTAAAAAACCTCAATAAAATAAAAATGAGATCCATTAATGAAAATAATGGATTTTATCCAAACTATTTAAATACTTAGCTTATATTTTTTGTTTGTTTGTTTTTGGTACAGTAGTTTCAGCTACATACTGGGTTGCTAGAGTGCAATTAGAACCAGTGTATAAATTTAAGAACAAAATTAATTGAGATAGATTCTTAAGAATTCCAGGATAGCCATGGTTAAAAAAACCCCACAAAAACCACGAAACTTTTTGTTGGATGGCATCTTAAAATGAAATGGCTAAGACATTTTGGAATGTGTTAAGTCCTGAGGAAATGGATTAATGGGCCAGTAATATGATAGTACTACCTAAAGGCAGTTTGGTTTAAGAGGCACTTCATTTTTGGTCACAAAATTCCTCATGTGGTCAGAGATTCTGGAATCTTTTTGGTTGACAAGTTGAAATTATGGTTTTCAGAAATAATGGATCAGAAGCTAGGTTGTGAAAATGCATTTACATTGATGAAACATTTTTTCTGTCTTTGTCTCATTTTGGTCTTTCTAGTATGTTTTCCTCTGTTTGGTCTTTTGTGTCCTGAAAGACTAGATGTGATTAGAAGTTAAATTTAAATTGCATGGATAAATGATTAACCTATTAGAAATCACAATTCACAACTTAATTTATCACATGCCTCCCTAATTTTTCACATGGTGATTACAAATGGGGGCTATATGAAAAATTTAAGACATATAAGATAAATTGCGAGCCCACGTGATAAATGTACTTATCATGCATCTTTTGGCAGCTTTACCTCCTCTCTGCTCGCTCATCCATCTCTCCTGGGACTTATGGAGAAACCTATGAGCAGAGTCAATAAATCATTGAAATTTTAAAATCAAATTCTCCTAGAAATGTTTTGTCCCCTTCTTGCCAGGTGGAGATTCTCCTTGTTTGGTTTCAGCCCTCACAGGTTTCTGTGCAGAAGTTCAGTGGTCACTGTATGGTCAATGGCTTTTTGATTGTGGAATGTGGTGATTCCTGACATTCCAAAGGGATATGCAGACTTTGCTTTCTCACATTTTTCCTGCAAGGTATTTATTATACATATGGAACGAGACACCTCTGTGTGTGCCTGCTCTGGAGCTAGCTAGTTCTATGTGTAATGAATCCTTTCTTCTGGATCATAGTTTAAATTGTATTTTGCATGCCCATGACATAATTTGCAGAAGTTTATCACTGAGCTGTGCTCTAACATGCTTTCAGAGACTTTTCTAAAATAAAATTTCAGCTTGTATAAACAGTGGTTATGCAAAATACATCGCACATTATCTGAAGTAATAAACAAAGTGTATTTTCAATCTCTTTGTATGCAAACTGGGAAAAAAACTTTTTACATGTTTCAAAACAACTTCCTTAACTGGGAAAAAAAAAGAAAAGATGAGGGAAAAACTCAGTAAAAATAATTAAAACACAGTAGGAATTGTCTATTCTTAACTATTATTGATTTTCAAGATATAATAAATATTACTTATATTCACATCTATTACAGTGTAATATAGTATGTTATTGTGATTATTTATATGAAAAATGCTTATGTAATGTAATTTCCTATATTATGTATGTTTTTAGATATTTCAGTGTCTTTTAGTATATTACAATGTAAACATTGTAAGAGTAGCTATTTTTCACATTGGAGAGAGCAACATTACAGTTCCTGTAAAACTGGTTAAAGTTTGTCAATCTGTTTAGATAATTTTTTTTTCTGTGCAGGGAGGAATGATTCCTTCATGTCTTTATATTCTTTGGATAGTAGTTGAACCAGATGAGAGAAATGCTTGTTTTGGCACCTCCCTAAAGAGAAATATAGATTTTGATGTTGGCGAAGATGACTTCAGCAAATGGTGCCCATAAAAAGCCAGCATTTCATGCAAGTTCATAAGGAAAAACTACAGAATAGAATAACTTTTATAAAGAAAGTCTATGTCTTACTTGGTGAATAGGTCCCTGTGCTACCATAATAATGCCCAGTTCTACAACTACAAACACTTATTTGTTCAAAGTGAATATTAACATTGTAATTTACTATCTAATTACAATTTTATAGTAATAACTGAAAATGTGTTAAAAAGCATTGCATTCACTGCCTCACACTCTCAGGCTGTCCTTAGCAGTGTAGTGTGTGTTTTTTGTCAATCGAAAAGGATTCGTGGAAAGCATTGATGTGGATTTTTCAAAGTTTCATGAGCAAACCCTTTTATAAAAAAATGTTTTAGAAGGCTACTCTGAATGTTTCAGTATCACAACCACATTGCAGCTGAGGAATAATTCCTGTGAACTTTAATTGAGCAGGATTGAGCCCTGTGAACAATCGGTTTCCATAGCAAGTCTTCATGTAAAAGGCTTTTGCGTTTTATTTCTCAAGGAACATATTTCACTAATTTGAAAGGTTCCAAAGGAATGGGTTAATCTTGCAAAAGGTTGTTATTTTTGTCAGCTAATCTGAAAGACTTTTCACTTAAAGCTATAGAATTAAAAGCCAATTGAAAAAATGAATGCAGTATTAATACTTAGAAATAAGGCATTCGTAAAATGTAGTTATCTGGTGGTGATCATGACTAAAAGAAGGGATTTTTTAGATAGAAAATTATTGTAAAAGAACCACAAAAATAAGTTTTACTAGTGATAGCACTGGTGTACTTTTAAGAAAAATGTACCAACTTAATCATAACTTGCATCAACAGGAAAATTTTCAGAAAAAAAATAGATCTATTATTTTCCATTTATTTAATGTTGGTGTAAATTACTGTTGTATTAAATTATATTCATAACTGTGCAATAAAAATAATAATTGATAATTACGGTATGATTATACTCCAGAATGAAAAATAACGGAGGAGTTTCAGGGTGTAAGAATCCTGATTCATCTCAGATGAAACTATGTGGTACAAATAACGGAGGAGTTTTAGGGTGTAAGAATCCTGATGCATCTCAGATAAAAGTATGTGGTACCTGTCAATAGATATGGATCTCTCTTTTAAGACCTAACCTAGCAAATTATACCAGGATGCTTGTGGTAAAGATGAAGTAGGCCTGTACTTTTCTTCACACACCTGGGCTGTGTGTGTGAGTACTTACACATGACTCTCTAATAAATATCTGTTTTGGGCTTAATAGGGCATTTTTTTCTGACAGGCAAAAGAAAGCACAGTTTTGCAACTTAGAACTTCATGTCTTTAATAATAAAGCTAAAAATGCTGTCATAATGGAGCAGTCAATTATTATTTCATATGCAATATGAAGTATTGTGAGTTCCACTGATGGTATCAGATTGCTGCCCAGTAGAGCACACAGTGATAGGTTTATCCCACTGTCTGTGGATAAATACAGTACCAACCCCCAAGCTATTGTGCTCTATTTACAGAAGAAATTAATCATTCCTTCCTATTATCAATAAGGTTCAAATGTAAATTTCCCTCAGACAGAAGAGTCTTTTTTGCATGCCATTTCCCCTAGAAACCCTTTTTACTGATCTTGCTCCTGAGAGAAAGGTGAAGAAGCACCATGACCATTGTTTGTAATCTTCCTGTTGTCATTTCTGCCATCACAGAAAGAAAGGCTCCAGAGTTCAGATGGGAGAAAGCAAGCAGCAGCTTGGGGAATTGCTGATATTTAATTGATTTTGTTGCTTTGCTAAATTGATTGGTTTTTTGCTAAGGAAATGAACAACCGTGCACCATTCTTTATTGTTATCAGCTGATTGTACTTATTTTACTGCACAATTTTCCCAGTCAGAAAGCTGTTTTTGTAAATACAGTGCAGTGGAATGAGTCTGAAGTAAAATGAGTGCAAACATTAAATGTTCACAATGCAGTATGCACAAAAGCCTATGAGAATTTGCAGATAAGTGCCTAGATAAGCAGTTTTTAAGCCATCGTAAGGTATAGGGGTTCAGCCTCATGAAATTATGCATGGAACAGACTGGGTTTGTTGAAGAGCAAACTGGCACCAGTGTATCTGGATAGATGTCAGGTGGTACCATTATCAGAGGAGGCAGATACAGGTGGCACTGGGGTAAGCATGCAGCTTGAGGGACAGTCAGGGGGATTTTTAAGGGACAACAGAGATTTTTCCATCTAAGTAGAATACAATTCATTGACCAGAACAAAACAAAGCCAAGTGCCTGTGCCGCATTTGGGGAGTTGGGACTGTGTGTTCCCCAGAGAACAATATCCGAAATTATTAGACAGTTGTGGGCAAGAGCTCCCTGAAAAGCTAAAGTGTGAGAGCCAGCTGGGAATCCTACATTTTTGAGGGATATAGAATCTTTTTGTAGGGAAATGTTGTAGTATTTATCATTCTTTGGAGGCACTTTGTTTCTGTGAACATCCTGCTAAGAGAGCTGCAGTCATGAGAGAGACATTTGCTTGTAAGGTCATCTTCTGTTGAAAGTGTTTTGTCACAGGATAGAGAGGACTACTTTCACTGCCAAAAAGCCACTTTAAAAGATTGACAAAAGAGATTAGAGAGGATACAGAAATTTTGGAAGATGTTCTTTTAACCTTTTAATATGGTGCCATCTTGGCAGTAGTGAGCAGGATTAGTTAGGGACCAAGAATTTCTGAAGTTGTGGTTTCTTTTTTTTTTTTTTCGGTTCTCTTTTCATTTGGGGTATCAATTAATAGCAATTTCACCAGGGCAGTAAAGCAAGGGAGTAAACAGTAAATAAGCAGCAAGCAAAATTAAAAACAGTAACTTCCCTCATGAAAC
The DNA here is from genome assembly GCA_013396875.1 of Vireo altiloquus. Lineage (NCBI taxonomy): Eukaryota > Metazoa > Chordata > Aves > Passeriformes > Vireonidae > Vireo > Vireo altiloquus. The sequence continues at coordinate 615,204 of VZRF01001865.1, forward strand.
GGGAGTGTTATAAAGTTTGAAATGCATTTATTTTGGAGCTTAGCATGTTCTGGGAAAACATGATGACTTTGTGAATGTGTTGTCTCATTTTACATTGCAGAATATCTGTTAATTGGCCCTGGAGGCTGACAAGGAACTGACACCTGTGCCCAGACATTTTCTGAACCTTGGCAACCGCAGGCACGTTCTGTGCAGCAGGGTTGTAGATCCATGTGTCCTCAAGGCAGAGGAGAGGAGCAGACTGCACCCTTGCAAGGGAAAACAGGCTGAGCAGCAAAATGACCAGGGCAGTGTATTTACTAACATGCACCATCTTCATGGACACTGGGGCATCTGTGTCTATGCACCACTATAGCCATGCCACCTGCTATTTAGGGGAAGTTTGCTTGGGAACTGAATACTGGGCACAGGACAGCTCATCAGAACAGGGAAACCTCAAGATATTCAGTTCCTCTATCAGTTAAAGGAATTAAAAATTTAGTGTTTATATTGACTTTTAGCATGGATCTTAGCTACAAATTGTATTTGCATACTGAGAAGGGAGTAAGTAAGTATAGATTAGATATTGGGAAGAAATTGTTCCTTGTGAGGGTGGTGAGGCCCTGGCACAGGGTGCCCAGAGAAGTTGTGGCTGCCTCATCCCTGCAACTGTTCAAGTCCTGGTTGGAAAGGGCTTGAAGAAGCCTGGTCTAGTGGAAGGTGTCCCTGCCCATAGCAGGGATTGGAAATGAATAGTCTTTGAACCATTCTATGATTTCGAGGTGGGAAAGCATTCGTTGTTTTTTTGTGGCCCCTAAAGAAAGTATAACAGAGAAAGGTGTATATGTGTCCTATGTTAAAAAAGGTTTGTGAATATTTTGGATCACCTGAAAAATAGTTGAAAGAAAACTTATGCAAGGTTAAACACTTGTCCAATCCCCAGGGTTTTGCAAAGGAGAGATTAGTGTTTTACCTATTGATAAGTTCAGGGTTGATTGCTTTAGCCAAATGTCAGTTTTTCATTAAAAAAACATTTTTTATATAAGTGAACATCCTGGTCTGTAATGTCACTACCATGTTTCTGTGTGGTCATATCTACAATAAGAGTAGACTTTCATTAAAGTAATGCCTGAAGCATACACAGGTAGATTTTATTTTAAATATCTGTATAGATTATAAGAGGAAATTTTTGTAAATGTGGCATTTCAGAAGCACTGGGAAGAGATTAGAATCATCCATTTAGTGAATTTTGGTGATCAGGAAGGCATTAGCTAGGATCAGGTTTTCTCATTCGTCATATCCTGTTACTTATGGATAAAGAGGGTGATACAGTGTCTTGCTGACTCTCAGATATTATTATAGAGCTGTGTTCTTGAGATGCTGTTGAAGGCCATTTCCAATTACCCTTGTATATAGGAAACGTTGGTTTAAAGCCTATATGCCCTTGTATATAGGAAATATGAGTTTAAGTGTGGCACAGCAAACACAAAGCAATTGGGCTGTTGGTGTGAGGGCTGCATTGGGAGCATGCTTATTTCTGTGTGTGTGCTCTGCAGGAGAGAGCAAGTTTGTGTACTGAAAGCTTGAACCGACTGTGACACTAACAAAGGTATTTGACCTTTTAAAGATAGAATTCTAGATACCAAGATCACTGAGTTCATGCTACTACCCAGATGAGTTTGGGAGTGTGCCAGGAAGCTAAAAGCAGTTGATAAACCCTAGAAGAAAAGAAGTAAATCAAAAGCTAGAAAGCTTTTGAAAAATTTAAAAAGTGGGATGTATACATAGGGATGATCATATAATTCTGAAAAAGACTTTGATTGCCTCACAGAGATTGCTGTGTGCCAGCATGTTAATGGTCAGAGCCTGAGAGCTTTGCACTTCGATTCTAATGAATGTCCCAGAAGTTTGGATGTTTATATGAACATTATCTCTCTCTAAAATACTGAGCCTAAAACCTTAACTCTGCTGGGGTTTGATGTGAATCCTTTAATCTAGACTCTGTATTGATGGGATTATTCACATGAATGAGGTTTTGCAGGCTTGGTCCCAACATTTATGCAATGGATTATATTGATGCATTTGCTCCATCATTGGTCAAAATGATTTCAGCTGTGGTGTTCTGTGTGAACTGAAACTCCCTTTCCCATGAGATTGTCCAGTGAGGAACAAGGGTTAAATTCTTCACTCTTCTTCCTTAACAAAAAATCAAAAGGCAAATCTCAGATCCTCTCTTTAACTGTTTTCAGCTTCATTCGGCAGTGTGATCTGATACTGAATTGTCCTCTAATTAATTAACTAATAAACTGCTTCAATGACAAGATCCATATATGCCACTAAGCTATCAGTTCTAGAAGCACAAAAGTTCTTCCTGGGTCTTTGGGGCAAAAGAGAATGAAAAGCTCTCTATAGGCTTTATGTATATCTTGACTATGTGCTCTTGAACTGTTGTCATGACCACTTACTAATATTCTTCTTTCTCCTTTCTTTTTGCAATTCTTGTCAGATAATAACATATCCACTGCTTATCATATTTCTGGCCTTTCGTGTCCCTTTTTCTCTAAGTTTGGTGTGATCTCTTACTTGGCTTTAAGGGTATGTGGATGATCCATTTCAAAAACATTGTCAATTCCACTGATATAAAAAATACTATTAGTATGCAATTAGTATGCACATACGTAAGTACCTTTTGAGTTGTAGCTTTATGCATTCAGAAATACAATGTACTTGCAGAGTCCAAGGATTTCAATCCACATCAGTTGAACTGTTCCTGTTTTCAGTAATGAGATTTTGAAAAGGGTCTGTATGAAAACGGTTTAAGCTACTTATACAATGGCGTATCTCAGAAAGTGCCTGAAAAAATGGCCACACAGAGGAAAATTAATGTTACTAAAGAGCAATTCAGACCTGAAAACTATGGCAGATGCTATGACAATCATCACAACTTGTATGCCATGGGCTTTTCATGACCATGCTTCTAATTTATCAGTTGTTCTCTTGTATCAAAATCAGTTAAATAGGTACATGGTTTATTATTACATACAGAAAACTTCATTAAAAGAAAACCTTGCAGTTGGAAAGTTAGTAAATACCTAATTAAGGTAAGAATTAAGTTAGTAGACTTAATTCATCTCCTTAGTCTGTACTTACAATGCTACACCATGTTTCTTGTTGGGGACACCAGGCTATAGAATTTGGGTCCCAATTCTCATGCTCTTTCACTCTATTTCCATCTTAGCTGTTTATTGCAATGCTGTAACTGCATTTTATTTCATGTAATTCCTCCACTCAGTCTCTGTAGTAACCCAGTTTTAATGTCCTTTTCTTTTTTTTTTCCCTCTGCAGCAGCTTGTCTGACCTGGGCATTATTTCCAAAAGTTGGAAGACAAAAGAGGGAGTGGATGAAAACATGAGGAGGTTCAGAGTGGCAGGACAAAGCTAATGCTCAAACTTGAACAGGGGAGGATCTGGCTGGATTCAGGGAAAAACAAATTTGCTAAGAGGGTATTTAAGCTTTCGAACAGGCCCAGAGTTGTGCACTCTCTAGTTCATGGGGGTTTTCAAGATCCAAATGGACAAAGCCATGAAAAATCTGATCTGAATTTTGGACTGACCGTGCTTTGAGCAACAGGTTGGACTGTAGACCCAGCAAGGTCCCTTCCAACCTGAGTGACGCCACAGTTCTGTGAGAGCATTGCTGGGGCTCTCTGCTATGGCTCTGTAAGTTGCTGTTAGGTATTGGAGAACTGGTCGTCTTTTTTTTTTTCTTCCGTTTTGGACTTGCCTGATTTAATTTATTGAAGAGAATTGTCCTTCAGGTTCTTTCCTTCATTACTTTTCTTAAACAATTTCAGCTTCCTCTCCCTGCCTCTCTTTCTTATACCTTTGCCCTTAAGTTTGCGAGTGCAAAAGCATTTAAAGGAATGAGTTGCTAGATTTTGCTAACCCTGGCAAAGCACCCAGTATTCTCTTTGTTGCATTTTGAAATGAGCTGTTTTGGCTGCAACTTTCACAAAGTACTAATAATCTGGAGGCGAGAAAATTGTATGCTGCTATATCATAATTCCTTAAAGGGTAAATGAAAACTGTGTTGTAATAATATAATAAACTGTGTATGAACAGCTTCATTTCTGATAAAGCTGATTGATAAATCTATTTGGATCGTAGCTTCAGCTATGATCTAAATCAAGAAGAGTTCCCTAGTAAAATGAAGAGGAAAATGTTTTTTAATCACAGGTGTTAAAGAGATGTTCTGCTAAACTTTCTCTGGAACAAAGGTTTGTACAGGTGTACGTATACTTCTCTTGCTCATGGATATGCAGGTACCGGCCTAGAGAGGCATGAGGGGAAGCTCACCACTCCCCTGAAAATGTAACATACAATTAAGGAGGCCAACTCATTTTTTGAAATAAATATTTAGATATAGATGGAAATATTTAAAATGAGAGATTAAGTTAATTGTGAGGGCTTTATGTAATACAGTCAAGGATCTTGACTTAATCTACTAATTTGAAATACACTTTTATAAGAATTGTTAAGAAGAACTTTGAAATTTCACATTTATTTATATTATACTTGTAAGAGATCAATTTATCTTACTGCTACATAATTTAGCTAGCAATTTTCAAAATGCTAAATGAAATACAAGGCATTGAAAATATTTTTTAAATTATATTTTTTAAGCAAATTTGTTTTTTCCAGAATAAGGTTTCTCAGTGTATTGGTATTATGTGGAATACAAGATTAATTAATTGAGTTAGGCCTACACACTATTGATTACCATCCACCCTTACAACTATTTATAGCATATTTTGTTTTTGTGTCTCAAATGTGTTTACATTTTGTCAGAGGTTTAACATCATTGATATTTTCAGAAGTATTACTGTACCACTCACATTCAGTAAAACTTTTTATATTTAGAAATAGTTCAAAACTACTAAGTGATGAAGAAAAAGNAGCTCTATAAGTTGCTCTTAGGTATTGGAGAACTGGTTGTCCTTTTAACTACTAAGTGATGAAGAAAAAGTCTTTTTCTTCTCTGGCTGAGATTTTGTTGTTGAATCTCACTTTGAAACCTTTTCCCTTGGTAAGGGAATCTGAACCTGTTGCTAAAGTTTTCATTAGTTTTATAAGGAGAGGATTGTTTAGACAGAGACTCTGAAAAAGTGAGTTGGAGACCAGGGGATTCGCTGAAAATGTCTTCAGTGAATAAACGTGTAAAATTCCGTGTGCCACCAACAAGGCTGATGCTGGGCTTTCCTAGGAGACAGGCTGTCAGAAAAAAAAATGGTCGTAAAGCTCACTGCCAGTGTTATGGGCAAAATAATGTAAAAATGAAAAAAGATTCAAAACCAGCAGGCGCCGGTGGTGGCTCTTCCCTTCATGCGGCCTCCATGTTCCTGCCAACGCTGCCACCCTGGGCCTGGCCACCCTGGGCCTGGCAGGGGCTTATTGCCACCAAATGGATACCACCCTGGGTATCCAGCCAAAAGCTGTCTGTGCTGGAGCAAAAGAGGGAATTCCAGAGGGAATTGATCACAGTCTGGGCTGGGAGCTGAGGTGCTGGGCAGCAGCTCTGTTGGAAAGGAGCAGGGGGTGCTGGTGGACAGCCAGGTGTCCTGACCACCAGTGTGTCCTGGGGGACACAGCCAGGGCATCCAGGGCTGCACATGGAAGGGCACTGCTGGCAGGTCAGGGAGGGGATCCTGACCCTGTGTCCAGCTCTGGGCTGAGGGAGCTGGGCCTGTTTAACCTGGAGGAGACTCGGAGCGGTTCTTATCTGTGTCTGTGTCAGAGGATGGACCAGGCTCTGCTCTGTGGGGCCCAGGAAAAGGATGAGAGGCAATGGGCAGAAACTGGAACACAGGACATTCCTTCCACCTGAATATCAGGAAAAACTTCACTTTCTGGGTGACTGGAACAGACTGCCTGGAGAGCTCTTAGGGTCTCCCTCACTGGAGATATTCAAACTGCACCCGGACAGAACCCTGTGCCTTGTGCTCTGGGATGGCCCTGCTTGAGCAGGAAGGTCAGACCAAATGACCCACTGTGGTCCCTTCCCATCTGACCCGTTCTGTGATCGGGAGAGGATACACAGCCAAGAGCCATTATAATGATGTGGCCTGGCCTTTGTGCCTTTTGAACATAAAAAGTGCTGCTTCCTTCTCTTTTCTCCCTAGATCTCAGAGGCATTTCTTCATAGTAGCTCTGTATTTAGGCAGCTACCTCATCATTATTCATCTAAGTCATCAAAATTGTAAAAAGGACTAAAAACCCTGATGTGTTATAAATAAAATATGGGAAGGAGGACAGTAATAGAATAAGAGTTCATATATTTGAGGGAATACCCACCCAAAAGCTCTCACACAGCAGTTGCAATGTTTTCTTATTGTTTAAATATTGCAATCAAAGAATGAAATGCAATATGATCAATAGTTGGAGCTGAGATCCTATAGATGTTGTGTGACAGTATACGTACTCAATCTTCATTCAAAATTTACACAGTTTGTATTTCCTCCGTTATAATTGCCTCTGTACTGTGGCTTTCAATAACTGTAAATTAACTCTGTCATAATTTCTCTCTTTTTTTCTTGAATATTTCTATCCTTGCTGTAAATTGTATTTCTGTTACTTCCAGTATTGATATTATGATATGTCCACTAAGACAGCACAGTATCTAGAGACACTTATATATCTTTTTGGAATAGTTTTCTTTCACCCTCCCCATTTTTTTGGTACAGTTGATTTCTCTTGGCTCTGAGCCCAGTTTGGTTTAATTTTTGTTTATTTTGTACAATATTCCAGACTCTGCCTTGAGATGGGCACTGTATAAATTAATAAATAAATTCAGTATATGCTTCCTTTTAGTGGATTGCTTGGCAAATCTGATTTTCGGAGGTTTCTAGACCTTCATGATCTGTATAAGATATCTTTAGTTATATAGGATTAGGGGCAGTATCATATTTTTAACATGCACAGGGTTTCCCATTAAAAAGTCATCATACGCTAACAGTTACAGTGCTCTGGCATATTGGATACTGCAGTATATCTCAATAATTGGAATGTGGAATAATGGTTCTATTTAGGACACTATGGATATCTTAGCTATAGAAAATACTCGTGGTTTTGATGCTGAAAACTTATTTTGTACTCAGATTATAATGGACTATTGCATATGTAAATACAGATGTTGCAACCTGTTTAAAATACTGACATTCCCTCAGTATTTCAAGAGTTTTCACAGGCAGAACTGAAACAAAACAATGTTCAACATATTGGTTATAGCCAGTTGCATTGCTTAGGCTTAATCAAAAGCAATTTAATAGAAAAGCGGGGGCATTTTTCATTTAAAAATTTCCAATTTTCATGGTATTTTATATCAGGGTATCAAGGAGACAGTTAAAGAAGTCGTCAGCAACCATTGTGGCACCAAATTAAGCCGTAAATAGCTCAGAAAAGAGAAGAAACTGCTGCTGAGGCATGTAGCAGTTAGAGAGTAACAACAAAGTTTGTTCTGCAGGAGAGCAGGGAGATTTGAGATGCACAGAGATGTAAAAGTACCATGTGTGTAAAGTTGAGGTGAGAGATGACATTTGTGAGGAAAGGGAAAAAAGCTTGCTCTGATGAAGTGTATAATCTCAGGGATTTCCCTACTCGTACTGAAGTCAGCGTCATAAATTGCTCTGCTCACAGAGCACTGCATTCTTCCAGTGCTCTTAAGGAAATGAATAGGTTCTATTTATGACTCGTGGGTTGCAATTTTTATTGCAATACTTGAAGTGAAGGTGGGAAGAAAGTGAGGCAGAGGGAGAAGGATGGTGTGCTTATCAATGCATGCAGAAGGAGCAGTTGGCCCTGGTTAGTCACTAAGGTGGGGATACCACAGCCATCATTCGTAGGTGTTCAAAACACAAAGGTGTGCTACCCCATCCCAAGATCTTCCAATTCCGTATTTTGTAGGGAACCTGATTAGACAGATAATGAACATCCACTGAAGACAGTGTGGTAGGCAGAGGAATACTTGTGAATCAAGTGGGGATTAAGGTCTGACCAGAGCACTGAGTTTATAAGCACTGAGAAGTGGGAGTGCTTCCAGGCATGCCCAAATGTAAACCCTCAGATACGTAAGGTGCTCTCCATGAAAGAACCATTGATGGCTGTGACGTTGGCATCCATGGCCCATAAACTCTGGGATTAGGTACTAACTGAGATGAGATTCTGAAGGTTCTGAATTCTATGTTAGTCCTTGTCTCCTATCTAAGACTTCTTATGGCTTAAGGATTTAACTGTAAGCCTTTAAAAAACTTGTTGCTCTGGAAAACACTTTCCAGATGTGCAGTCAGTTCCAGGGTAAGAAAACACATATTTCAGTAAAATCTTTGCATCTGGATCCTCATTAATACATTCATCAAATCAGTTCTCTAATACCTGTGATTTCTGAGACCAAATACTTCTAGAGCTTTTCACCTCTGCTGGAAGAAAATCTTTATTTGCCCATTTATGGCCCATATATGACCCACACAGATGGCAACAGATATGTGCACACCATTACTTTCATGCTCCCAATTATATTTACTCTCCAAAAGGCTGTAAGTCCTTGGATAGCTCTCATTTATCCTTGTTGTATTTGGATAATGTTATTGCCTCTAATATGGCAAGCCTAAGACAAGAGAAAATACTACCTGGGTTCTTCCAAGGTCTATTGGAGAGTGGACAATGTAATGTAATGTGAGCTATGTCCACTTCATGTAGTCCTAGTATGAGGTCCTTAGATGTACAAAGTCCTCCAGCACAACGGCTTCATGGTTAGAGGGAATGCCGTAGAGGAAGCAGGGCCACTCTTCTGCTGATACTGTTTCATGATAGAAATAATACTTTTAAAAAGGTGTTTTTGTTGGTGTTTTATCATTATGGCTTCCTTATATTGAATGGATAGAGTTTTGGTACAAGACCTTATAGATAAAATGAAAATGAAAAATGTGTGGAAAATAAGTTCCTAGTTACAAAATATAAGTTCAAAAACTGAGAGAAAGAGGGGAGAAGAACCATGGCATATTAAAACACCAAGGCATATGAAAATACAGTGATGCTCTGCACCTTAAATACAACCACATAAACCAACCCTTAAATGCCTTTATTTTGGGAATACATGGAAGTGTTTCATTAGGAAGCAATTTGGTATTTAAACATTTAGTGTCGCTTCTACCAGAAGTAACCTAGACCATGGCCACAGGGATGGTCAGGAATTGGGAACATGGTGATGGAAGGGAAGAAAAGGGGAAAGAATGGGAGCAGAATTAAAATGGTGCAGGCAGGCCACCTTTGAGTGGCAATGTTTCCCATTTCTTTCCTAAGCACATCCACACTCAGTTTCCGAGAAAGCAGGAAGGACACATAGGCAAATTGCCAACCAGATGGTGCAATCGAATACGAAGAATGCTTTCAGAAGGGCAGTACAACACAGAATGAAAAAATGCTATCATTTGCTTTCCTGGTACAATACAGGACAAAATTCACAGGGAAAGAGTAAATGTTAACGATATACTCGTGCCTTCTAGTCATCTTTGTGACTTAGCTTCAGAAAAACGTCCACCTTTGAGTTCTCTTGTGGTACCCCCTCCGCCAAAATAATTTAATGTGTTCCAATTATGTGTTTCTTTGCAGATTTTTCAAAACTGCCTTATTATTGGCTAAATATGTTTCTTCAAATATAGAAAATTTAACTGCGAGAGAAGGATGAAGTGCATTTTCAGGACTCCTATAGTTGCTATTCTTATATAACATGAAGAAAAGTAAATAGTACTTGCTATTTAGGCTTCTTTATAATCACTAGATAAAGATAATATCAGTGTGGAATTAGTGGCAGATCAAGGAATTACAGTGTTTTTCATGTTGTGTAATTTCCAATTTATTACTGAAACTATGTGGTGTGTATGTTTGCATTTTGTCTTTGGCATAATTTTATATTCTTTTTTACTTACAATGTATTTTTATTTCACTTACAGCGTATTTTTCTTTCTATCATAATTTGGCTCTTTTCAAAATCAGGCTGAGTGTCTATTGCATAGACGCATATAAAGAAATACAGATTCCCACCCTGCTCTTCTGACTTGCTTTTAAATTTAGAAGATACATATAGAAATGCATTAAGATTTGCAGCAAGAATATATTATAATTATTTTAATGTAATTTTTCTTATTAGTGGCATAGTTTTGATTATGTGATTGGATGTAAGAATTTTATGTCAGTACATAATCAGAACCTGACAAATCTAGTCGTAATTGAAGAGAGGAAGCCATATCCTGGCAAAAATGTAGGAACCAGCCATCTGTCCTAATGTCAGCCTTTTTGTTATGTATTTTATGTCTATATCTTGATGTTCTATAAATATATATATGGAATATCTATCCTCTACCTTAATTCTTATGAATGGCTTCCAAATGAGATTCAGCTACAGCATATGAGCATTACCTTCATGAATCTAAACAAGAGCTGCCACCTCCTTTCTCTGCCCAGTACTAGATGGTCTTTATGTACTGCTCTTGTCAAGAATTTGTGGACCACAAATAAATCTGGAAATAGAAGGAAGTTTATTATCAATTGAATAAAATTTTTATTAATTGATTTTTGAAAAATTAATTATTGGAGCCCTTTTTTGTGTTTTTGTTATCTGGATTATAGAGAACCATGTTACCATGTTTTTTCTAAGACTTACTGATTTCTGAATTTATTTATTTAGCTTTATTTTTTCTTCAGTGCTTGAAAATCCAGTCTGGATTGTGAGAATCCAAATGTGATATTCGTTCTTTCCTTCTTGGAAGTCCTTTTTGGTTATAAAGATTTTACAGGTGATTTTTGACATTGACGGGCATAGAACAAGCTCTGTTGTATTCAGATTACATTCCCTGTAGCACATGTATAACCTTACTTTTTTCCCAGGTGGGATGAAGAATATTTGAAATCTTACCTGTAACAGTAAAATCTTACCTGAGCTGGACAATGAGAGACAACTCTGCAGTTCAGCTGGTAGAACTGCACTGCTGATTGAGTCAGTGCTGGGGCTTTTTGTGAAATTCATATAGCTTCTGGTGGTTTTGCTTGCCAGTGAGAGAAGCTAATTGCCATTTCACTTTTCTGGGTTCTAAATTGGTCACAGTTTCCACTCAGTTTCAGAGTTCCTCTCATCTTCTGAGTTAAGTTAAATCGGCTGTTGCTTGCCATTTCGTGTATTTGTCTGGAGAGGGCACAGACTTATTTTTGCTTACATCAAGGTCCCCAAAGGTTTTGTCTTTGTCCATGGTAAGTAGTTTTAGCCCTGTTTTTTGTAGAGAACAGCAAACTTCACTCTTGCCAAGCTTTTCTGTGAGAGTCTGCTATTATTTCCTACAGAAAACACAGACAGAACTAGTTGACAACTCGTCTTTGGATAAATAGGGGAGTTTGATGTCATGTTCTATGTGAAAATAATGTCTTGAAAACTTAGCTGGACAGCTGAAAATCACAAATAGCAATCAATGTCTTTTAAAAGGACCAGAGGTATCATGGTGTTGACATGACTGGTGGTTGCAGTGGGGACAACTGGGCAAATGTTAGGTAACAGAAGTTGAGTAATTCCCAATTCCATTGACTTCAAATGAATTGGTCAGAAAAAAAAAACCACACAGAAGTCGAATTAGGAATTATTAGGAGAGAGACTATATAGAAGCTGAGTTAGGAGTTATTAGCAGTGAAATAGAAGACAAAATGGAAACCATGACTCTGTGTCTGTGTAGGGCTCTGGCACATTCTGCTTCTACAGTGCTGTGAGTAATTCTCGTGCTCCCATTTCAGAGTGAGTATGTGAATAGTGATAAAGGTGATCAGACTTTTGGAGAAGCTTCCATGTGGTGAAGAAAATTTGACAATCTTCAGCCTGGAGTAGAATCAACTGACAGAGAATTTGATAGAGATCTACAGGACTGGGAATGACATGAAAAAGGTAAGTGGAAAATGACTGTATCTTCTTCACGTGTAAGAAGCGAGCATCAAGTGAAACTAATAGGGCAGTTCAAAACAAGGGAATGTTTTTTTCATACTCCCATGTTAAGTAATGGAACTCCATTTCAGAGGTTGTTAAGGGTGCTGAAAGTTGACATAGATTCAAAACAGAAACAAACAAGTTCATGGAAGGAGAATCCACTCAAAGCTTATAAATAAAAATATGCCAAATCTTAATCAGAATATCCCTGAGCCATAAATGAGTGGAAGCTTCGGAAGGATGAATAAGTAAAGTAGTGGTTATGTACTTTTTTTCCTTTTTTTTTCCTGAGTTCACTGTAGCTACTATGATACATAAAATTAAGTGTGTGCTGGTTCAATACATCTCATAGTGTATCTGTTTAACTTGTTATTTCAGGTTCAGGGTCAAAAGAAATAAATGATTGTTTAGGAAAGGCGACAGAAGAAACCACCACTTTGCCTTTCCTTCTTCTGGTGGGCAGTACTCTGCCTTCAGAGTCAAACCTAAGTGCACAGGCATGGTGTTAATAGATGGGTTTGCTGGAGCTGTCAGCATTCATCTGGATAAGACATGACACTGGGATTTTGACCATTTGTGGTCATTAAAGTTATCGTGTACTGATTATAGGGTAGTGGAAATTAGCCCTGGTGTCCTGGTCTAATTCCAGCTTATGTGTCTCCTGCAGTTTGACTTGGATAGGTTCCTTTTTCACCCTTCAGTGTGTGCTGCTGGTTTACTGAGAGCAGCACTGTAAGACTCCATATGGATAAAAGTTCAGCACAGATTATTTCTTGTCTAATGAAACAAACACAGCAAACTGCAACAATTCTGTAACATAACAGGAATGCAAAGGATATGTAACCAGTTGTATATTCTGTAAAACACTGGCCATAATTTGCACTAAAGGACAGTCAGCAATCTCAGTGAAATTGAAACCAGCAGAGCTGCATGTCTGTACATCTGTGAAGAGTCTGGTGTATTACGAATGACTAGATATGCATGATGAGCTAGTGTTCTGAATTTTGCACTGGAATTTTACTGACACACACTCCTTGGAGTATGCTGTGAAATTTCCTTTAACATAGAAGTAAACATGACATGAGCTGGGATTGTACACTTACTGGATTTTTCCTCTCTTTGCATCAAAAGGCTTTGTATGCATCATCAAGGTAAGGCAAGGGAGAGAATCATCTGTCTTTGGGGGAATGATTGTCCACATTCTCAGTGAAAGGTCAATGAGTAGTGGGTATTAATTAATCCAGCTGGGCACACAGCATCCCAGGTTTAACAATGTCCAAGCTTTTTATAATGATGATAGATTTTAAGGACCTGCCTTTTAGTAATGGCATCCCATCTGTTTGGGGTTAGAGCTTTCAGCACATTAAGGGTTTTTGTAGATTCTTCTTTGTAAAGTGGGTCAGGTTTGTGGGATAGTCCCAGACATTGTTTATTTCAAGGAAAGAAAAAATAGTTAAAATTTAAGGCCAACGCCATGAGTAAGAAACCTTTTAAAATCTTTCTGAAAAAATAGCGCAAACGTATTTTCTTTTGAAAGTAAAGAATCCATTAGAGACTGTCAATTTCGTTATTAACATCCTTCTGAATGTCTTGTTTAATCTCGAATTATGAAATATATTGCCATTTGATAGGATGCATCTAAATGACTAATTTCTCATAGTGCCTTAATGCTTTTTTTTCCCAGATGTCCATAGCACTGGATTGAAGATCCAGTTCTCTGGTCCTTTGAAGAGTCGTGTTCTTGACAGAACACACCGAAATATGATATGCTTTGTGCCATTGTGGAGGCCTACCATAGTTTTCTTTTACCTTCGTTTGCTGCAAGACAAAATTCTCTACAGGGAAAAAATGTCTTCTTTGCCTTTAGCCTCACTCCTGCAGGGTGTTTCAAAATGTGGTAATGTGTGATAAGTAATGGAATATCAAACTTTTAAATTTTATTGGAAAGAGTAGTGAAAGTGTATTTTGATCTTTGTGCAGCTAATAGACTCGTTATGAGAGATAGCTTTGCATGTTGTTCTGTGTTAATTATATCTTGGATTTGAAGGAAGATGAGCAAAGCAGATGGACATGAGGCTCATTTTCATCACTAATTTAGCAATGAGCTCTATGTTAGCAGTCTTAGAAGTGTAGGAATTTGTAAATATATGAATTGAATCCAACATTCCACGTGTATATTCAAAACTAGAGTTTAGCAAAATGGATGCGAATCATCTGATATTTAAAACTCTTTCTGGTAAATGAAGTAGTCAAAAGTCTCTTGATGCATGTCCTTTAAGACAAGTTTGTAAGCCCCCATTACATACATGTTTCTAAGAGGTGAGGCTCCAAGGAAGTAGGTTTAAGGGCCACGTATTTTTCCTGTGAACCTTTAAAATGCTGTTGAATTGGGAATACCTGCTTTATGTGCCTTCCATTCAGTTGCCAGATAAAGCATATGTTGTTTGAATAATCTTTCTTTGTAATTTCTAACTTCTATCACTTCTATGGATTGCTAACACATTTATTTCAGTTCACTTTCCAGTCAAAGTTCTTTGTACTGTAGGAAATATCAATACTAATTTGGACCTTTAATTGAACAACAACAGTAGATTTGAAGTTGATAAATATAAGCTCTTCTTGCTGTCCCTTGGGTGTTCCACAGTGTATTCCTTATTTCTGAGGTGTCTTCTCTGGCTGTTTCTGTTCTGACCTCCAGTTCCTGTAGTTACCTAATTTATAATGTACGATTTTTCTTTGGACCAGCTCAATGAGAGCCACTTGTGAATTTCGCTTCCTTTCCTAGGAAAAAGGCCAGAAAAAAAGAGCTATTGATGAGGTATGGTGTATATGCTATACCTACACTTTTTCTTAAGTACCTGCTTTTTTTTCCCTGGTAATATTTTTTGCCATTTCTTATTTCCTGCATATGGAGAATAGATCTTAAATA
>VZRF01001865.1:635127-762627 GCA_013396875.1 Vireo altiloquus
GTTTTGTCCAGCTCCTATTAAGTTAACCTGAAAAAGGTTGAGTCCCTTTGTTTCAATGATTTGTGATGTGATGTTGCTGCTCATATTTCACTTGGTGTTGCTTAAATTGCCAATCACGAATCTTGCATCCTATCTGCTGTCAGCTCGGTTTGGATTATCACCTCGGATGCGGGGTTCCCTGTTTTCACTCCGTGGTGAGCACTTCCACGTTCGCTTTTATACAATCTCATTTTTCTAATGAGAATGCAAATGAAAGAAAAGCTGTGTGAAATGGCTGTAGACGAGTTGCTTGTCAAAAATGTTTTACTTTAGGGAGAAAAAAAAGGCGCCAATAGCTCGCTCAACAGGGTAATGCAGTGTATGTTCTAGGTGGACTCCTCTTTAGAGTGGTGGCACCTGGCCAAATACGAAGGCAGCACATCTTCATTGTTGCTGGTTTTCATTTCTAGTGCTTAAACAACTCATGCAGGTTTTGACAGCTTTTTTTTTTTTATATATATTAACATAAACCACTTTATTGCAGTAGCATGCTTTCAATAGAAAATATAAATGTTGGTTTATGAAAAGAATTTTATTTTTTTTAAGGACCATACACATTTTTTTGTTCTTAGGAAAACATGGAAATAATGTTGCATTCGGGGAACTTTAAAAGTTACTTTATTATAAAATATGAATCAAAATACCATAAAAACACAATAAAAAGAGTAATTTTCTCTGAGAGACCATTTTGGAAGTCAGCTGCGTGCCTGAAGTAGTATGTAGTGTTGGTATGGGCAGGAAGATATGACTGGAAGATGAAATTACCCCTACTGAAGACTACTAGAGATCTGTACAAAACTAACCTATAATTAGATTTAAATATGATATGTATTCGCTTTGCTTACTTTGGCTTTTATTGATTTATTTATAATGAGTTAAAAGTATAGGGTGATATCTTAAATCACCTTAGGCAGGGCTTTATGAGTGTCTCAGGTCTCACTGTTAATAATCTTACAGCTGTTTACCTCCATTGGTAATGAACAGTCTCACGGGTCAGCAAATCCAACTGGACAATGATCTCTTGAGGTGGGTTTCACTCACTCTTCATCTGGAGCTGAGTTTCACGTGAGGCCTAAGTGATTTGAATGTCTCTATAGGACACTTGTCAGATATGTAACTAGGTGATTGGGAAATTTGTTGTGTGAGAACTTAAAAAAAATTACAATTTTTATACTAATGCAAGTGTTATGTGCAGTACAACACCCTTCAGAAAAGCTGGGTGAAAGAAAAGGCACGGGGCACTGTGATGCCAATGGTTACAGGACAGATTTGCAGCACAGTCCATCCTCTGCAGCAGGAACTAGATTTTAAACCAGCAGAGATTCTACCTGGGCTCAGATATTATTTGTCAAAATACATCCAGATTCCCAGAGGACTTCAGCATTTTGGGTGCTGAGCTAGTGTAGCAATTTAACTGTAAATGTCACAGTAGGAACAGATGGACATTGAGCAGTTTAGTAAATCTTAGATTTTGGTGAACAGAAGAATTTGACATTTTTACCCTAATTATAGGTACTAAACACTGGAACATTTGACCAGAGAGCTTTTGAAAACCTTGTCTTAAAATATTTCGTGTTCAGGAGTGATTAGCCAATACAGATTTCAATTTAAATTTTAATTAAAGCTTATTTTTTTTGTGCAGTATTAGCTGGCAACACTTTTTTTTTTAAAGAAGAAAAGATGTTATCTTTATAGAATTGACTTATTTGGAAACTTAACATAAGCTTCCAAGCCCACAGAAAATATGGTGATGTGTTTCTGTTTAAAATATGTTTTAAAAAGTAATTCACTGTAAAATGTTTTTGCAGTACTACTTTAGAAATAATTTTGGATGTCTTAGATAGGAACCTATTAGTCCCTGACTCTAAAATCTAGATACAAAAAATTTACAGGAATACAGTTTCACGACTCAGTTTTTCAGCCATGCAGTTCACATATGAGCTGATTATCACTTTTCAAACATCTGGGTTGGCTAGTGATAGGAAAAAATATATCAGTGCTGATGTATGAAATAGCCTTGGCCCTGCATATAAATGGACACAGGGTGTCTGTTGACATCAACAGATGTTGTAGGTAGGGGAGGTACTTGAAATATTACAATTTTATCTGTGAGTGACTGTTGAGGTAGTTTCACTGATCATAACATCTCAAAAATTTAATTTTTAAGAAGCACCTGTCCAGTCAGTCTTGAATTTTTTGAACTAACGAGTGGGTTTCTTTCAATGCAGCACTGTTCTGTGCACTCCATGTCGATTGTGTGGCTCTAATTAAATCCATGCAAGGGCTGTGCTTTATGCTGTTATTAAATAGCAGAGTATTAAAATTGATTTAGCAGGCTTTAGAAGCAGTTACCCTGGAGAGGTGGCGAGGCCAGGAGTCACCTACTTCTGCAGAAACACAACACGAATCCAGTCTTCTCCCCAGCAGTTCTGGACAGATTAAAAAAATAATCCCTAGCAGTTCTGGACAGATTAAAAAATAATCCCTAGCAGTTCTGGAAAGATTAAAAAATCATCCCTAGCCGTTCTGGACAGATTAAAAAATAATGTTTCGGGTATCTCAGGTGCAGACTGAGACTTCCAAGAAATCACTTGATGATCGACAAAGAGAAAATCAAAGTGGGTAAAAAACTCCCAAAATGTGTTGTTGGTTGGTTGTTTTGGTTTGTTGTTTTGGTGTTTAGAGAGAAATAGCACGAGAAGTTGGGAAGGTCTCTTGCAGTTAGTTAAGGCTGGACTCCAACCTTCCACCATTCTGGCAGATGCTTTAACACATCTCATGGTGCACTAGCATACCCTGATCACTGCCCAGAGTGCTAATCTGCTGGTCTCACTATGGGGTATTAAAAATGAAGAGTAAAATAGAGAGACAGCAGTAAAAAAGAGAATCACAGCTGCAAAAATTAGATTTGAATGACTTTAGAGGCACAGTTGTGACTTTCTTGTGAAAGCTTGGGCACCTCTTAATTGGTACGTGAGGTACGTAACCCTCAGGAGAGATTTCTAGAGGTGAAATGTGACTGCTGTACTTGTAGGAGGGAAAAATGAAAGTTGCCACCAGGAATCTCCAGGGCCGCCCATAGTTAAGCAGAAGGTAGAAATGAGTGCTGATGGAAATCTGCCTTTACAGGAACAAGGGTAAATGCTGAAATGTCCCAGATTGAGCTTTAGGAGGTTCAGCTCAGGGCTTCATCCACAGCTCATTCTAGTGGTTGAAAAGATTGTATATTGACACTGAAGGTCTGTCAGGAAAACAGTCCCTCATTTTTTCTTCCCTGCTTTCCCCTTAAAAAAAGTCATCCAAAAACCTTTCTTAGAAATGTTTTGTTCCTGACTTTTTCATTTTCTTTTCCAAAGATGTGGGATGTATCCTTGAGGTTGACTTGGAGATCTCTGCTTTTTTGACTTGCATTGATGAACAAGGTATATGTGAATCCACCAGACTAAAATTATGAGGACAAAAATACAAAGAAATAATAGTTCCATAGTCCACATGTGAGAGTCTAAGCTCCCAAGGGAAAATAAGTTTCATATTTACTTAAAGAGAAAAAGGACATATTCTCTTGAAGTTAAAATGGTTATGGCTGAGTGCTGGAGAAAAACAACAAACTTTTTAAGAGTTGGTAATATGTGAATCAGTGACACTGGAAGAAGTGTCTGCAAGATTATTTGGGTTTCAAGGACATAAACATACTTCATTGCTCTGATTTAGTCACCCTTGGTCATTCAGGATGTAAGTGGGAACTGATCTCATTTAGGAAATCATTGAGAGGAGATGAGTCTGAGGACTTGATTCTATCTTACCTTGACACACCACAGTTAATAAAGAAAGGCAATTATTATGTTTTCTGGGATGTACCCTCATTTGAGGCATTGTTAATAAACATTAAAGGGCTAGTTCTTTAAAGATGTTTAAGCACCTAGCTCCCATTGATTTCAATAAAATGAGGTATCTATGTGCCTTTAAAAATCTGACCTTAAGTGTCATCAGGAGAAAGTGAAGTAAAAGATAACCATCTTCTAAAAGAATAACAAGGGAGTGTGAGCATATGATTCTGGCATGCTCCTGGTTATTACATTTTATATGTATGGGGTGTCAGCACATTATAAACCAAACAAAGATACAAACAAACCATCCCTGCCTATACTGCACAGGGCATCAAATTGCTCTCACTTCTCTAGTCGTGTCTCAGACGTCTTTTACAAAACATGCTGTATATATTGAGATAAAAAAGTGAGGAAACAACAAACCCAGCAACATGCCCTGTGCTCCCTTCAGCCTCTGTGACACAGCCCCTGCTCCCAGGGCCAGGCTTGCTCCTCCTCTTCCCTTCCTTTCCCCAGAGTACTTGGTGAGCTGGAGGGGTTTGTTCACTCGACTCCATGTGACAAGTAAACAGTTGGTCACAGCCCTAATTACAGATGCTTTGTTTTTTTACTCAAATGTATTTTTCAGTTAGAGGAAAATACCTTGCTCTCAAGATTAGCCTTGTTGAGAAGGTACAGTAGGTATGACACAGTCCCAATGTGATAAATAGACAGATAGACAGGCAGTGGCAAGCAAATGTTAACATTTCTTTTTTCTTTTTGAGGAAAAATCCTGAACTAGAAAATATCATGTTTGTTTGTCACTATCTTTTCAGGTTTGTTGCATTTTAATACAAAATAGAAAGTGAGAGGGAAGGAGGTTGCCTTGCTGTTTGTTTCTTTCATGTTAAGCCAACTATGCTGCTTACCTACTTGATAAATATTGCTCAGCTACTTCTCTTTGGGATTAAGTAAATGAAAACAAACCCTCTACAGATAACAATAATTCCCACAGAAGATATTTTCAAATTTAAAGGCTAAACTGAAATTTAAAATGATTTTCCTAGATTTCCGACCTAGATTCCCTGTCTTACTCTCAGTGCATTTGTCCTTTTAAAGGAACCAATATGTTTGTATAACTGATGTGAAACAAGCTTGACTCCAAAAAGATTTAACTTAATATCTGGCTAAGCATTCAGAGGGTAGTCCATCTGTAGAATGTACATTAAGGACCCTGGCTGGAGCGCAGCGAGTCATGTATGATATCAGGCACACAAATGTGACGTGATGCCCATATACTCTTGAGCATAATTCGAAGTGCCACGAAGCTCTATGGGTAGAGAAGCTATAAACACAGTTGTCACAAATGAGAAAGTCTACAGGGTTATATTCAGGCTGAAGAATGAAGAAGCATTAGAACCAGCCATCACATCTTAATGAAATTGTTAATTAGGATATTATGGAATTCATAGCTGAAGATAATCTGTCCAGCAACCTTGCAGCATGCTTTAATTAACCGGTTCTCCTCCAAAATTGGAGGCAGACTCAAAGGTGGTGCAGAAAGCCCTTCATAAATATACAAATACAATCAAAATGGTGTTATTTTTTTTCTAGTGGATGTTTTTAATCTTTTTTTTTTCTTTCTAAACAGACCAGCACAGAACATGTGATTATAGGAATAAGTACACATTTAATCTACATAATCATCAGTCTTTCTTTATGTAAAAATGATTAGTAAATAGGGTTTTTAAGCAACTATTTAGATTAGGCATTGGCATCATAGATTAACTTATTTCTAAAACACTTGATTTTATCACTCTGCCTAATGATTTGTCTCATGATTTATTGGCTAATATGATGAATCATGTTAGATTTATTGTTTATCCTATAAATAGTGCAACAAATCATTAAACAGTGATAAAACCAAACAGTTTCACAAGAAAGTCTACTATGTTGTCTTCATGTACAATGTGCTTGTGCTGTACAATAATTTGATGGTTCTGTTTTCAGTTTTATGATATCAGGTGAAAAGGCATCTCTGTTTAAATTAAATGGTTTTACAAAATAATAGTGAAGTCATAATCTTATACTCCTGCTATATTTATTTTATACAGAAAAATAAAGCCTAATGTCTGATGTATAGTAAATCTGTGAATTTATTCACAAGAATAAATGTAATATTCTCTCTTAGAAACACCTTAAATATAATGGCAGTTTTTCATATTTTAGCATGTCAGCTGTGTTTTTCTCGCTGTTGTTTCATGTTGCAGTTGACAAAAATGTTGCTTCCATCCTGGCGATTTTAGAGATCTGAGCCCATCTCATATCTCTGAGCTGAAAGGCTGGTGTGGGATATTGGTGAATTGAATATATGAAATTTGGCATTCAGATAATGGGAGTGGTCATTTTTTTACTTAAGACATAATGGCTTCTCTTGTTGCAGACAGAGCTAAGTCTGCCTGTATACATTAGGGATGAAAGGACAGAAAATAGAAGTAATATTCTTGAAAACTCCCTGAGGTCATCAGTGGGTTAGCATAGACGTGCTCATGATGATATTATATGCTGCGGGAGTAGATTTGCAGTATTTTAAATTGAATTATTTGGACTGTAGTGGTCAACCTTTATTGCTAACTGGGCTATTTGCCTTCTTTTGATCTCAAGGTATTGCCACACCCTGTCTCCCCTCACCTGTTGCAGGAGAGCTTGTGCCTTCATCAAATCCACTGTTTCATGCACAGCCCTCCCCGAAATACCTGTAAAGTGAGGTGTGCCAAGGACAGCTCACCAGCACTTTCAAAATCCAGGATATACTGGAAACGCCATTCTTTTGTTCATCCTTGGATGCAGAGTCCTGGGCGGGTGGAGCTGTGCTGTCCCCAGCCCAGAGCAGCAGATTTGCAGGGCGCATGTGGCGCGTGTGACATTTGTGCACAGCCCATCAGTTCTGTGAGAGCCCAGGGCTCGTGACATGGGAAGTGCAGAGAGAAACAGCACCCGAGAGCAAGTGCTGCTGCTGGTTGTCCCTGATACTCCCAGTGCCCTGGATGAAAAGGGTCAGTGGGAATGGGACCTGGGCCAAATGCCACATCCTACCTGGAAGGCTGCGTGGTGCCTGAGGCTGTAATCTTACCCATCTTACACAGCTCTTTTTGTTTTGCATGTCTCAAGGACTTGGTTTGTGTGAGAGGGAGCAAAATAGGATGAGCAAGAAGATTAAACAAAGGATCAAAGAATAAACTTATGGCAAGTTTTTAAGGAGCACAGCTCTCCCCTGGCCAGCATTAGGTCAGCAGTATTGGTTACTTGATTTGCTTGTTTGGCACTCTGGTAAATTATGGGGAGTTTGGGTATTGATTATTTGTACTCTGCTATAGGTGCTGTGCAGCCTGGGCACTGGGACTCTGGTTATTGATTATTTGTACTTTGCTATAGGAGCTGTGCAGCCTGGGCACTGGGACTCTGGTTATTGATTATTTGTACTTTGCTATAGGAGCTGTGCAGCCTGGGCACTCGGACTCTGGTTATTGATTATTTGTACTCTGCTATAGGAGCTGTGCAGCCTGGGCACTCAGATTCTTGTTATTGATTAGTTGTACTCTGCTATAGGTGCTGTGCAACCTGGGCACTCAGATTCTTGTTATTGATTAGTTGTACTCTGCTATAGGTGCTGTGCAGCCTGGGCACTCAGACTCATCTTCTGTGCCAGGTGCTTGGTTGGCTCCTTGTTCCAGTCTGTAGAAGAGCCTGAACACAAATTGGCAGAATCTGTGCAGCAAGGCTCTGAAAATCATCTCCAGTGATCCAGAAAGCCTCATAGCAAGCAGAGGAAGTCCTGCTCCTTGTCACTGTGATTATGGAGATGCAGGAAGCAGGTATCCATGTGTGGCATGGCCTAACAAAGAAAGTGTGCCTTGTTTGTTAGCTAACTGAGCATGTCCCTTCACTGCCCTGATAATAATTCCTCCTCTCAGGTTTCCACAGGGAAACTGCCACAGTGCTTAAGATGCACCATGAAGAATAACATGCTTTTTGTGTGTCTTGGACACCTATTCTATTTGTAGAAGAACACTGAGCACAGCTCAGCAGCTTCCCAGTCCTGGGCAACTGTACAGTTCTAAATTTTTTGGAAAATATACCATGGGCCCTTTCTGTAATACTCTAATCTAGCTGTATTTGGTCTCTTTGTATCTTATTGGCAATGCACTTTATAAAAAGAAAAAGAAGGAACAACAAACATCCTACTCTTAAGGGAAAACTGACAATTTTTTTGGGCCAAAGTCTGAAAAAAAATGAAGTTAATTGAAAGGTAGGCAGTAAATGAGATGGCTGATTTAGGATTGATATTTTGGTGTGCCCAGTAATTAAATCCAGGAAGATGGTCTTAATGACAGAAGCCAGCAAAGAAAAGAAAATCTGCTTCTCTGTGGGTTTGTTACTTCATGTGTATGAACATGTATGAGCAGCACAAATCTGTCCTTTGGTAAAACACTCTTCCTTGGAAGGGTGCACCCAATGGTGCAACAGGAGTGAAAGTAAAGCTGCAGATCTTTTAAATATCCTGTGTAATCCCTGGCAGTGGTACCACTGATTTTACTACAGACAAGCCTTTTAGTCCTCAAAGTGTTTCTAGATATATATTCTTGTTTATCTTAGAGAAACCTCTTGGGCAAATTTCCTGGAATTTCTCTAGATCTGGAGGTAGAGAATAATGGAATGGAAATGCTGGATTAAAGGACAGGGGCCTTAAAGGAGAAAAAGTAATCATTTAACCCAGGAGGAGGAAGTGGTTTATTATAGTGGACCAAACAGCTAGAAAGACCTTACTTTATAAATGCTGACACAGGCTTATCTCAAAGCAGGGTAAAGGTTATTGCATTAAAGGTTCAAATATGGGAAATTCATGTTCCAAGTGTGGGTGCATAAATCTGAGACATTTTTTATCTCACTATGTAAATAAATCTCATCAGAAAAATAAAATTGTATTGCTGTGATTCATTTGCCGTAAACGCTTAGATTTTGATTGATAGCTAAACTCCTTGCATTAGAACTTTTTGAAAAAGTTTCAAGATAAGCAATTACTCACTCCCTCTGGGTAACGCAGTTTTCAAACTTGTGAGGATGTGTTACTCCTGTGTAAAATGTAACTGGCAAATATTTTTTATATTGTAATTGCATTTTGGTTTTATCTTTCACAGCATTTGTTCATCTTTCATGCCAGACTTTCAAACTCTGCAATGTGACTGACTGATGCTGTAAGTGCAGTTAATTTTAATTCTGATTTTTAGGAATGAATTTGTCAATCAATATTGTTCACTGGAGTAATTCAGTAAGTGTCTCTAATTTCTCAGCCTTTTTTTTTTCTTTCTTTCTCTTTTCCTTAATAATTTAGAAGTGAAACTTCTCTAAGAGCTACCTGTCAATTTGGTGTTCAGAAACTGAAGGATGAGTGGCTGTTGTTTGCATCCCACATGAACATACTCTGGTTTGGCAACAGTGATTGTCAGTAGATTGCCATTAAGTCTGTGCTCTTACGCCCATTCAATAGGCAACCAAGGCGCCAAAAAAACAGAACAAGCTGCATCTTCAAGAAATAAAAGCACGCAGGGAGCACGGGTAACCAGCAGTACATGCTCCAAACCAGACAGATCAAATTAATTCCGTGAAGAGGACTGGATTATATAAACACATTACATATGCCAGATATTGATGTAGGACATTATTCTCCCTCATTCACAGGAGATTCTGCTAGTGTCAATAAGAGGTTTACGGAAAGATGTAAAGTGTCATCATCAAGTAGTAACTAATGTTTTAGTTAGCACCATTATTATTTCATATGCAACATTACCTGATGGGAAAAACCCATTAACTTTAAAACCACAGTTCTGTGCTCTGTATTTCTTCTTGTTTGTTGTCCTTTCAACTTCCCTATCAGCTTTTAACATCAATCAACAAATTCATCCTTTTCCACGTGAACAATGATCCCCTGCTGACTGGCATATCTGTCTGGAGAACAAGGAGTGTAGCAGAGCTGATCCTGCAGCACTCCTTTTATCTAGGACACAGACCTTGGATATTCAGGGGAAACACCCAAAACAGGTAGATTAAAATTATACCATAATCCATCTAAATTTTCCTAGGTTTTTTACTTGTCTGTAATCTTATCACTTATGCCCTAGTACAGGAACTCAAGGTTTCCAATACCTACCTGCTGTCTTCTGAGGCCCTTCCAGACCCCCACCTCCCCCAGCTGTGTGTGCAGCAGCTCTGCATGTCAGGCCTCTAGTCCAGAAAGACGATCCCTTTTTTTTCTGTGCAGCCAAAATTATGGACTTGCCATCCCAGTGAAGATAATAAGAACTGACTGGCCTAAATTGGACTTGTATTCTTAGTGCATTTTTGGCAACGTCATTCCTGTCCCTCAGAAGCAGCCCACATTCCATTCCTCGTTACTCAACATCGGCATCGGGATGGATGTGTCCCGAATGCGGCAGCTTCCCAAACATCCCCAGCGCTGCAGGGGTGCTGAGCACTGCTGATAGCATCAGCTGCCTGCAGAGCCTCTCTCCTCCCCCTGTGCCCCTGCCCCGATCCCACAGCAGTGCCTGGGTGTGTCCCCATTTCTCCGGGCAGAGGGAAGCTTTCGCTTGCATGCGAACCTCGCTCCTTGTGTGTCTTGGCTGAAAGCATTCCCTGGAAATAAACCAAGTGTGTTTTCCATGCACTGCTGCAACATGGCAGTGCTGAGGTTCCTGCAGCACCTTTTTGTTGCTGCAAGTCCTCAGCTGCACCCAGGGGCTGATGGAGCCGTCATTGCTCCTTCCTCCAAAACCCTTCCAAGCAGCTTCTCCCTGCCCCAGGTTCTAGCAGGGTTTTTTGTTGTCTCTAAAGATAAGCAAGGGCTGTGTTCTGCACCTTTGTTCAGATGCTGAAACAAGCTTTGAACTCTCTGGCTGCTCATCGTAGGACTTGCAGTAGAGCATGCAGCCTGCCCAGCCCCACCATTCCTGGTTGTGAAATCCAGAATTGTACTTTTACCAATATTTTACTCATCTGAACTCTTCCCCCCTGCCTTCCCCCATCCCCCAAAGGTAGAAATAGTTATCTAATAAATATCTAAGTGTGTTCTAGCTTTAGGGATGACACGCATTTAATGTGGCTTATGCTATATTATTCTTGCTTAACTTTGAGCCTTTGATTTAGCATTCCAGTTTAGCAGTGGTATTCCACAGGGGATATTGTTGGTTTCCAAATCTTTTGTCAGAGTAATTGAGCATAACATCTCTGCAGGTTTGTGTTTCAAAAGATGCATTATCTTTTCTTGTCCATTTGTTCTATGCAGGCTATTCAGAACTTTTAGTTTTATGGATACTTTGAAAGAATTTGAGGTTTAGGACTGGTAATTTATGTTTCTGCTGAATTTGCAACTCTGCATGTGATGATTAATACACTTCTCTCCATAAATAAGAAGAGATGATATCTGTGAATTGGTAACAAAACAGAAGAATTTCATTAAATTCTATATTTTGCAAGAGACTTCCATCCTTTTAAATCTTTATAAATTAAACATCATCCATGTCTGGCTGGCTGAAGAATGAATGTCACATATAAGATATCTCCCTTAAATATTTTCTTGAAAGTAATCTATATGATTTACAACATATTGCAATTAACATTGACCTTTTGTCTGCTTCAAAAGAATGTGAGAACAGTTTTTTGACATCAAAGAGATTTTCTAAATTTCCAAAAATATTCCTGATGAAAGTTGTTCAGACTGGGAAAAATATGTCACCTTCATTTAAAAGTTATGGCACACTTGATAGATTATCTGCCTTTCTCCTAACCGTAGTTCATGCAAAAAAGTGGATTTAAAAATACACTTGCAAGTAATCATCTTTTAGAAAATGCAGATCCTCAGAAGTCAAAAGTGAGAATCCTGTACTTCCTGTTTAAGATCAATTTATTCAGGATCTGGAGGCTTCTATTCAATCTCCCATTTCTTTCCAGCCCCGTAATTGCCAACCTACAGCTGCAGTTGAGATCCCAATAAATATTATACCTTCTTTCATCCAAAACGTAGTAAAAACAAAGAATGAAACTCAGTTTTCACAAATATCTATATTCAACTTATTTTAGTTTGTTTGTATCAATATTTTGTTTTGTTTTGCCTTTAACCTGTGACAATGTTTGTGGAAAGCAGACAAATGATCTGTGAATAGGATCAAATTCTTTAACACAGTAAGACATAGAGTCCTGCTCCTCTGTATTTGCTTACTCTTTGCTCTTCCCTGATTTGGCCCCCTTCTAAAGGTTAGGAAGGCTGCTCTGGCCACAGTGTCCTGCCAATGTGTGACAAGTTCAGGTGCTGTCCCTCTGGGCACTTGGCTGGAGCAGCCTCTCTTTGCAGCAGCCCTGACTTTGATGGCGAAGAATGAACTGTTCAGTTGAGGGAGGGGAGGGAGGAGAGATCAGAGCACGAGTTAGGCCAGCTGCCAGACACACTAAAATTACTCCTGTAACCACTCCAATATGTGCACCAGAATTTAGGGACTCCGATATATTCAGACAGAACAGTTTTACACAAAGGGTAGTTGAAATACAGTCTGGAACAAACTGCCGAAGTCAGCAGTAGAAGCAAATAGTGTAAATCAGCTCAAGGAGGAGTTTTTGAAGAAGGCAGGGGAAGAGCACAGAGCTACTAGCTAGAAGTTCAAGTTTCAGATGATGAAACACAGATTGATTTGTATTTGCTGAGGTTATGAGGGCAGGTCTTCATGGACCATATCATCCTCTTTGGGCTGGTAAATGTTCGCATGTACTTTTTTGCTGTGTTTCATCCTTATTCAATTTGGAGTGATGCTTTTTCCCCCCCACACTCTCTGCCTTGTACAGTCTATTTAAATAGGGTCTAGCAGAGGAGTATGCATAGCACAGAACCCCCTGTTTCCTCTCATCTTGGAGAATTTCACCAAAGCTAGTGTAATCATTTAGTAAAAGAGGTCCAATCAAGAGTCCTTTTTAGCTTCTAGGCATATAGATTTGTCTGCATTGGGTTATTTCCTGGGAAGGGCCTCCAGACCATGATAAAATACTTATGTCTACACTGTGATGGTAGTCAGAGAAATTTTGACTATGAGCTCAATCATGGAAGTGTTTTAGCTTTTCAGGAAATCAAACGTGGATATGTTTTAGCTTTTCAGGGTACCGCTAACCTCAGAGCAGCCACGCTGATGTGATGAAAGATGCACATTTCAAGTAAGAACAAAATAGAAATAAGGGGAGAGCAGATCCTCTTTGCTGCTCTTCATTGATGAGCCTGTAATTTGTCCTTGTGGCCACTGACATGTTGTTCTTGAGAAGAGAAACTGCTATAAAACCTCTTGGATTTTGTTGGTTTTGGTTTGGATTTTTTTTTAATATCAGGCAGTCTATAAACATAATTGTGGATGTAACAGAGACTCTTTGCCCTCTCCCAAATTTGTGACCCACTGACCCCTCTCTTGTGGGAGACCTGAGCTGATTCCCCTGGGCTTCCAGGAGTCCTTCTTGTGGAAGGCTTGGGGAGAGCAGCCATGGGCCTGGTTCTGAAAGGCATTGTCTCCATAAACTTTGTCATGTCAACATAAGCTGAAATTTTTCCACAGCTTGGCTGGATAGATTTTGCCTTGAATTTTACCCAGACTTTTTTTTTTTTAATATATCAACATCGTAAATGGTCATTACAAATATTACATGAGAAAAAGGGATTGTCTCTTATTACAGATTTTGGTTTCTAAGTCATAGATTGTAGTAGGTAACTTGCTAGTATAATGTTTTCAGTGCAAAATTTTCTAATGCACAAGTTTCCCCTTGTTTTCTGATTATCTTTGATTGCAGCTCTGATAAATAAAACACAAATGTCTTTTCTTTATTTTGGTGCAAGAATCCAAAACCCAATTTCATTGATATTATTTTACTGAGATTCCCTGTGCCTTGGGTTGCTTGTTTAAAGCAACATTTATTTTTACTGAGATTTATATTTGTATTTACCAATACCTTCTGCCTCAGCATAACATTAAAAAGTTCTCTTTGTTCATTCATTATTATACCTATTGGGGTGCAGAAAGGGCATAAAATACCTCTTAATGATTCCCAATTACTTCCTGCATTTACTTCCCTGTTGGAAATCAGACATGCAGTTTCCTAAACAAAAAAAAAAAAAAAAAAAAAAAAAAAAAAAAAAAAAAAAAAAAAAAAAAAGAAAATTAACAATTAACTGGACTTTATAAATGACCCCATAGACTTGGTTCTTGCTTCCCAGAAATTCATAACTGCTGCTGGCACGATCCCTGCTCTCTGCTTCACAGCCCTAGATGTGCTGGTATTGTGTTTAAAGCCCAACAGAGCAGTAGCAGCAAGACAGAGCTGGCCTTACAGGAATGTAGCAGCCAGATGATTGGATCCCATTTCCCCCAGGTTTCTAAGTCTGCAACTGAAAATGCCTTGTAACTCTATTAGGAAAGACCTACGTGATCAATAGATGCAACAAGGCCACACAAGTGCGTCTCGAAGCACGATGAAAATTGCACATCCTGTGGTGCTCAGGGGACTTAATCTTTTTCTGTGGTTTTTTTCACCCCATCCCTTGCCCTTGTTTACAGAACAGTTGCTCTGTCTCGTGCAGCTTTATTGTGAAGTGTCACCAGACTCATTCATTACCATATTTTCCTCAAAAAAAATCAGTTCTGAACATTTCCTAAGGTTTTAGGTAATATGGATTATTTTTACAAGAGTTCTCTTTCGTTTTGTAAAGATTGGTTGATATTTTGAAGAGGCATTGTGCAGTTTCAAAGAGAGGGTGCCTGGTGAGACAGGAGGGCAGCAGTTCCTCACCCACCTCTCTTGTCTGAGACAGGAGGACCAAGGTCAGCAGCTGGGGTGTGGTGGAGCATGGATTCCATGTGGGGAATCAGCCACAAGCTGACAGTCACTCCCCCAAATGTTCCCCCAAATGAGGGTGAATCTGAGATGACCTGGGATAGATCTAAGCTCCGAAGTTGTCTCACGGCAATTTTTTTTCTCAGCAATTTTTAGAACTATCTCGTTTTAGTGACAACTGAGAGACTGCTTGTTCTTTTATGTAATTATTTTTTAATTTGCTGTTATGCACACAATAAAATATCTTGTTTAAAACTTTTCTTTTTTAATGTGAGGAAAACAAAACACTTGCTGTGAGGTGTACAGGGAGTCTTTTATAGACAGTATTTAGCTCAGAGCAAATGAAAAAATAACTACTTGACTAGGTTAGCTTTTGGTGCCCTCAGGCTCTTTGAGATTAGTTTTAGATTCATATGCTATGGTCACTCATTGACCAAGCTGCTTCAACCCTTATACATATCCAGCAAAGGATCATTTCCCTCAGGCATGGTTTTCTTTCAATCATATTTAGCAAAACCATTAAACACACTTGGGGCTTACACTGAAGAGAGAAACAACTTCATATGGTCACAATTCAGAACAACTTTCTTCTTCAAGAAGTTGAAAAAATTTGGTTAGGTCTCAGTTTTTTGAGACCTTTGTTTTGTGCTCCCTAAAAGGGTTCTGTATAACTTCCCCTGTAATTAAATCACTCCTGCATTATTCCTAATAATTTTTGTCGAAATTTTTAAAGTTGGTGCAAAGATGCTTTATTCCTGAACAAACAGAAAAATATTTCCTACTTTTATTTCCAAGAGTGTTTGACAGCTGCTGCAGTAGTGGGATGAGAAGCAAATGTTACATTGATTGCTTTTTATCTTTTTAAGAGTCCTTACTTGAGTGGCCAAATTTTGTTTTTCAACAAATCCTCAAACCATAAGGTTTTCAGCTTTGATGTTTTTTAAAGAAAGCTCTTAGCACACCTTCCCCTTGTCCCCCCCATAGGTTTAGAGCAGATGAGCATCCTCGAGAGTGGATGAAGAGTCTCCACAGAGAAGGGGTGTGGAGCAGAGTGGTTGGGTCTCTCCAGCTCTGGCATTTGGCTGTGCCATTTCTGATCCCCCACAGAGTTTCCTTCACGTGCAGAGTCATATTGGCTCCAGTTCAGGGAAATTCAACACAGGAAGGGTAAGTGTTCACACAAGAATGCTATATGTAGGACTTGTTACTGGGCCCTATATTTGGATTTGGGAAGCATTCCCAGATGGCCCATAAAGTTGAGTATTTTTGGTTCTTAACTGAGAAAGATTCACGTTAAATCCTCTTTATTAAACATGGATTTATAGGAAATACTCTTCATTTGAACAGTGTAGCTTTGAAGAGTAGAAATGCATGTGAGAAGGAGGTGTAGGGGTTTTTTGTGTGCCATGTGTGGGTGTATTTCCCTGTGTACAGAGTTACTGTTTGTGGGAGAACAGTGGGGAATTCTTTTTCCTCTCATGGTTATCTATTTTGGGTGGGTGTCTATGAGAGAATTATCTCCTGAATTATCCAAGAAGTAAATTATTCTCTCCCTTCGAGATTTATCTTAATACAAACGCTGTGCCTGACAGGTTTCACTTAGGAGCTCAGACTCACCACTGCACTTTGACTACTCAGAGCAGAAATCTCTGGTGACACTCCCTCCGCTTAGCCTGGCTGGATTTTACTTGAACTCTCTTGGATCTTTTACACATGAAGGCATGTGCACACATTCTCTCCTGCTGCCACCCCCTTCTTTCTCCGTGGGGAGATCACCTGAACTGCTTAAAGCTTTCGGCTTGATTTTAATTTCTTTTCTAAAAGCAGAGAAATTACTTAGATTTTTATTAAAGATGCTGTCATATCATATATCTCTAAGCTCTTCTCTAGTCAGATTTAGAATTTTACAGATCTCTTAGTATGAACCACATTCACGTGAGAATTGTTTTTTTGTAATTATACATTTTTGGTTTCTGCAGGTATTTATGGTCTTATGAACTGAGCGGTAAACATGAGAGTAAGATAATTTCTTCTTTGATGCGGGGCCAAAATGAGAGAATATATGAGCAGTTATTTAGTTCTACATTTTTTCCTTTTTCACAACTATCTTGATGTTCATCAAACTGCTAAAATTCAGAATGAGAGATAAATTGTAGACCTAATTTTTGCTAAGTCATATCAAAAAAGGCCAACTCCAAGAGAGTAAGCCTAAGTTTTAAAACTCATATTTCTGATTGTTTCCTGTCTTTTAAAATTAATATTGGGGTTTAAAACAACGGGTGGCCTTTCTTTAAACTTCTTATCATGCTTCACATAATGCTGTTCTGAACCAAAGAGAGACTGGACCAAATTTTGGGAAGTGTAACCTCTTTTTGGGTATTTCCCTCTCTCACTTGTGTCCGAGTAACCAAGTTGTTCATTGTCAAGCTTTGTTGAGCAGTCGCCTAAGATCACAGTCTATGTGTTTGAATAACTGACTACAGTGTAGTTTTAAAGCCACTAATTTCAGTCTTCTATTATTCCTCTTTTCTATTGTGCCTCTTGTCATTTTCTGTTATTAGAAATTCTAAATTTCAGCAGTGAAAATGTTAAATTATCTCTTCTAGTAGTTTTTCATTAATTTTTTGTGATTTAATATTTCATTGTGTGTAAAAGTCATGAGACATTATCATGTGAAAAGTACTGTTTAAGTTTTATTATATTGTTTACAGCACTTAAATCCTGATGATTTTACAGCAGTGAAAATTAGAGATATTTTTCTTACAGGTAAAATAATTAGGGGGTTAGGTGAAAGTGAACACAGTTTGTGTGTTTGATCATGCAGAATATCAGAATTTTTGAATCCTATTTTCGGTTGTTTCCTGTTAGAAAAACAGATTATTCAGAATTTCATCCTTTTAACTATAAATTAGGTCTTATTTTCTGGAATTTACATAGTATGCATGGTCGGCTACAGCAAGCATATTGTCTCTGGAAAGCCTTCATATCTTCTGAAAATATTAAATGTTTTAGAGACTGAGAAGAAAACTCAAAGTGAAGGTAATGCCCTAATTGCTCCTTACATGTGCACCTGAAATAAGTAACTGAAAATGTCTTAAGGTTTGAATTTTTAAAGTGACAAAGCTTAGTTCTGCTTGGTGATGTGATGACCCTGTGACAGCATCTTTGCCTCCACATCACTGCACTGATTTTGTGTCTTCCAAAGGCAGAAGGCAGATCTTCATGTCCTTTTTTTCTTTTTTCCCAGGTACAATATCACAGGATTTAAATCACTGACAGGAGCTTCCTGATGGTCCTTGTACTTCCAGTTTGTAAACTGGCAACACTTCTACTCTGAAAAGCTTTTTTGTTTTTTTTTTTTTTCTTATGAAAAGCTGTTTTTATTGTAGATCTCTACTCTCATATCTGAACAGGCTCCTGGTCTCCCCCAGCATCACCTGTGGTCAGCAGAGGATGGAGCTCCTGCAGAAAATAACTGGGAGAACTTGAGTTCAGATCCTTCTGTAGCATCTGCAAGAGGATCATTCCCTCCACTCACTTCAGTCTAGAAACCAACTGACCCAGCCAGGTGCACGAAACTGAGCTCTGTGAAGCCTCTGTTCATGTTTTGTCATAGCTGACCTCAAAACTATTCCTCAGAAAAAAATATTGACCCAAATTGCATTTAAAACTTAACATGGAGATACTCTATGAATGTCTGTGTTGAACAAAGTCCAGGCAGATTTTTTCCCTTTGTGTGAAATGAAACTGAACTCAGCCTCGTCTACACTTTGGGCTTGCAGAAATTAGCACAAGGAATAATCTCATGTAATAGAGTAATTTTTGATGTTCCCTGTAATTAAAATAGTTCTGCATTACATTCAGGCAAAAACTATGCTTTGGCAGTGTGGTGAAACATTAGAGAATTCTCCTCAAATTAGTTACAGAAATTGAATGACAGGACAAATTAAGAAGAGGCAGGAAGGGGTGAAATATTTTATTTTTAAAATACTCCATAAAGATAAACATGCAGTAAATTAGCAAGTGTGCCTTCTCAGTTATTCATGGAAACATGTTTGGAAAAAAACATGGGGTTGGTTTGTTTATTATTTGGCAGATTTTTCCAGTGTTTTGTCAGCTTCCCACAGGCTGCTGTGCATGGAGCTCCTTGGGAGGATCACCAGAAGACTTTGAGGAAGCCTTCAGAGATGATGAACCAGATGTGGAGGAGAATGACAGAGCAAGGCCATGACCTCAAACTGGGCATCCCTTCTGCAAACCTTTCCACCCCAAAGGCATAATTTTGAGCAGTCACACAGATGAAGTGAGAAAATTATAGAGATCCATGGATCTACCTCCATACTGTCCTGGATACTTCAAAAGCTGCAGCTAAAATTATAAGCCAAACTTCCTCTGCATTTACAGCAGGTGGTATTAATTTATGTCATTTAGATTAATAGCAGTTGTTGTTTAACAATAGCTGTTGATAAACTAGCATTGGTTTAACAATATGCAAAAAACTGCATCTAAACGTGGTGGGGGGGAAGCAGGGAAAGCAGCCAAGTGCTCCACCCAGATATAGATGTGTGTGTATGCATATATATCTGTGTGTGTATATATATATATATATAAATTCTTCTGTCCACACAGAGAAATGATAACTTCAGTATGTTTATTTGGAATGGCAAAAAACAGCTACTTGCAAATTCAGTGAGACAAGGAACAACAGATTGGAGCTGTATTTTTTTTTTAAATGTTGCTTCCAACCACAATGTAAGTGTTAGGAAGGAGGGGGGAGCTTTTCTTTTTTGGAAATATATTGGGTTTTATTGCAATAAATACTTCTGGCTCAAAGACATCCCTAGTTAAATCTGGTAATCTGTGAGTGGAAGGGCATGTGCTGGCAGAAGAGAGCAGAGCTGTGAAAAGGATCTGTCCTCAGGACCTGTCTATCTTTTTGTTCATAATAAAAGCAAGAGAAAAAAAGAAGCAGTGTTATCAGTACACTTCTGCAAGTGAATTAGCTAGCACAGATTTGATAAAGCTTATAAACCCTCTAGAGCAATCGTGACAGTTTGCTGGCTTGGGCTTTGTCTGCTGCCAGTTACTCCTTGCTAGTGGCACTCTTTATTTATGCTTCAGTACCACGTTATCCTCTGGGCTTCAAACAGAAGGGACCTGTCTGTAAGTGTTTTGGTTGTGGTGTTAAAAAATAAGAGTGCAGCAAAACACATGCAACAGTGCCCAAGCTCCGTTTCAGCCAGCTTCCCTTCTCGTGGTGTCTCTTCCCCGTGACTGTTCCGTGCACAGAGCGTGGCTGAGGTGGTGTATGTCTGCCTTCCACTAGAGAGTGTCACAGAGTTATTTCCATGAATGAAAAAAGCCAAATGGATGCATTATCTGCTTTGTTGTAGGTGAAATGCAAAGTGGTGTGACCTCCAGAACAAGAGATAGCTGTGCCTGCCTGCATGTTTTCCATTTTTTAACCAGTGCCATTTATTCTTCAATCTGCAGCTAAAAATGCACACAATGCAGGAGGGGGCTACATTTTCATGCACACCAGGGTTTTTTTTCTCCATTTGACGTGTACACCTTAATGCTATAGTAAATATACCATCTGAATTTTTTGCTCTCCTTTGTACTCAAATTAAATTTGTACTCCAAAATGGTAGCATAATTCTGGGGTTCATTATCACATGCATATTCCTAGCACAAGGCATTGGCAAGAGGAGTTTAGATTTTGGATCAGTCTGTGTAAAATTCTACACATGGGAATCTTGGAAAAAAGTTGCAGTCCATTAGCAAATTCTCATATCTGGACTGAAGATGTATATGCATAAGTAGAGAAATTGAAAAATGGTGTTAAGTAGTCAGAAAGCCTCCAAAGGGAGATCTGGACAAGAAGCTACAGTAATAGCAGTAGATGGCTGTTATTATAAAAAGAAAAACTCAAAAGTGAGAACAATAGTAACACTCCAAATGCATAAAGTAATTTCTTCAGCCTCTGAAATTTCACATGGAAATGCAAACACTGAAAGTATTGTTTTTCAGGTGAGCCATGTCACTGAATAACCCCTATTCCTTTTTCTAAATGAAGGATTATCCATGAAGATACTTCATTTAAAATAATAAATTAAAAATCCGAGTACTTTGCTGACCACTGCAGTGCTTAAATTGGGGCTTAATAATCAAGGTAATTTTAGGTGAATTTTCCTGTCCCTGAATTCCAGCAAGCTCCTAATGTAGAGGACTGATCACTCCTTTCTTCCAGGTTTGTGATGCATGGTCAACACCTGCGTTTGGTGTACACTATTTTCATTCTGCTTTAGTGAATGTGACACCTGAGGTGATGCCAGCTGGGACTGTCCTTTGATGCCATCTTGTCCCCACCTCTGGGGACATACAGACACCTCAGCAGGCACACCTTTATTCCCAGATGACTTCCAGGTTATAGGAAGAATTTTAAAGGCTCCAGAAAAGTCAAAGACAGAAGAAGCAAGGCCAGTCAGGCTGAAAAGTTTCACCTCCTTACCCTAAAGGGATGAATTGGGCCCGAGCACTCCTCAGTAATTCCGAGGGGGAACAGATCACAGACAAAGGGGTCTTTGAGACCTGAGTGCAGGGCAATAGGAAGGGATTTCTCTTGAAAGTAAAACAAAGCAAGGAGTACAGTGTGAGTAATTATGGCAGGTTTTACTACAGTGAAATGAGCAGAAGTCCAGGCTTGTAACATCAGTGAGAAACTGTAGGTCCTGAGAGTGAAAGATCCATCCAAACTTGGTAAGAAATGCACTTGTCTGCTAAATTCTCAGTCTTTGTTCTTAAAAACTTCCAGTTTGGTTTATCTATTTAAACACCTATGCATTTACACCCTTCCCTAATATAAAGAAGAAATACAAGTAATATAATAAAATCTATTTGATTTTTCTAAAATGAGCTTGAGCTGCTACTGCATTGGAAACTTGAGTGTGTAAAATGGATTTGGGGGAGCCACGTGTTGAAGCAAAGGAGGGATTTTCCCATCACTGGCGGATGTTCATTGCTAAATGAAGGGAAATGTACACCTATGGATAACTGAAACAACACCTGAAAGAATTTACTCACCCCCAAGAAGCAGGTTTTAAGTACAGAGGGGTGGATAGTAATAAATAACAGAAAGAATCCCCATGTTGCTGACCTGAGCAGACGCTGTTCTCCCAGTGGCAGCAGGAGATGCAACTCCTCAGTCCAGCATTTGCTCCTCAAGCCATCCTGCCTTCTAGGGTACCTTCTAGTGAAGATTAAGGTAATTGCCAATGTAGATTTTTTAAAAAAACAAATAAAGAAAGTCTGTGGGTGACCTTTGAAAAGAAAATGTTTATGAAATTTCTTTGCTCTGTTTTCTAGAACACACTGGGGCATCAGCACAACCACAGTTACAGGAGGAGGGAGAAGGGCTTTCTGTGGCTCAGAAGCAAGGTGTGAGTGACTATCTCTTTGTCTCAGTTACCCTTTACATTTAGAATTGAAACCATCCTTTTTGATCTACATAGAATGTTTAATTAATGTGTGAGAGCTGTGTGACCCTTTGTAAGGAATTTTTGAAAGCAGATGTATTTATTAATAACCAGGTGGCTGTTTTTCACTTTGTCTTCTCATAAATAGTATCTTAAAGAAAAAAAAAAGTGAGTAGAAATGTTTTAGGAGCTTTTTGATAAGAATTGATACCTCATTACAGGACTGCAGTAACTTTGCAGGATACCTTATACATGTGCTATGTGCAGTTTACTGCATGAGGGATTTCTAACAGTCAACAGAAGTTCCTTCTCGAGGACCTGGAGAGAGTGTGATCCAGCTCTTTCAAGTTAATCATGAACCACAGAGCAAGCACTGAGTAAACTGATAGCATAAATTGAAAGGTCACAGCCTGTATTGAGAGAGACTGTGGTATTTTCCTCTTAAAAGAGACATGAAAATTCATTTTGATCTCTGTCACAGAGGTACAGAGAACTGAAGGGGAGGCTGTGCTCAGTTGGAGCTCAGCAATAGGGACTGGAAGCCTCACCACAAGCCCCTCGTGCCCTCACCACCCCTGTGCCCCTCACAGAAGAGAGCAAATGCGGTTTCAGGCTGTGTCTCCTCTCTGTGCTCATCCCTTTTCTTTGGCTGTAACTCATTGAGTCCCCGATGGTTTGACTTTGGTGTGCACCACAGTGGTTTTGAGGGGCACTCTGTGAGGAAAAGGCTGCGGAAATGTCTTTATTCTCCTTTAGATTTCTCACTGGATCACAGGATTCCTTTGGCTTTGCACTCAGTGAAACATGTATACACGTGTGTATTTGTCTGTCATGGGGCAGTGGAAAACAGAGCACAGAAATATTAATATGCAAAATATATTAGAATTTGATCTACTAGCAGAATGTGTAAGTTAACAAGAGTATGTCTGTGTCAGGATGAGGTGGTCATCCAAAAATAATAGAATTTGTGTTTCAGTATGAGAAAACTGTAAAGGTTTAAAGCCAGGATGTGTGTTTTCCTGTTCGTATTTTTCCCCTTTTCCCTGAGCTATCTCTTCATGCCAGGCATTGCAGCCACTAGAGCTACTAGTTTAAACAGGAATAGATATGTAGGAGCATATTCATGCTGTACACTCCAGGGCAGGTAAACACTAAATTTACCTCCAATGCTTTAAATGTCAAATAAGATTATCCATCAGCTAACCCATCTAACAATTCACTAGAAGTTCTGCTCCCTGGCATAACAGACAAGGTAACTCCTTTGCTGCCTTTTGCTGCTGGGAGTTGTCCAGCAGATGCTCAGCAAAAACAAACCAGTGTTGGATGATGGGTCCATTTTACAAGCAGTAATGTTTTCCTGGATGAACAGCAAACATTGCCCAAAGAATCCAACAGAAGAATCACCGCATGGTTTACAGAAGTTAATGGCCAGGCACTAATGTACCCACTCCTGTATTTAGATGGAGAAAACTGTGATATGTGTTTAAAGACCCCAAATGTTGCTAGCTTTGTTTCAGAAATAAAGGTAAGACCTATGATATCTGAAATTTTGCTCCACAATTAAAAAAGAAGCAAAAAGAAGGGAAGGATATACCTTTTTCCGCATATAAGAAGACTACTTTGAATGTAGCACAGTTCTACTTGGTTCCTCAGCTTCAGGAGGTGATTTGTAATTCCAGATTTATAGCAGTAGCCAACAAAAGGAAATGAACAGTGCAAAAGGATGCAAATGACTGTAGAAGAATATTTGGAGAAGGGACGCCCTTTATGAATAAGCTTTGAAACCTTGACAGAGAAGTCAAATTAATTAGATTTTCGTGAGACAAAACAAAGAATATGTTTATTCAGAATTGTCTCAGAGCCCTGGGAGAAATTTGAATTGGAACCCATATTAAAAAAGCCATCTGGGAATATCTTGAAAAAGACATCTATATATAAAGAAATGGTATTGTTGCCATTGGCCTTAGAAAGGTCTCATCACACACGACCTTAACATCCTAATTAACATCCTGGAAAAATAACTCTTATTACCGCCTACTTAAAATATAAGCAGGTGCCAGTAGTATTTTCTCAACACAGTCTTTTATCTCAACCCTTGGCAATAGGTATATCTTGGAGAAGCATAAAAGCTTGAATTCAGAAAGAAAAAAATTATCCAAATATTGACCAGGACAGCTGGATACTTTAAAAATTGCAGGAAGGGGAACATCAGAAACTGGAGCTGCACAAAGGGCAGGGCTGGAGGAGGTTTAGGGCAGGGGAAGGTGAGGAGCCCTGGGCTGGGAGGGTTGTGCCCAAGGGATCTGTGCCATGAGGGTCTGGAGGGGACTGTGTTATTCAGCCAAATATTCCAATTCAGGGAGAGATTTCCCACCCTGCATCCAAACAAAATGTAGTCAGCTTTGACTCTGCAAAATGTCAATGAATTCTTCAGAGTAAATCAGCCCTGTCAGTCTGATGCGGAACTGTCACTTACTTGTGACATAATATAATATGAAATGATATTGAACAACATGCGTTTGGCACTAAATTGTTAGCGGGTTTTAGCTTTGACAGCAGCAAGTTTATTGCTTTAATCCCAAGGTCTTTTAACCCTCTTTGACATAAATTGAGGTTGGCTTTTGTGAGAAAACTCCACTTCACTCTCTCTTCCTTTACCTAAAACTGCTTTTAACAATTTATGCTCATACATCAGACACTCATTTTGAGTGACAAAAAGAAAAAAGATCTATTAGAATAGAAGGAAAAAAAGGGTCAATTTAGGTTAAGCAGTGTACGTCTCTTTTGGTAGGCATGTCACAGCTTTCTTCAGGTGAATGTGAATTTTAAGTTGTAATAATGTATTCCTGTAGCAAAATAAAACAAATCTGTGACAAGAAGAGAGAATAAGTATTGCAGGAGAAAGGCTGATAACCTGCCCGAGACTATTCTGCCTTTTTT
Organism: Vireo altiloquus; assembly: GCA_013396875.1. Lineage (NCBI taxonomy): Eukaryota > Metazoa > Chordata > Aves > Passeriformes > Vireonidae > Vireo > Vireo altiloquus. Next base: position 660,305 of record VZRF01001865.1, read on the forward strand.
AAATGCAATTTAATTTATTGCTAAGATGGGTCCATTTTAAAACTTTTCTTATAAAATCAAAGGAGTTTCTTTATGCAAACACTGTAGAGAGACAGAGTACTTTAGTGTGGATAATGTGCAGAAATGCAGATGTATGGAACAAATACTGTGTACACACAGTTTTGCTGAATAGTATAGCTGGCTGGTAGCACATAATTTTATATTTCTCCTTTTTGAGACACCTTGTTTAGTTTGATAAGTAAGTACACGTTGTCATCAGTGCTCTGATAATCCCGTCACAGAAATGCATCATATATGAACTCTAACATCAATAACACAGGACATTTTTATCACCCTTGTTTTTCTACTCTCAATTACTGTATGATGCTCATAGTGTTGCTTTGAAATAATTTCTTTATTGTGTTTAAAGCTCAGCTGAATCTGCCCTTGAACTGTTTAATAATAGAAAATGAACACATTCTCAGCATATTTGCAGATTTTTTTTTAGGTTTTCTTTGTTCCCTCTTAGAGTATATTATTGATATACCATCATTTTTACAGAAGAGACAAAGAAAATATTAGATAAAAGAAAACTTGTGTTTCTCTCCAACTGTGAGTGTTTTGAAAGTTTGTATAAATTACACTTTTTGTCTGTTGTAAAAATCACATTTTGCTGTTTCTCTTATTTTATCCATTTTTTTTATTGTTTATTCTATTTTGTTATTATTATCTATAATTTTGTCATAGTAATTTTGCTCCTGGCTAATGCTTGGGCAAATACACAATCAAGTTGTTCTATAAACATAAAAAAATTATCCTATCTGTGATCTGCAGATTTGTGTCTTGTCTCTTTTGCACCTCTTCCCATGGCAATAACCTCATTTCCTTCTTGGCTTTTGGAGTCCCCACCACTCCAACACCTTCAACTCCCTCTCTCCTCCCCATCTTCCAACTCTTCTGCCATAAAATCCTCAGGTGCCCAGAGCTGCCCGCAATGCACTGCTCCTATTTGTACTTATATTCCTCACATAATAAATAAACTTTACCGGATTTTTATGTTGGGAACTGCGTCCCCCAAATCAGGAAAATATGAAAATAAGGAACTATTTCTAGACTGTCTATGACAGTGTTATTTTGCTTCCTAGTTATGCTATATAGAAATTATAACAATCTTTCTATAAATCATAATCTATAACATTCTGTACCCTAAAGATATGTCGTTTGCTGTTTTATATCCCAAGTATATATTTCTATTCATTAAAAGCCACAGTAGTATTAATTTGGATGGTTATCCACATTTTTCCAGCCTTGGCATCTGACTTTTTTCTTCATCCTTCTCCTTATGTGTCCTTTGGTTTGAAAGCAGGATATGCCAAGCTGCTGATGCAAATCCTGACTTCTCCAAAAACCAAGGGCAATAATTTCATGATCAGGGTTTGGTCCTGCATATTGGCTGCACCTGCTGGAGCAGAACAAAATGCCTCCACCAGGTGTTTCCCATTGATAGGTCCTGCTCCACCACAGTGCTCAGATTCTTTAAGCATTTGGTACTGGCAGCCCTTGCAGTTTCCCTCCTCCCGTTACAGCTGTAAGTATAAATTCCACAACATTTCCAAATCCTGACAGAATGAAACTTGGGGAATTGGGAAAATGGGGTTAGTGTATGAATTGTGATCTTGTCCATGCAATAAAAAGCACTATCAGCGTGCATTCAGCAGCTGAACTACCCTCATGATGTTTGTATTTTTATGGACACTGTTATAACAATAGTCAAGTATGATTTAACTTTAAAAGGGATTCTGTAGCATTGTTCAAGTCTAGAGCTGCCATAATCTTTTGTGGTAAATCTTTTGGGTTTTATCTAGCTTTTAAAAAGGAAGGTACCATGAAGAATTAGTAATAGAACACACAGAGGCTGCCTTTGCAATGACTTATCAATCCATCCTGTTTATTTGGGTTTGTATATATGCAAAATTTTCTGAGTGTGTATTTTTGCTCCTTATGTTCTGCACACATATATTCCACACTGCATCCAAGAGGCATCCCTAACAAAATGCAGAGATCACCTTGGAACCTAATTCCTACAAATACCTATGTATACAATCCTGAGCTTTCCTTTTGCTTATGCATTTCAGCAGCAAAATTTCATTCTAACTATTACGATTATTATTATTACAGATACGTTTTCTGTTAAAAACAGATTCAAAATAATTAAGGTTACTCTTGTTTTTAAATATTAAATGTATTCAAAATCAATACCTTGTTTTGATTCTAGATGCTCTCATGGTTCAGAGCAGGAGATGGAGGCTGTTTTGGCCCTTGTCACTAATTCTGTCTGAGACCATGGCTGACTTGCCTAGTTTTTCTCAATCTTTTTTCTTAGCTGTAATTTCCTGCCTCTTGTTTGGTTTATTTCATTAATGTTTGTAAACTATTTTTGGATACATACATGGAAAGTGCTGAATAAGTATTTGTTGTTAGGTCTGAAAGTGGATATTTGTTGTGACTGTCATAGAGGTAACACATTTAATGATTTTCAGGTTTTATAAATAAATAATCCACGTCGATGGATATTTGGGGATAGCCATGCAATTAAATAATTTATCTCAGCACAAAGATGGTCTTGTAGCTAAAATGTTTAATGGGAACCTTAGAAGTTTTACTATGCAGCACAGGACAGTGAAATTGCAAGTATAAAACATACCCCAACTCCCCATTTCTCAGCATTCCTGGCTTAGAAAAAAGCTCTAAGCAAGAGCAAAAGATTCTTCATTCCTTCAAGGCATTCCCTGAGGGCTTGCCTGCCCTAAATAATTATACAGCCTTAAAACAGTTGTCAGCTGCTGCAGTCAGGACTGCTCCCTCTCCCGATTTTATTGGGAATCCTGCGATAGCTGCTGCCTGTCCTGGAGCTCTGCTTTGGAGTTGTGACCCTGGCAGAGGCTCTGAGCCCTCCTTGTTAAACGGGTGGAACTTTGAGAACGTAGAATGAAAGGAGTCCCAGCAGCAGAGGGAGGGGTCTGTGTCTGCTGCTGTGTGTCTGGACACTGTGCTAGGTAGGCAATGTCACAAGAACCCTTTTTCAGCTGTCTTGTACCTTGTCCACTTCTGGTCCAGCTGCAGGAGCTGCTCCCCATCCTGTGAGTCCTTCTGTGCAGTGAGGATGGGGGAGTTGGGACCCAGCTGGGCCAGCTCTGCCCTGCTCTTGAAGCAGCTCCTGTTCCTTTATTCACTGTGGTCTGTACTATTATAAATGGGACCTAAGGTTGCACAGGAACTGTTTAAATCTGTGGTAACCAATGCCAGTAGCCATGACTCTGTTCACCTTAATTCCCTAGGAGTAACGAGGACTGGCTAATTTGGGGATATAACTGATAAACTCTCAGGTCTTGATGCTGAACTATTCTAATTAAAGTGCATTTGTGGTTCAACTTACCAGGTAAGAAGAGCTTCAAAAGGGGGAAAAATTCCCAACAAAACGTTGCTCTTACCTTTTGGTAATGCTTTGGTCATCGCTGGGTTTTGATTCCGTCTCTTCCAACACCTCCACCATGTCTGCCTTGCTCAGGAAGAGAAAAACAAAAAGGCAATGAAACAAAGAACTGAATTGTTCTGCTGTTTTGCTCCAGTGCTACTGATAGAAAGGTTATGGGGTGCTGCTTTGATTTTTGGTTTTAGGGAATTATTTTACCTAACGTTTATCTCGGAATTTTATTCCATATTCTATTTAGGTTGAAAATTAAGACTTGTTTCCCTAGGCAAGTTCAAGTAGGAAGATGGCAAAAATTTGTAAAATTGATAAATGTTATTTCTAATCAGATGATATTGGGGAGGGCAAGAAAGTGAGGGGCAGTGATTGTTGCTTTTATTCCTCATCCATCCAGATAGATACGAATCTATCTTTTTAAAGAAAAGCTTCAGTTTGAAAAGTGAATTGATCCAGTTTGTTAATTCCAAGCTAAAAGGGAAAAAAATCCTGTAAGGTCTCTGCTTCCCCTGTCTGGATGTACAGTTATGGGTAGACCACACTCCAAATGGACAACATTTTTATAGCTTGGAGCTCTCCTCTTCAGTGTGGGGATTAATTTGGTGCTTGGGTGATTTGGATGCATCTCATTTTTCCTTTTGTTAATAAAATAAAAAGAACAAAGTGCACTTAGGAATGCCCTGTGTTTCATCTAGAGGAACTCAGCCATTAGCACAATGTCACAATCAGCAAACAATATCAGAGCTGAAAACCAACAAAAAGGCAGCATGAAAAAAGGTGACAAGAGAGGAGGAGACAGAAGTATTAAAAAGTATTGTAGATAAAGAACTGTTGACTGCTACTCTTGTAAATATTTCAAAATATAGATCCAATGTTTTATGGGTCACTAAAACTACTGTAAATACACCAGCTGAATCCCAAATACATCATTCTCAATCCCCAGCAAAGACAAAACAATGCAGCTATAATATCCCCTTCATCATCCCTTGCAGACTTGGGTTTAGCTGCAGAGCAAAATGACTGGAGCTGACAGAATATTCAAACACAGGAAAGAAAAACAAACCTGAGCCTGTCCTACTGTCCCATTTTCTATGGAATATAGAGTGTCGTACAGCAGGAGGGCCTCGGGAGCTTGAAATTCTCTTTATTTGTTCCTGGTTCAGCTGTAAAAGCCAATCAAGTTTTCCTGAATATCTTGGACACTACCTTCCTGTCTTATTCTACCTGCAGATACAGAAGAAATTATTCCTAAGGTCTGTACTAAATCTCTTTTAAAAGTCTTTTCATATTAATCCACAGAGGGTAGGCTCTCAAACTCTGGTGGATCCCACCCCTTAATTAGTTCAGTGAATGGTTTGTGTAGTGGTGCACAGACAAAAGAAAAGTCAGGTGTCCCTTCTGCAGAAAGGAAGCACACTGTGCTGGAATTTTATACCCAGGACTAAGATTGTGTTGTAGGTTTGTGTCCCTGTATCATTAATAATTTTCCTATATATTTTTAAATTATTATTATTATTATTATCAGGTTTTGCATCTTGTTATCTCTCTCTGATTTTATCTCTGAGTGTAAACATTTGCCTTAAATGTTTAGGGATGCTGCTGTTCCCACTGGGCTGTGGTTGCCAACCTGAACCATGTGCGTTTCTGGGAGTATTTATTTATATTTATTTCTGGAAATAAACAAAGGCTCAAATAGCACCAAAAAGAGCAAGGTTCAAAAAAAGCTTATGAGGAACAAAATGACCCGAACGTTCTGGTGTCAGGAAGCAGCTTCCCAGGTTGCAGTCAGGAGACAGAGGCTCTTGTGCTGCATGGACTGAGCACCTTTCTCCTGCTCTCAGGATCTCTCTCTGCTCCTTACTCAGCTCCTTCTGTGGGAACAAAGATGGTTCACAAAAGACTTATCAGATACAGCCAACAAAGCCTGAGAAAGTACAACTCTTTCCTGGATTTCTCCTGCTTTCCTTATCTGCCCTCCAAAAAGCCCAGTCTATAACGACCGTGAGCAGCTTTAACAACTCTTGTCCCCCTGTGAAGGTCAAATGCTCTGTGGTGCATCTGCTCAGAGTGGGTCAGTCCCTCTCCCACAGTGATTGGCTCCAAATCCCAGAGATTTGGACATCTTGCCTTAAGTCTCCGCAGGAGAAACACAGTTCATACTTACCTCTGCTGATTTTCCACATTTCCTGACTAAGCATGGAATTTTCTATAGTTTCAGCCTTCAAGTTGAGCAAAGTGGCTCTGCCATCAGTCAGCTCCTATAGGGGGATGGAAGGGGGAGGCGAGCATGGGCTGGGGAGGAGGGTAAGCAGAGAGGCTGTTGTCTCCTGTTTTCCTGCAGGGTTTGTCTAACAGCTAACTGGATTAATGAAACACCTGGCATAGATGCAATTAACTATTTTGCTGTTGAGGCTGAAAACTACATAATGAAGAGGCTTTAAAAAAAAAAAAAACAAACAAACCAACAAAAAAAACCCCACCACCAAAACTGAAACAACAAAATCCCACAACTCTTTGACACAGTTCTGTCAAAAAAAATCCTATTGCCCAAATATGATTATGTTTTATATCAAATAAACTGCGGGATTTTCTCATTCATACTGATAGGTTCAGTAATTCTCTTTTCAGAATTATTAGTACCTTTGCAATACAAGGATTGGGCATCAGAAACACAAAGAAGGTTTACTGTAGCCAGTGAGCACTTTTGGCGGGCAGAGGCCTCGAGAGGTGCTTGGCAGGGCTGTGATTAACACCACTGGTGCTGTGCACTATCTCTGGGTAATGCCCACCCTTGTCCTGCTGTATAAACACCAAGTGGATTACTGACCGCATTGTTGCTGATAGCTCCTTAATTTTGCTTTGAAAACCAATTCCAGCATAGCGACAGTCCCATAGCAAGAAATATTTGAAGACAGCTGGTTAATATTTTTCTTTTTTTCTTTATTTTTTTGAAGGAAAACTTACATGTTAAGTATACATCTGTAGAAAAAAAAATTAGAAGCAGAAACTGCTAGAAATATTGGGAAGTTGTTAATGAACAAGGGGAAAATAATGAACAAAGGGACAAGGTTATGGGGTGGGAAACTATGAATGATAGATTAACTTCACTCTGGAAATAAGAAATACTGTCATTTAAAAAGCAGCATTTCACCACATTAAGAAACATCTCTGTTCTGTGGGTATGTTTCTGTACACAGGTAAAATTTTATTTTGGCTTTTGGAAAATGGCTATTAATATGTCTATAAAATAGCAGCATATTGGAACTGGTGCAATATACAAGAAAACAATATTTGTATCTGCCCTTTCTGTTCATAAAGGTTCCAAAGGGTCAGATCCCGGTAAATGAAACAAAACCTGAGTCAAAAGGGTTTTTCCTCTGATAAACTGCCTTGAACCAGAGTAGAGGGACACTTCATCCCTGAACACAGCTGATAACTGAAGGATATAAGTGTGAAAGGAAAGGACATACCCCAGTGTTTCTGGGTTTGGCTCTTGGAGATTTGTTTCTCATGGGGAAGTCAGTGGATAGGGGCTGATTTGGGTGCTTTATAACCCCTTGCTTGGCCCTCTCTGTCAGTGGGCAGGTATTCACATAAAGTCCAGCACATAAAGGGGTTAAAGTCTCCCAGGCTTTGTCTTGTCCTGTGGCACTGACACAACTGTCTTTATTCCTTGAGATCTGACTTGCCTATGTAATTGCATAGATGGGATTTATCATTTGATAATAAAGTTGAACTGAATGGAATTAGCATCATAATCCTTTAAAATGCTTAATTGATATCCTGTTTTCTGTAGAATTTTTAGTTTGGTTTAACATAAAGTCTTCTGGCATTCCAGAGTGCAAAGCGAAGAATTATTAAACCTAGATATTTCTTAGAGATTGAATAATAACTGTGTGACAATTATTATTCTGTGGAAATTCTCTGTATTAATTGCAGCTTCTGCAGCAAAAATGTAGGACAAAGACTGTTCTTGTTTTTTAAAAATGCAATATATTTGGACAACATGCTGTCTGGGCACTGCGTGCTGTTATTGTATGTCATCATGTCTACTGGGAAACCTGACATTAAAACATATCCTTGGTTCTCACTTAAGCCAATTTTATAGGGCAGGAAAAGAAAAGACAACATTTTGCAATGAAAGCACCTTCTCCCATCTGGCAAAATGGCTTTCTGGACTCTATTGTGGCTCATTGTCTAAAAATAGGATGAAGACAAATTGTTATCATTTGCGAAAGCCCATGACAATAATGATAAATGAACAAATTTTTTTGCCCTCTGAAGTCATTGCTTAAGGCTTTCTCTGGGATCAACAATGTTAAACTGGTAAACTTGCCTCATCTGCATCAGCAGAAGGTTTACAAATGGCTTTGTAAACAATTTTAGCCAGAGCGTTAATCTCTCCTACAGAAGTAGGGCTTGCATGATCTATGATTGATTTGCAATTTAAAATGACACTGAAACCCCTGAAACAGATATGAAAGAAACTTTCAGTGAATAATGCTTTAGTTGACAAGAAAAGATAAGGCACATCTTTCATCTGATAGCGGGCTGTTTTTGATAAATATTGTTCATAATGGAGAATTTTGGAATCATTAATGTGTTGATAGAACATTACTACTTTTTAACAGGAACCTCAGAAACAGTTTTCTTCAGCAGCTGCCTTGTTTGTGAAGGAAACTTAGAAAAAGTATCTTGTTTAAAAATAGTCCAAGAGATTTCTTAATTAGAACTCAAGTTCAAATCTGAAAAACTGAAAACGTACAAAAAATGACATTTGATTGGTGTTTTTAAACCTATACAGGATAGGTACCTGAAGATTTGTTTTCTTACATTATTAAAAGAAAATCAGCATCTGTTTTATATTTAAAGTTATAAGTTAAAAAAACCCACAGACTTTTCAGTCAGGAACTTGAAATAACGATTCCTCTATGAGATCTCATTGCTTCAAAAAGTAAATATCCTCAGGGTATTGTACATTTATAAGCTCCAAGTTAGATAGCAATTAACTTTTATTACAAGGCAATGTTCCATGCAGGTTGCATCTCTGTTTCCCAAGCCACCATGGACTGGATTGAAGGTACCTGGTTCAGGTTACCAGATGGATTCCATGGCTGAGGTTTGGCTTTGAGGAGACCTTTCCCAAACATGTGCGTAAAACACCTTCACAGCTGAAATGGAAGATTATTAAAATCCAGTGAGTATTTATGAAGTGGGTACTTATTGTATGAGAACTAGATGGAGATCACAAAATTTCTCAAAGCCACCAAATATCATGGAACCACTTTTAGTGCAGTGGAATGGGTGTTGGAGTGGAGAAGCATTTGATGGAGCCATGTGGGCTGGGCTTTGGGTTTTTGTTTAGAGGTGAAAGGGGCGAGGCAAAGGTAACAAAACTCTTTCCATGAGAAGCCTTCAGCTCTTTTCAGCCCCTGGTTGAGCAGACCTGCACAAGGAAGGTGCAAGTCTTCTGAGGCTCGATTGATTTAAGGTAGAATAGGTCAGTCAGATTCGGGAGTCAGAGCACTGGATCTTTTCAGATAAACAGAGCCTGTAATTACAAGCCAGTTTCACAAGCTTAAGATTGCTCACAGCTCTAAAATTGTAGCTGTATTGAGAAGTAAACAGCTACCATTATATTCTCCCCCTATATCATAAAACCTACAAAATTTGAGTATCTTTGCTTTGTAAGCACAACTGGAGATGTTTGGGAGGGATGATGTACAAGGGTGGCTTTCTAGGTACCATTTCCATTACTGGAAGAAAACCTTCAAACTCTCAAAACTTTTGCTCAGACAAGGCTTTTAATGGGCATAGGGACCAAATTGCTTTGATAACCATATTCGTCCACTACCTTTATATTTTGAAGTATTCACTCTAGCTTTAATATTATTAATGTATTTCTTTTATCTTCCATCTGAATAGTGTTCTGTATGTAAAGTGACCAAATGTGATTAATGATGAATAGATTAAGATGGGACAGGGTGTTTGAAAAATGACTTAAGTAGTGCATGTAAGTCACTGGCTATAGTCCCAAAATGCAAATTCTGGTTAAGTTAATGACTGGAAAATCATGATGGCATTAGTGTGTGAGTTCTGTTTTATTTGAAATTGCTTTATAAACAATAAATAATTAGCATTTTACATCAGGACTAGTTAATTGTATCACACATCCAATTATTTCTATAGGCACTGGTATTTTACTGGCAAAAGTATAAATATAACTGACTTATATGATACAGTGTTTTGCTGTGCAGAGTTTGAAACAGCTTTGCCTTGCAAATACCTTGGTGAAGTTCAGGACCCATTAAAGGCTGATATTTTATTATAATGCCTGGAATAATGTTGTTTGCAATAAGCATGTCTGGTCTTTCTGCAAAGAAGCTTCTGAACATCCTTTAGTTTGGGATTTCGGGGGGGGGAGTAAATTTGTTAATATGTGCATTCCTGCCTGACAAACGAGCATTATCGTCAATGTGGGTGCACATTTCCACTTATCCTTTTTGTAGCTGGAAAGCTTTATGAAAAATAAATTAATAATGCATACTAAATTATGTCTGCAAGAGACATTTATGTATATATTGCTAGCTTCAAGACTGATTAGATTTACATTTCTTTAAAAATGGTTTTTTTCTCGTACATCCATAATGCCTTTAGAATGCACTGCATGATAGAAAAATGCAATCTTGATTCCAATTGAATACCTGGAAGGAGTGTTTTTTCTCCCTATTAATATGTACATGTGTTCCCCTAGAGTTTTTTTCCTAAAAGAGACTCTTCTCTTGAATTACCCCAGCCCAAATGTACGCCTTAGGATGCAGGAAGGAGCGAAGTAGATGTCCTATTATCATAACTTGAAAGAGGTCCATTTAATAATAGCCTGTATTAAACAAGAGTCTGCTAACTGTACAGTAAAGACTGTTTTTTCACCAGAGAACATAAACCATATGTTTTAAATGCAGCTAAAAATGGATGCAGTGTGCTATTTCCTTTCACCTCAGCCTGCAGTGTATTACTTAGATTTGCAAGGCATAGCCACCACTAGTACTTAACACTGCTGAAAGAGCCACCCTTCAAGGCTTTTTTAACCACAAAGAAAAGAGAAATATAGTAGCATCGATTGTTAAATCCTGGTGCTTGTTACTCACTGCCCGCACACAGAACATCATGCCTTTGTAGCAGTGAGGAGAGTTGGTATTTATCAGGGTTCAGAGCTAGTTCAGCCACACACTTGACAAATTATTTGTGGAATTGTTGTATTCACAGTCACTTAAATAAGAATCTGTCAACACAAGGCTGTGCTTTGTTGCAGCAGGTCTCACAGTTTTTCCTGTGCACTCAAAGAATGATGGATTGGAGGTAATGCAAATTCACTACCATTTTATATGCTGGTGCCTTCTTCATAGACAGGAAACATAGCTCAGTATCATCTTGTAAAATGCCTTAACTGTAAAGGCCTAGTTCAGTGTTGAAAGTGCTTTTTAAAAATGGTATGTTGGAACAGGGAAATGTAATTCAAATATTTTCCTCACGTCTCATTTTACAGACTGCTTGTTGGAGCAGGTGTGCGTTCAGATTTTCCCAGGCTAAGTAGGACATATGCTTATCTGTGCTTGGTAATTAAAACAAATTAATAAATACAATTATTTGATTTTATGGCAACTTAAAAGTTAATACTGCTTAAAGGCATGTTAAATTTAAAGAGCTCACACAGAAGGAAGAAAATGCCCATTTAGGTAACTCAGTCTTTGATGATAGTAATTTTTTTCAGTAAATTCATTTGTCCAACAAAAAATGCCTATCTGAAAGCTCTGTAACCAGTTCCAAATGGTGTAGCTCACAGGTAAAACCCACAATCTGTTGACAGAACAGTGCTTACACTATGAAGTAAAAAACCTTTTCTGTGCTGGCATACATTTTTTAGGTTGATGTCCAAAACTGGAACGTTTTGCTCAGGACTAAAGGCAACCACAAAACTCGTGCCACTTTCTCCTCCATCAGAAGTCAGAGCTTTTCCTTGCCCTGCTCCCAAGCCCACAGGGGCCCACCAACAGCCTGGGACAGCACTGGGAGGGATGTAGGAAGCTGGGGGCAGCCTTTGATGTCAAAATGAGTAAGGAGAAGTGACAGCAAGCACTGGATGAGACTTTTCTGGAAAGTTCTCATCTCAGTGGAATAAATGGAGTTATGGGCTACTTAAGTTAGAGCTGTGCCTTTTTATTTGCGGTTGTTCAGGAAAATTGATCTTTCTGGAGTAGGAAAAAGCTTGTCTGTGTGGGAGAGGGCTTTTTCAGAGGCTTAATTCAAGTGTAAGGAATGAACTTTCCAGAAGTTAACAGAGATCTTACCTTGTACTACCTCGAATTCAGAGTGCGATTTCTTGATGCAGGACAACAATGAGGGAATTCCACAACACGTATATAAAAATGTTTTCCTAAAAATCAACCACAAACTTTTGAGATTGAACATATGACAAATATAATTCACTTGCCTCAGTGCCCTAATGGGAGGCCCAGATCAACGTGCTGTTTGTAGATTATAACAGGTCCTAGTGAAGTCAGGGAATATATTTCCATACACTTCAGGGAGGCCAAATTTTAACCCCAGATATTTTGAGCCTTAAGATCTGAGCAGACTCCATAAATTTCAGTGCATGTTCAAGATGTAAGCATTCAGCTGAACTGCACATCAGGACTGAAGGAAGCTGCCCTGACACCCTGTCTGCTTTCTGGGTAGTCTACTTTGACTTGCTCTCTGTTATTGTGTTATAAGGCCTGTATTTCTCTAAAACCATTAAACAATTGTGAGTTTCATGCCTGTGAAGGGTGTGAACAGGTTGCCCTGCAAGGCAGACGCCCAGACCCCCTTCATTCACCAAGGCACCCCACCAAAGTGCTGGGCAAGGGCTGCTGCTCCTGCCAGTATCTCTGCAGGGGTTATCAACTTTCACAGAAGTATTTGGAAACATTTAGATGACTTCATTTTATTGAGAAATGCCTGTAATAAAACGCTGTATGTAAATGAATCTGCTCTTGTTAGCCTGGCAGAGATGTCCTGGTGCCTCCTCCTGTGCCTCTTTACCTCCTGTGCTGTGTCTGCACTGTGGTACCTGCTGCAGGGACCAGGGCTATGCTGACCTGGTGGCTTGGGGCACTGTGGCCACAGACACCTTCATGCTGGCTGAAGAGTTTGGCTGTGACATCTTTGTCGTGTGGCTCTCTTCAGCCTTGGAGGCCTCTGTTCAGCAGAGCCCCTGCGAGGGCTGTGCTCTGCAGCCTCCCAGAGTATCCAGACTTTATAATATTTCCCCCAACAGCCTATCAAAGCACTTGGAAGCTCGACACAATTTCAGGCTACAGATTGACTTACAGTATGGGATATAGTATTTTCACTTGCGCTTAAAAACACTGTTGTGCGGCCAAAAATTCAATCGCCAAGAAATCACACATGGTTCACAACACAGCTCTTTGATAACATTAAAAGTATATGTAATATTTTGAAATCACTGGCCAATTATTTCTAATAGTTTCATGATAATTTATGTAGAGAATCTCTCTGTTGGATGTGTTCCTGCTTTGGTCTAAATGTATTTTTGAACACTCTGTCAAACATCCCCATTTGGCACTTATTTTGTTTCACTGAATTTCTTTAGTATGTCCAGATCTCTTGCCAATGTATTTGCAGAACATATTTTGACAGCTTTGTCACCAAATTTGTTACTTCTTGTGTTTGGAATGTGTATCAAATTGCAGATATTAATGTGTGTGTTTCTTTTTGGTATAGACTCAACTGGATAATACCTTTGTCTTCTGCGGTGATGAATATAATACAGTGAGTGGTTTTTTTTATTAATTTCACAAGTTATTAAGATTTTAAAATTTCACATCTGTCATAGATGTATTAGTTTGTTTTTATGTTTGCAGCTAGAAACATTCTGAGCAGAATACCCTTAAACTTTAAAGAGCTGTGATATCACATTTCTTATTTGAGCTTTATAATAGAAATTGTATGTATGTGAAAGCAGTAGCTTCTCCCTCACTGTGCACACACATACACGTGTGTATAAATATATGTATAATTTTATTTCAATATGCTTGGATTAACTGAACTATTGAATTTCAATCTGTTGTGCTCTTTCATGAAATAGTCTTTCTATTGAGTTTGTTGGAGCTGAATGAAAATGGTGTATTTAAGGCTGATCATAATCTTTGCCATCATGTTTTTCTTAATATGGTTTTTCTAGATTAAAAGCGATGACAACATAATGCCTGTTGAAATATAAAGGCCTTTGCTTTGTGGTTCTGCTGCTAGAAGGAGAGTGGCTGAGCTGGCCCCCCCAGAACATCACGTCACTTGTGACTCAGAATATTCCGAGCTGGAAGGGACCCACCAGGATCATCAAGTCCAGCTCTTAAGCAAATGGCTCATCCAGGGGTATTTTGAACCAACACCCTGGGTGTTATCAGCACCCTGCTGTAACCAGCTGAGCTGCTCTGGGGGTGTTCCAGCCACACAGTCCCTGCAACCCTGCTCTGGCTCTTTTTCCATGGCCTGGCACAGCTGAGGGTCCTTTACCCTCTCTGGGTGTGTGCAGATCAGGAGAGCACCCTGGACCAGAATGAGTGAGCTGCACGTCCATGTCGGTTTATCTATTGTCCAGAGAAGAGCTTTGGAAAGATTTAATGAATTAAATCACCTTTGACAGTTGAGGCTAAATGCATGTGGAGGACCTACATTAGAATTCAGTTTCAACAATCCCATAGTTTCTGATTATTCTTGCCCTGTTGTGGATAGTTTTGTTGTTGGAAATACCTTTGGTCACCCTGAAAGATAATCTCACACGTGGAGCACAGTGCGGGTCTGGGTGACAGCACTTTCTGAAATGGCAGGGTCCCCCAGGAACACTAAAAAACCTCTGCCTGCCTCTAAGGGCTGCTTTTTTGGGCCACTTCCTCAGTTCTTTAAAAGATGCTGTTCAGCCAGCACAGAGCTCTTTGATTTTTTGCCGCTGGCATGTTGGTTGTTTACTGTGCTGAGTAACACATATCAAGTAGTAGATGAATCCTGAAACAGCTGGGTTTGCTGCTGATAGTACCTCTTCCTCCTACTTTTTGAAATGTAGGGTTTGATTTTAAAATGTCAGGGGTCTTTCTGAATTAAAACATATCACCTTTTATGCAGATTTGATCAAAATCTGCCAGTAGCAACTACAAAAAAATTAATTACTGGAATTATGTTATATAAAAATACAATTGTGAATCTAAAATAGCTCTAGAATAAAATCCAGACTATTTTTAGTGGAGACTGTCATATTACACCTTTAGAATCTGTACCTTAATTTCAGTTACATCTGTAGATCTCTGAATTTCTCTTTTCTAATTCATTACTTCTATAAATAGAAGTTGTATTTGAACTAGAAATTAAATTTTTAAAATGAGATTTTATCTAATGTCTTACAAAGAACATAATATATAATATGAATGGAAAACATTTTCAATACAGTTTGGGTTTTAATTCTGATCCTGTGGCCCTTTACAATAATGTCTGATTTTTTGAGCAATTTCTTCTGCTTATCTGGACAAGTTGAGTTGCAGACTACAATCAGGGCAGACACACAGTCAGGGCATCAGAGATTCTTCATCAGAAAATAAATTGTATTAAGTTACAACAACAAATGTAGGGTACTTATTCTGTGTCTGTTATAGCATATATACTGCATTTTTCGGTAAATTATTTCTTAAGTCTGAGGCCCAGCATCAGCAAGGGCAGCAATTCTGTACCAGCTGCTGGAATTCTCCAGAGAAATAGGAGCAATAGGCCACAGAAAGAGTCTGATCATAACATACTTTTCTTCCCATTAGAGAAGAGAGTAACATAATAGCTGCTCTGCTAGGTTCAGAACACCAAAAATTTCCTACAAAATAGTAGAGGGCAGGGTAAGATGTGGAATAAGTTAAAATTATAAAGAACAGACTGACCTGCCATTGATTCCATTTTGTTTTTGGCTGGAAATTTTGCATCACAGAATATATATTTTGCTTGTCAGTTTTACAATTGACTTTCTTTGTTTTACTGAAATTCTGAATTTTTACTACTTGTTGAACTTTTTTGACACAGTGATAACACAATATAAATCAAACTCCCTCATAATCCACACAAAGTAAATCATCAGCTCTTCTGCATAATTTTGTTTGAGTGTAAGTAGAAGACTAACTCTTCCAGGCAACTTCTAACCGATTGCTAAATACGCAAATAATTTGCTTATTAGAGGTGATATTTATCAGAAAAACTCAGAAGAATGTATGCAGTGAAATATATTTATGGCCATATGAAAAATGAAGTGACCTGTTGGAGACAGCCTGTAGCTCCTGAGGAGCAATGAAATGCTTAGGGATCTTCCACGAAACACATGAGATTGTTGCATATATATAAGAAGTAATAATGTCATCTGTTTTTTTTCTGTTTCCTGTTGATTGACTTTTATAGCTTGCAAGCATTATGCTGGATTGTAAATTGCAATAAATTTAATCAAGAATTATTTTATTCAGCCTACTAATGAGGAATAATAGCGTATGTATCAATTAGACATGTCAATTTGTGTGAAGAAATAGATTTACAAAGGGATAGTAGGTAAAAAAAATATCATTGGTATCAATTCACTTCATTATTTTTAATTTGCTGTGAATATTGAGTGCTTCCAACGTAAAATCATTCCTCAATTAAAATAAAACAGCTGTACTCCTATCAGCTTTTCCTTGCTTGTTGTTGCTTACAGATTAGCAGTTGTCACTGGCTTCAGTCTCATGTAATTTCATTAATTTGCAACCATAAATGGATAAAAAGAGAAAATAATAATAAAAGTCTTTGGCTTGTCGATGTACTAAGTATTGTATATGAAATATTTTTTTCAGATTGCACTGAAATGGCAGAACCAGTTCAGCAGCAGCATTTGGGGGATATCAGAACTGCCACAAACCACATCCGCTCTGCTCTCCAGCATCAGCAGAGCAACCGGTGAGCACTTTGTTCATTTGGCACATTTTTATTGCTCTAGAGAGTCCCTTTCTTTTCTCCCAGGTGATCTGTGGCAAACCAGATCCCCCAAACGTGCCACAGTGCAAACAGGAAGGACGAGTCCCGGAGGGCACTGGTTTGGAGCTTGTTTTCACTGCAGGATGAAGGAGTCCCTCACCTTCCTCTGTTAGCAAGGCACTGCTCTGAGTTAGAGTTCCAGGACACCCCGAGCATGTTTGTGTCTTTGAGTGACACGTGTAGCTCCGTGGTTGTCCTTATTTCTCTTCAAATAGATCAAAAGACTGACTATAAAAGCACAGTTATAGAGAGAAGCACGGGATTTGCAAAAGCTACTTTTGCAAGCCCAGTTGTGAAAATGTGATGCATAATTTCGTCTGTTAACTTCTATTTTTCTAGTAGTAAGTTTTTAATGGCCTTACAAGGTTTTAAGTTGGTCTACTTTACCTTATCATCTAACTATTTTTATAAGAATAACTTAACTTAGAATAGTTACCTTATAGAATACTTTACCTTATATCTAACTATTATTTTAATGGAAAGTTTAGAAATATAGGTGTCTTTAAATGTGTGGAATATAACATATAAGAAATGTACAGGAATAATCAATAATAGTGTGTTTGACATTTTGATAGAAAATAATATTCTCTCAGGTGACTGTGGCTTCAAGAGTAGAAGGTTAGTTGTACTTCTGATTTTTTTTTTTTTTTTTGCAGCTGCTGTTGCATGTTTTGATACCTTTAGGTCCTTCTGATTAAAGGCATTTTATCATGGTGTTTTTTTGTTTTTTTTTTTTTGTTACCAGTGAGAGCTTTTTGATAGAATCCCAAAGAGAGGACTCATGCTTGTAGGGACATGTGGGATCTGAATTCTAGTTAACAGTGAATTCTCTATTACAGGAAGTAAAAGCTTATGGATATTTTCCTTGGCTCTGAAGTGGAAGCTGACACGAGCTTGTATTGGAGAATTTTAACTAATGATTACCACAATACTTATCTGCAAATTTGTTTCTCCATGTCTGGAATCAGTATGCTAAATACGTGTGAAATTTTTGGAACTCATGCTAAAATTTCAACTGGCCAAATGCTTATCTGCATTTCACTATTATTGAAATAATGATAGCAATAGTAATAGTAAATAATAGTAAACACAATAACTTTTGTTTTATGAGTTCACTCAACTAAAGTAGAAGATCACTGCATAAAATGAAAGTATCTTCATTATTTTGATAAAGTGTTGTCATTTAACACCAAAAGCTAGTTAGAAAAAAAGCCTGCGTGAGTTTTTCTTAGTGCTGTGCTTTGGATAGGAAATATCTACATATTTCAAAACAGAATAAGAAGTGCTGATTACCATAGACACTCCTAACATATAGACAAGATATTTGTAAACTATAACAGTATCTACACCAGGACTTGAGCTGATTCATTTATCACAGTTAATATATCTGTGCCACCTATCGTGCTAGATTTGATGCCAGACTTGGGTGATGTTGAAGATGTTCAAGAATTTCCCCAGTTGTAAAACAAGCATAAGAAAGCTTTCAAATTGTGGGAGAAAATGACAAATAGGAAATTCATTTTACAGACTTGATTGCTGAATTTCTTCAAATGTGAATTATTGTGAGATGGGATACTGGCATTTACAAATAAACTTAGTTTTTATGAGTAAGTTATCAACAGTCACTGTCAATCATTGTTGTATTTCCTGTTCCTATGCTTGAATCTGCTAATGCTTTCAGTTGTCTGTGTTTTGTGTCTTTTTTGAGTTGGAATTATGTTAAGCAATATGGTTGCTTGTTTAACAAATGTGATCATTGTTTTTACAAATATATGGAAAACCAGATATTTTTACTCAGTGAACTTATTTCTGTGTGTGAGAATACTCAGAACACTCGCTCAGTGCACTGAGAGGAGCTCAGGTAAAAGGATGACTCTTACAGAATGAGAGGAGGCTGCAGCATCATTCAAACATTTCTTGTGCTGCCGAGCTCCTGCCTGAGAGCTCCAGTCAGTGCAGTCTCCAGGGATATTCCTGAAGATCCTGCTGCTGTATCTCTGTGATTCTTTCCCACTCTCTTTCTCAAAGATTCACCTCTGCTGTCCATCCTGGTCCTCTCTGGTGCAGACTGACCTCTGTCCATGCTGCCAGACTGCTGCTGGGCCCCTTGGCACAGGTCAGGAGGCAAAACCTCATTTCTGTTTCTCAGTGGAGAACCACCACCAACCATAAACTCACTGATTCTTGCTGGAGAGCTGATGCTTCTGTTACTTGACTGCTGTAG
Organism: Vireo altiloquus; assembly: GCA_013396875.1. Classification (NCBI taxonomy): domain Eukaryota; kingdom Metazoa; phylum Chordata; class Aves; order Passeriformes; family Vireonidae; genus Vireo; species Vireo altiloquus. The sequence continues at coordinate 679,087 of VZRF01001865.1, forward strand.
CAGCTAAACCTTAAACTTACAATATTATAACATTCCTAATAAGCAATTTGTCTTAATGGGATAAGGACTCAAATCATAAAAAGAGAGTCAAAGTATTATATTTTTTTTTAGGCCCTTGTAACACATTCATACAGTATTCTTTGAATCACACACGGATCTTTTTAAAACAAAAATTGAAGTTAATTTTATCAGCCATGTGTCTTAGAAAGTACCCTCCCTGTTTGAACATTATTTCTCTGTGTGAGTTTATGATTGAGTTTACAGGCTTAGCAAGGCCTTAAGTGATTTGCTTTATACAGCTATTCAGTATCGCCCCACACACCAACAATCCTTTAGTATAATAAAATACATGTCTTTCCTTCTTTACTAGAAGTTATAGAGAAGTCTTCTGATCATCCAGCTATGAAAAGCACCATGACTGGTTCTGCCCAGAAGCTGCACGAATACATGTGGAGCAGAAAAGTTGCTCTTTATAGCCAGCTGTAAAATTCTTTCAAGCCCTGTGAATGTTCAAGCCCGAGAAGGCTTTTCTCACCAAGATATAGATGAGCTTCAGCATACCAGCCTTCAGCAGTGTGTATGAGTCAAGATTTCACTCCAAGCCTACACTTTACCAGTGAAACTCAAAGTCACCCAGCCCATTTCAAGAAGAAAAATGGCATTTGGTTCTGGTAAGCATTCACAGAACACACTCCAGATTTGACAAACATTGTAATTAGTTGCTTTTGCGTGTTTAGTACACAGTGCAAGTGCTGTAAAATCTTTTTCACATGATGCAACATTGCCAGCAGATAATCACTGGAGCAGTAAACCAAAAGAATTTGTGTATATCCTACAAGCTGCAGGAGGATAAGAAAATGTAAACAAAACTAACAGCTGAATTTTTCAGATGATACCACTCCTTTTCTTTTGTTAAACTGATTTGTTTTTAAATGTTATTTTGTTAGTTTCTCTAGAAATTGATTAGAAAACCCTAAACCAATGTTGTGAAAATGCTTTTGTGTCTGTCCTAGTTTTGACTGTGTGAATCTTTTTAGAACATTTTCGGTTTAATTATGCAGCACTAAAAATTGCAATTAAACTGAATTTGCAATTGAAACTGCTCATTTTAGTTTACTGTCAAATTTACTATGGCATTGTGAAATAGGGACCTTTATTATTATTATTATTTGAAAAAAAAAAGTGTTTTTAAACAGGATAAAAATGTTGCATCCCTCAGTCCTATCCCAATGAGCCAAGAATTTAAAGAGCTACCTGACCAGTGAAGCTTATAACTCTCTAAGCACAGAGGAGTTTTTTCATGTGATAAAATATTGGTAAACTGCAAGTATGGATGGTATTGGATAAAATCTTCTTTTTGTGTGTTTAATATCTTTTGTGAAATGTGTTTTTCAAAGGTAGGTGGAAGGCTAAAGTTGCTTTAAAGTATTCTAGTGATAATCTACTTGTCTTGGGGATATCTGACATGCCCTGTTTTGCAGGATGCTGTGATGCAATTTGATGGATATTATGTATTATATGAGACTGTACAAATCTTAATATCTCTGTTCCTCTGTTTTAGCATGTGATGAACAGCTCTGTGTACATAGAGCAGCTCAGACGAGTGTCTGAGACTACCCTTTTCCTCTAAGCCCTAGGCATTTTTATCACTGTGCCAATAAAAGGAAGGGGATTTATGGGGTACTGCTTTTTAATTCATTCAATTCTCTGTTCATTGTGAGGTTAATGTTGTTGATCTATTTTTCTCTTGAAACAAATAAAAACAATATGTGCTGACACTGACTTTGACTTTTGACATGGGAGATAGAGGTCAACATTTAATTCTATATTTATAGACTACATGAACAATATTATCTGTATTAAAAACTGTTCACTCAGTCCTTGTCATTTTACAACTTAGTTCAGTAGCTTATATCACATTGAACGTTTTCTCCAACTCTGATCAAGGTGCCATCATTCACAGCACTTCACTTAAGGGGTTGTCAGCCTTTCCATTAAAAACACCTTTTTTCAGGGATTCATGACTAGCTAAAAAAATTACACCAAAACTGACCTGGGGGTTTATTTTAAGCAAAATATACATAAAAATATTCCCCAGTCCCAGAACCTGAAAACCAATAAAGAACTCCAAAAAAGTGAGGAGCTGACTTGTTTGGCACACATGCAACAGCTATTTTTATTTAAGAAAATGATGTGATTTATCAAGCAGGTATAACACTGCTTAAATGTTTAACCATTTATTTATTTCTGAAATATTCTTGGCTGTGTATGAGAGGTCCTTGTTTGTCCACTTTTAAGTGCCTCACGCTCAAACTACTCAGAAATTGGTTACCATTGCCATGGTTAATCACGGGATGATTGTAATGAGTGTGTGTGGTAGAGCTGTACCCCTGTAAACTCCCTCATAGAGGAATTTACACTTCTGGAGGGTTTTTTCCTTCTCAAATGAGAATAAGAAATTATTCTTTTTCAGGAAAGGTGAAGGAAGGACAATCCCAATTTATTTAGTGGATACAGAAGTACTACAATTGTGCATGAGCATTCCTTGGGATATGGAAAAGGAATTTCAGATCCCTTCAGATCAGGTAAAGTGATTTCACTGAGACAACTCTTTAGGCTTTCTGTGATGCTCTGACATTCCTGCGTATAAGGGACTTTGCTGATTTTTGTGAGCTAAGGGCTGGGATGTGTAAACATTCTTTTGCTCTTCCTTGCAGGATAAGGCCTGTGCTGTACCTTTATATTCAGGAAAGAAACTGAAATATCAATGCAATTATTAGTAATCTGCATTTGTTCTCAGAGATTATCCAGTCTTCTTTGAGTCAATGGCCAGAAATTTGAGATTAAAGTTTCTTTCTATGCAAACAGCCAGTAATATTTTCCACAGGTTGCTTTTTTTCACCTAAATATGTATTTCCTTGGTGGTAATAAGAGCAAACAGAATGGAATAACCCATATGGTTTAATCTATGTGTTTTTAATATATCTTAGTGTGTACCAAATTTATTTTAAAAAAACCCTAAAATAGCTATTGCAATCTGTAAGTTTTTGAAATATGTGAGGTTTTATATTATAATGCATGTACATTAGTCCATACTAACTGCCAAGGTATTTTAAGTAAGGTTTGTAGAAATTAATATGCATTTTTAGAGTATTCTGTAATTCATATATCATTCTCAGAAAGCAGAGAATCTGCCACATTTTGCATGTGACCATCTTAATAAGGGCTGTGAAACTGAAACATTGATGGATCATGTTACATACCAGGCATCTCTGAAAAGTTTTTCATTAAAACGAACTCGTAAAGACTCTTAGTGCTTGCTTCTCAGCAGATGGCAAGAGGTGTTTATTTGCCTTATGGAATTCTTTCTGTTTATATACAGAGAAGCGGAGAGGACAACTCTGAAGGGTCTGGTTAATACTTGTAGGACTATTTAAAATAGATATGGTTACTATTAGCACTAAAACTTCAGTTATACACTCCTTTTTTAATTAGTTCTACCTTTGCATTAAAACTCTTCCATATATTGGACTTTCTTGGAAAAAAATAGATATATATCTTCTGCTGTGGAACCCAGTGTGGTAAAGATTTTAATAAAGGGATTTTTTGAAATTGTCAAATCTTTTCCATTCTGTGTCTTTCTTTCCTTCTTGCTGCCTGATTTGCTGTTAAATAGCTCCTGCTCTATTTCTGGCACTTTTGAACTTTATTTCTCTTTCCTTGTTCTTTTTCTTTCCATCTGTTTGCTGGTTTCATTGTCTCTTAGCTGCCGTTCCCCATTATTGTGTCTTTCAATCTGCAAATCCTCTCCCATATGTGCTCTTGTCCTTCCCTAGGCCTCCTGCCTTTTGATTTTTTCCAGGTCTCATTTCCTTTTCACCTGATCTGGCTTTATTCAACTCTGCTCTTGTCTATCTTTCGGCCTGTCTCAGGCCTCCTTTTTCCCTTCTGTCCAGTTGTGAATCCATAAACTAAACAAGATTTTGGCAGAAGAAGTCAACAAATGTGGTGTTCAGACCAGAACTTGACAGCTGGAAAAGGAAAAGGGGGATGCAAAAGCCAAACTTTTGATTAGACTGGTGTGAATAGTTTTTAATGAACAAAACATTCAGTGATTGTAACCTCTTCTGCTTTCTAAGTTTCCTGCAACAGATTGAGACATTCTGTATTTTATGTAGTTAATATTATTTATGAATTTTATTTGAACATATTCCTGATATGTTTGTAACAGTTTATGCAAGGAACCATGCTTCATACTGTCTTGGGCATTTGCAAGGATAAAAAAATGTTATTATTTGAATTTCTGGTTTGGGTGAATTACAGAATTAGGAATTGTGCAGATTGGAGATTTCATCAGTATAAAATTAAAAATTCATAATTATAGTTAGGGAATTTAAATTTAATTTAACAAGTGATTTGAAGTTAGAATTTGTTTTTCTAGAAAGATTTAAAGATCTGCCAAATATTATCGCATCAAATGACATTTTAAATCGGAATGGACCAAATGTCAGTTATTTTTGCCAAATTCCTCTAAAATTCCTGAACAAGTGATCTTACTAATTTGCAGACTGCCTGCTCTCTCTAAGTTTGGTACCTTGCATCTGTGCTAACCAAAAATAAAGCTTTAAGTATTTGACTGAGTTGGGTTTTGGGTTTTCTTTGCTGTGCTGCATTACTGAGGAGGGATGCACCACGTTTGCAGGAGTGCCTGAACGATGGGAGTGTCAGCACATTTCCATGGGTCAGGGCTCATTAGATGCACATGCACCTGTAAATAGCAAACTGTGCTCCCCCTAACCTGACAATATCAAAAATACCTAGACAGGCTGAATTTTGCGTGAAAGACTAAAAGGTTAATCTGATAATTGCGTACTCTGTCCACAAACCCGTGGTTAAATCATGTCCCCTTCACCTGAAACCACTTCAAAATGCCTGGTCTTGTTTTAAATAAGTAAAAATAAAACCCTAACATTGTTTCTATGATAACAGCGTTTTAGTTACAGCTCACAATTAAAAAATTAATTCCCCAGTCTGAAGGCGTCAGACTGGATTACATTCTTTGTTAAAGAAAAAAAGAAAGAATCTTCTGTCTGATGACCTTTATTTTGGCTGAAGGCTAGTAGACATCAAGCTCTAGAGAGAAAATTCTCCCAGGAAATGTGCATACTAATATTACTTTATTTACATTATTGTTTTCTAATTCAAATAGGAATGCTGCTACTGGTGCTCTGTAAACTATTTCCCTGCATGGCTTTGTAGCTGAAGCTCTTGCAGACCCTGCTGGCAGCTGTGGCCTTGGCAGGTTTTGGGGGACTTCTGCCTGTCCCTCATGTAGGGAGCAGGGGCAGGTGAAGGGTCTGGTGCTGCTTCCCTTGCAGCTGCTTCCCCAGCACTCTGCCTTAGCTCTACCTGGAGGAAGCTGTGCCTGTCCTGCAAGCATGCTCTCAGGTTGATGTTTGTGTGTTGTTCTGTAGCACAGGTTGTTTTCCTTGGGTTATTTTGCCTGGGTTGCAGACAGTCCCTTGTGCTGCTGTGTGAGTGCAGAGTAAAGGGTACAGGACAGGCTCTGATCTCCTGAGAAGACACTGCTGTGATGGCAGGGAAAGAACCTCTTCTCTGCAGAGCTGTGACAGACAATGGGGAGGAGGAGTTGCAGGAGATTGTTGGAAGTTGCTGGTCAGAGGGAGGCAAAGGAAGAGATGTGCCTGGAAGGACAAGGTGGGTGAGAGGCTTTGTCTAAGGGCCTGTCCTGTGGGGCATGTTTGTGAGCAGCCACTTGTGAGTTCACAGCCCTCCTTCGGTGCCCATTTTAACACACGCAGGCAGATTCACACCAGAGTTTCACCCATCTGTATCCTACAGGAGTTTGAGTGGAGTAACTGGTAGAGCATATTTCTGGGGTTTGCACAGGGAAGCAACCCTTCACATTGATATTGATTCCCACTCTTGCGACAGAGGCTCTCCTCTGTTAAAACACTGCCCTCCTGGAGTGCCTGAGCAGTCTACTCTGTGCCATAACTTGCTGGCTTATGAACTCCTCTTGCCCATCTGCAGGTGAGCACTGTTTCACTAAGCAATGCTGCATCCAGGCACAGCTAATAAATGTTTTTCACTGGATTGTGGTGGTTTTTTAAATTACATATACAGCTCTGGGGTAGAGATGCCTTGGCTGGGAAAGTTGATTTTCCTTTGTTCTGAAGCAAAACCAAGAGAACCGTTTTCTTTGATGTTCTTCTGTCTTGCAGGCTATCACAGTGGCCTTACTCTTGAAGAAGAGGAGAGTACAAGGAGCCTTCTCTTATGCTCTCAGAATGGAAAGTGAGCACATGCCTTCTGACTGGCAGCACCAGTGCTTTCCTGGCTGATGGTGCAGGGACACTGAACTTGCTTTAAGGCAATTCAGTAGTTTCCCTGGAACAATGTACCTGCAGGAGTGGAAGATCTGCAATGAAATATACTTTGTCTAGAGAATGCTTTATTGTTCATTGCCTAACAACAGCCCCTCATGTGGAATTTGCCAGTAAGTGTGCTGTTTTACATCCATTTACTTCAGATAAGAAGTAACATTAGGAGTCTGCTTTCTGCTACTATTTGTTATGAAGGACGTTGTTTGCCCATCTTAACTGGTAATGTTCCTCAAAAACTCAAAAAAAACTACCACAGCAGTAATGAATCTTTGCTGATGGACATCAGATGTTTTTCTGGGGTTTAAAAGAGTATACAAGAAATCAAATTATTCAATCTTCAGAAGAGTTAACAGGTGCTCATATCAGAAAGGTAATGAAATATTGCCTCAGGTAGGGAAATAGTGCTGTAGTGCACCAGTAAATCAGAATGCTCTTCTTGTTCTGAGCTGACTGAACTTGCTTTCAATAGTTCAGCATATCTTTGTTTATAAATCTAAATGCTATTGTGTTGTATTGTACTTTGCAGTGTAATAAATTGTAACATTCAACATTAACTGGTCAAGCTTCAGTGATAACAAAAGTTCAGCAGGCTAGTGGCACTCTGATCAATATTGCCTTCTATTTATAGTATTGTTACAAATTGAAGTTTTATTTAAATTAGACAATGCTGAGAAGCTTACAGTAGATCAATAAACTAAAATACAGTAACGGATTTTAATTCATGGCTGATATGCTGCTAGTCTTTTGTCACATGCATCCTTAATGTCCCCTAAACAAAATCACATTTACATATCCTGTTGTCTGGCAAAGCTGCAAAACTGTTTTAAAGAAGGAAGACTGTGCTGTGCAATGAGCAGGAAAGATATTGGATAGAATGGGAAAAGGCCAGACAGCTTCTATTTGGTTGGGGATTTTCTGTGTGCTTGTTTTGTTGTTTTTCTATCCAGTGACTCAGTTTAACCTGAGGTAGATTTGGTGCACACCATATAGATGGTGCTAATGCTTGGATTCTGCTCTCCTGTTCACACCAACATTTCTCCAATGACAGCAGCATGTTTTTTCTACTACTTTATCTCTGTTATGAGGTTAGATTGTAGTTAATATGATATGTCTTGCTCTTAGGGGCCACCACCAGCTTTTGGGGTTTAACTGGGGATATGACAACCCAAAGACTACTGAACAATATTTTTAGTCCTTTGCTTGGATTAAAATATGAGTTTATCTTGCAATTATTAGAATTTGATTTCTGTCAGCTCTATCTAATCATTAGGTGATAGTTCATATGTGAGCCACCAACAATATCTGAGCAATCAGCCCTGGGTCTGTGCATTGGCTGAAGACAAAGGAATTGATGTGTTCCTGCTGACACAAGAGGAATGGTCAAGAATCTTAATGATATATTAATCACCATGGTCAGCTGGCACAACCAACAAAGTATCTCTAACACTATCCAAAATAAACTTGAAATAATGGTGCCAGAAAAATCACTATGTAGCTTTTACAATGCCACTGATTTATCTGAAGAAGAGTTTTGAGATGGGTGATTAACAGGGAGATTTGCCATTAGAAGCTGTGAAATTTTAAACAAAGTCTGAATTTTCTTAGAAGAATTCCCAGTTTGTTCTTCCAATAGAAGCATAGAGCTGAGGGGATAATTCAGTCTGACCTCCTAAATGTTGCAGATAAAAGATACTGAAAAAAAATGCCATATATACACTGCACGTCTAACAAGGTTTGTAAATGAACTCCTCTGCCAAAAAAGATCCAGCTCTTTTTTCCCAACATAGTTACTCTAAATGGCAAAACCTGGGCTAAGTGTCCCTCTCGCAACACATCCTGAACCTTCTCATGTCCTGCTGGTTTACACACAGATGTGGTTATCCTGTGCACTTGTTTTGGGCACAGGAAGAATCAGGTCCCTTCTGGGTCTCTATTCCAAACTCCTCTTTGGATCCCACTGCTGCTTTTCTTCCTTCCCACCAGGTGTTTCAGGCAGGACCAGAAAAACGCCAAAGATTTAAAATACCTGATTTTGAGAAGGTTGTGGCAGGAAGGCTTAAGGAGAAAACAGAGCAATTAGTGGGAAATTAGAAAACAAAAGTTCTGGATTAACTAAATAAAACACATCTTTGCTACCCAAGATTAACTGTTCCCTCTGTCACATCAGGAGATAGACAAAGCATGGATGTTTGTGGCAGATGTGTGGAGGATCGTGTGTGTCTTCCTTCTGATGTCTGGAGGTGGGAGGCACAGCAGGAGTGAGTGTCACAGGGGTGTGGATGATTGTGGGGGGTGGTTATAGGGGATCCCTGAGGCACTGAAGGGTTATTTGGCTTTCTCTCACCGTCCCTCTGGGAAGTGTGCACAATAAGAAATTCGGGTAAGGGGCATTTCAGTTGGGCATGAAGGGCACTGAAAATCCTCTCAATTGTGGAAGTGTCTGAGCTTACGGGAAAGTAACAGCAGAGCCAAATATTTTGCATTTCCCCTAGTCTGCTGATTCTTTTGTCCTCCAAGTTATCTTGTTCTCAGGGTCACTAATCTTTGCATACTGCCAGATTCTTGTATCTTCTGAAGTGAAGTTTTGCTTTCCTTCTGGCCTTGTGTTTCCCTACAAATCTCTAAGCCTTTTTAAAAATATTTTTATTTTTCTCCCTTCTTCACTGCCACTAGGTTATTCCCCCTTCTTCTACCTACTGCTGTGGCTGCTGCCTTCTCAGTGTGTGAAGTACCATTCACATCAAATAAAGGAGGAAGCAGAGCAGGCTTTTAACTTCAGCTGTGGGCACAGCTGGGGGGAGCTGCTTTCTAGCAGCAGGAAACATTGTCTTCTTGTTCTGTAAGAATTTCTGAAGTTGGTTTTCCCCAGATCAAAATGTAAAAGAGACTCCACTTCATCCATAGATTATACTTATATATGTGTATGTATATAGATTCATATATGAACACACACGCACAAATAATATATTTTCTTTTATCTTGACTTTCTCTCTTCTCAGATAGTCTTCCTCCTCCAGCTTAGCAGCGATGGGAATCTCCCTGAGAGACCTAAACCTATGGAGTGTAAAAACTGGGGAGAGATTATCTTGTGTCTTTTTCTGGTTTTTGTCATCCTTCTCCTTTTTTGGTTGGATGACAGCACTGTGATCTAGAGAGAGAGTGAGACAAGCAAACTGGCTGTACTCTGACCCATTTGGCAGAGAATACTAAGATCCTCTGAAATTAAAGTCCATCGTTTTAATAGCATTTTTGAGACCTCATCTTGCATATTAGAACTTAGCCAGGTATTAGGTAATTTAGATAATAAATTCTCTTCAAAGTGACCCATCATCTTAGTATTTATTTTTTTTTTCTAGAGGATGTAAGGCATAAAAGCAAGCTTTGTAGTTTTATATCTGTCAGCATGTCACATAAATATCTCAGTAACTACTGATCTTATCACCATAAAACTTCCATTTATACAGTTAGACATGTCATGTTGGTCAGTTGCACAAAAAGTTAAGCACATGCAATATTAAACTCCAACCCATGCCAGCTCCATTAGCCCACATCTTGAAGTTCTCTCTGAACACTATTAGAGGAGAAGTGGGGGAGGAGCAGGAGGCAGCATGAGGCAGAATCAGATGAGGATGGATTCATGTTGAAAATTACTGAGATGATGAAAGAGCTTGCAGAGGGATGTTTGGAGTCTTTGCACTTCCCTGAAATCAAAAGATCTGTTTTCTGTTTGATGAATGACTTTAATAGTTTTAATGACCTCATATAATTTATTTGATTGTATTGTTCATTTTTATTAGAAAATTGGCCTAGCAACGTTTCAAGTTGTATCACCTTTGCATGTCAAAATTGGACTCTGATCTAAACTTGCCATCTTAAAACTCATATAACTTTTTTACTATTTTTATATTAGGAGTTAAATTAAAAAAATGCTGAAGTTACTTATTTTTTAGATTTCAGACTGGCTCCCAGCTCAGACTTGGCAGGAATGTGTCTTTAAAAAGCAGTGTCAGCAATAATTTTTTTCTAGAGTAAAGTTTGTTGGGAGTAATAGTTTAGAAATTGTGCAATTTATTCATTTGATTTATGTTTTGAAAATTCCCATGAATACTTCAATTAATACTGCTTACTTGTCTTAAGTTCTGCTGCATTTTGCATTTTATACCCCTCGGAAATATGTTTGTGGGAATATCTTGCATGGTAAGTTATGTGCGAGTCAAGACATTGTCAGGTTAGGTGAAGTTAAAGGACAGTTTATCAATACATGCATGCTTAATTGTCTGCCTAATTTTATCTAATTAGTTAATTTTATGTATGGAGATTACAGAAAAAAAAAAGACTGAAAATATGTAACTTGGTCCTCTGTGAGGCCTGGAAAATAAATTGGCTCCTCTCATGTCACACATACTTCCACAGATACTTAAAGAAAATCGCAGGTAGAATAAGCATTAGGTGCCACATGCGTATATCTTCCCAGGCCAAATTATTCAGCTTCTGGAAAATATTAAGAAAGTCACTAACTTTGCATATTTGTGCTTGTTTTTACATTTGTGTGGATTCGGCAGGGTAGCACATTATTTACTCTAAGAAATACAGAGAACATCTCTCATACTTATCTTTACAGAAATCCATGAGGCTGCATTTTTTTGGCAGCACTGATAGTAGAAAATCTTTCTGTTGTTAATGACACAAAATCGACTTTGCTATGGTATTCCCTGCAGAAAACAGTGCATTAGAAATAATGGTGCTTAAATTTGTATGTGTTCAAGAATGTTACAATGTGAGGAGTGAGTCCAGTGTTCTGAAACAGTGAGATATTTGCAATGCTGAAAACATGCGTGCTGTGTAAAAGAACATAGCTTTCCTAATTTCAGTTAAACCCCTTATGTGTAGTCTCCAATTTTTCATTTATAAAGCTGTGTTTAATTTAAGGCTGGGTTGAGTGTGCTTGTCACTAAGTCCACTATTGGCAAGACTGGTCATTATAAAAATGTTATAACTAACCTTGATTTGCCAGGATCCCAAATGAAGAGGAATCAAGGAGAAATTTGAGTAGTAGCCTTTTTCCCTTCTCCTGAAGGAGACATTATCAACTCATTAGCTACAAGCCTGCACAGAGGCCCCAACTGTGACTCTTAAAGCAAGAAATACATTTCTTGTGGTTAAGATTGACTTTCAGCATGCCAGCTGTCCCTCTTTTGGAAGGATTGGCCTTATTTTTCAAGTAGAACATGTGCCATCTTGATTACCCAAACTCTTAATTCAATGCTGTTTTATGCTTTGTCTCCTCAAAATATCCCTTATATCCAGCTTTGATTGGTGGGTAGATGTACCAGTACTGATCAGCTTAATTACCAGTGTGAGGCAGCGCAATGCAGACATGAGGTAGCAGCACACCTTTCCCAGCATTCTGAGGTAATTAACCAAAAAATATTTCCCTGCCACCTGTCTAGCCTTGGAGAAAATCCAGTTTTCTTTCCAAGCTATGGGAAGGGGGGATCAGAGCAGAATTTGGGTAGTAGGATGGTTATCCATGTGTTTTTTGTTCTTCCTAGAGTCATCTGCAATGGTTAAGTATGGAGGCTGAGGCTGCTGCCTCCTGCCTTTCCCAGCTCCCAGTACTGTATCTGTAGCAAAAATATGTGAAGAATTAAGGTAAGCCATGAGCTGTGATCTTCCAGGGTTCATGAAGACTGGAATGCTAAATATACCTTTGGATGCATCAAGAACAAGCATCAACAAAGTTTGGATTTACTGAGGCCAGTTTAAAATGCCTCATTTTTTCTCAGTTTTTTGAAGCTTAAACTCAATTCAATAGCAATTAAATGGCTAAATTTTTTGTATGTTCAGTGCTTAGAGGAAATATGCTGTAATTCTTACCATGCCTGGGTGAAAACATGTATAGTCTAGTTACATCCATTATCTACAGCAAATTAAATGTAAAATCTCTCACTCCTCAGTGCTTGCATTGATATAGTATTCAAAACCAAAAGAAATAGTACAAAACATCGCAGAAATACAATGTGGATACAACAATGTTGCTTTTGATTTTATTTTTAAATTTTTTTGTTTCTTATATTATACTGAAAAGGCATATCACAAATTAAAAAGTGATGATAGCAACTCAGGAATAACTTCTGAGTTCTGTTGGATTGCAAAGCATGAAAGCTAATGGATGTAGTCATCCATCCATGAAGAAGACTTCTATGGCTAAAGCATCCCAGCTGATCTAAAATATTTTTGTAAGACACTGACATACCTTATGGTTTCAAGTGGTCTTTAACTGGTTTTGATTCAATGAAGACTGTACAAAACAAATAACTTTGCCATTATATTAAAGTCTATTCCCATGTCATGTTTCCAGAAAACAACCCATGTTGGAGACAAGTTCAATTATCTGTAGTTAGTTTTTTTTTTTTTTAAATGCTGGAATAGTTATTCTGCCATGGCTCAGGAATAGCTAATGGAATTTCATTCAAGCCTCGTTTAAAAAACAAAACCCATACTTTTTGGCAGGATACAAGTGGGAAGAGATTTAGTCCACAAGATATATTTTATCCTGGCATGTAGGAGAACAGTTGGTGGAAAATGGTTTCCCTTGTAGCCAGTTAGAAACTTTAACTATCTGCCAGTGATTGCTGTGAATGTGGTGCATGACATGTCATGAGAATTCACATAAATAACAAAGGGAAAAGCATCCAGTTCAGGACTGCCTCTATGGGAGGGTTGAGAAGAAATATATGATGAGAGGGAGAGAAGAGTTTTATAATCAAAACTTTTAGGAGTAGGCCTCTGGAGTCCTGGCTGGGATTCTGAGACCTTCTGCAGTAGTTGTCTTTGGATTACATTTATTACTTTGTCTGCCCTGAACTGCGGTTAATGAGGAAGGTTAAAAGGCAAGTTTATTGTAAGTGTCTATGGGGTCATTGTTGAGAATTGCACTAGTTGTATCTGTGACACTATGTTACAAACAGAACTTCTAAAATCTGAAATTTAAAATTGTTGAAAAAAATTTAAAAACTATACATAGACTATGAAAATTTCTAAGGAATGTAAGTGTTAATGTTAAGCGAAATTTAAGTGTCTTCAGTTTACCACTTTATTGAATTTATGTGGTCAGATGTGAATTAGTGACTCTTAGCCATGTTTCTTCAATCTTTTCAAGCCAGTTGAAACTTCTGACAGTTTTGGAACTGCAAGCAAACTTGATAAAAACATCTCACTCCCACTCTTGCTATTCAGTTGATCCCTGATAAACTTGCTCTGCAGTACCTGTGGCTGTAACTGAGGTCAGAAATAGTGCCAGAATTACTAAGCTGTGTGTTGAGACCCCAGGCATTTGACTAGAAAGTGAAATTTTGGAAGCAGTATTCCCTGCTTACTCTGTTTTAGCACAAATCCGCATAATGAAACAGCATTAAATCTTTTCAAGTTTGCAGCAGTGATCAGGATGCTTGCAGAGGTGGTGGTAGCTCGTCCATGATGTGCTGGTGCTGTTATGGCCAGGAGGTTTTCTGAGGTCTCTTGGCTGCTTTTAATGAAAACATGTGAAGCTTTTATGTAGTTTCATTTTGCCATATCAGGCTGCACAAACCTTCAGCTAAAGGCCTGGTGAGGTGGGTGAGCAAAGGGCACCCAAGCTCTCCTGTGCTGTACAAAGGGCCTGTACGAATGACTAGGCCACTGTGAGCAGGCAGTGGAGCTGCGAGTACCAGGAGGCTGCTGTGTGATTCCAAGGATTTATTACCAGCATAGCTACATTAAAGGGGGAAAAAAACCCTATCAAGCAGGATCTTGAACTTGTGTAAAAGGCAGAAGGCTCCTGCAGTGCTGGTGTTTCGTGAAGAGACGTGCTGGGGAGCTGTGGGGAGCAGGGCCTCCCCCTCAGGTGGCAGCAGGCAGGAGCTGAGTGCCAGCCTGAGCCGCTGGGCAGTGCTGGACATCCCTGGGCAGTGCAGGGCTGGGGATCCAGGGACAGAAGGGCAGGGGGTTCCTGGTGCTCCTGGGCTCTGCAAGTCTTGAGGTGTTTCACATTTCCTGTAGTAAGCCACAACTGCTTGGCAGCATGCTTGCCCTCACAGCAACAGTAAGGGGACATCATACTTCTCAGTCTTTCCCTGAAGTACGATGTCTGTGTTTCTCTGATCTATTGGTTTGTGCTGTTTTCTTGTTTGTTTTATTTCAGTAATAAGATTTGCCACTAAATCCATTGCAGATTTCTGCTCCAAAATAAGCAGCTCCTGGATTTTTTGGTGGTAATGGAGTCATTCACACCTTCAGGAGGAGCAGCAAGCCTGGTGGTTTGGGACTCACAGACTCATAGCAGGGCTGGAGTTGGAAAGAACCTTAAAGATCATCCAGTTCCAGCCCCAACCTCCCCAGGCTGTCCATGCTGTGGGAGTGGGAGCCAGGGGTCCCTCGCAGAGCTCACACCTCAGAGGGACTTCACTGGTTTGACATTCCTCCCATCACACAAAGAAACACTTGAATTCCTCTCCTTGAGACCACTGACTCCTGTGCGCCTTGACAGAAAAGTTGTCAAGAAATAACCCTGAAAAATCCTCAGAAATAAGAATATACTTCGTAATGCTCTCAGTTCTCCAGTGATATTTGTTTAAATTCATTACTTGAATTGCTATCCATTTTTAGTTAAAATGACTACTGAGATCATTAATCATTATAAAAGCATTAAATAAATATCTGATTTGCTGATTTTTCATGTTCATTACTCTATAAGCATGTGGATTAGATGAAGAAAAAAAAAATACTCCTGTGTTGTCTAAATCCTTTTTGCTCTTCTGCTTATTTGTTTATCTGGCCCTTGTCCTGTGTCTAACTCTGAGGTGTGTACTACTGTGATATTGAAAAAATAAGCTCAGCAGTTTTTATTTAGCTTTTTATCATGCCCCAAAATGACTCTTCTGGATACATTTTCTGACCCAGATTCAAGTTACAAACATGGACTTCTGGCTTAGATAAGGAATAGTCAGTTTTGGGGTTTCTTTGCCATATGAGTTTTTTGTTCTGTTTCATAACAGTGCTGGAGGATTTGCATCTGGGATTCCATGTCTTTGTTTCAGTGTCTGTAATAAAAAAACCCACTTATATTTATTCAAGATCCTGATGCAAATACATTGAAGGGAAGTTAGTTTATTTCCCTGTGGGAATTTATGCTTTAATTCTTTGACTTGCTCTCAAGAGAAAGAGAGACCTTAGTGTTATATAATGAAATAATTCATGGTACAATTAATGTGATGTAGGAGAACAGCAACATGATATGCTGAATTTAAATAGCTGAAACTGATCAAGAGGGACATCAGCATTAAATGCTCAATAGGATTGACGTAACAAATACAAGATGGCCACTGCATTTAAGTTAAAATATTGTCATCTGCTGATGCATTCCAGGCAAATTTGTTGATAGACTAAACATTTTGATAGTCTTTCCATTATTTCTTTGAGCCATCGGCTTTTAATTTTCTCTTTCTACTTAATATACTTGTGTATAATTTAAACAGAAAACTGTTCTGTTTCATCATAAAAGATTTGTCTGTTACTTTTGGTGTGTAAATCAAGTGGACAGCAAAACATTCTTGAACTTGTTTTTTGAGGCATTTGTTGACAACAACAGGAAAAGAGATCACAGAGACCGCCAATAAGTGTGGACATCAATTATTTTTTAATTGTATAGGAGTACAGTACACTAATTAAAACTAGTATATCTTGCAATGCCAAAGGCAAAATTAATTATTAATTTTTATTAATATTCAGAAGTAGCACAAGGAATACATTAAAAAAGATTTTGTGGCTGTGACTGAGATCTTGTTTTGCTTTATATTTTAGTAAAAATAGTATGTTAGCTAAATTTGAATAGTTAAATATGCATTGAAGAGAATATGGGCATTGAACAAGAATGTTCTCTTTAGACTAGTTACCCAGTGACAGAATATAAGAGGTAGGAAAAATTCTTTAAAAATTCTGTGGCTTTGGTTTAGCTTGTTTACTGACAAGTATAAATACACGTGCTGTTGTTACTGTAGATACTATAATTATCAAGTTGTTTATTTTAGTTATGATATCTCATATTCAATAGAATAATCAGCTTTCAACTACTCCTAGAGTTCAGCTCAGCAGGTTACATCTGTCCTGCATTGACTTGACAAACCTGATGTGCTTCTGGACAAAGTTACTCCTCTAACCTGTGAGCCACAGGTTAGACTTCAGTCTGCTATACATAACTCATTGGGAAACTGCCAGTCTGGTTCAGATGTCTATCAGACAGGAATTTTTTTTAATGAAAAAATATGTCTTTCATGACTATTGTAGACAAAACATGAATAGGCTTTTAATGCACCCGCTCAGCAGGGTAAGTTACGGAATGCAAAATTTTAATTTTTGGAATTCAAAAAAATTTTATGAAAAGCTTCTGAAGTAAGTTGTGCTTAACTTTATTGAGGTGAGCATGGGAATAATATGAGAGAAAAAATGGTGACTGTTGTGAAACCATTTAGTTGTTTGTAAAAGGACAGCTTGTGTCTGGTATTGTTTTGAAAGTCGTGTCCTGCTGCTATGGAAGTGGTGTATTAGAAATAATGTAGAACTAGTTGCACACTGTTGTTAAATTTTTCTAGACTAGTGAAGTTGATCATTTAGGATTAGACAGGCAAAAGTTTAGTTGGTTGGTTTTTGGTTTTATTTTGTTGGGGTTTTTTTACTGGACCTAGGAATATTTTCCATTCTCTGATCCTTACATAGAAGCATTATGAGTTCTTCATCTCACCTGTTAGTGTTAATTATAACAATTCCTGTAGTCCTTTATGTACTCCATAGAAATATGGACATAGATGGCTGTATTTTAGTATTTTTTAAATTAAAATCTAACATAAATATCTCCCATATTCACATGCACTTTAATGATGCAGAGCTTCAATTCAGAATTTAAATTTCAATTCCTTTGAGCACCTTGATCTCCTATTATAGCAATACATAAAATAGTATTTTTTGTTAGAAACTTGGTTGTACAACTTTGATTTTTACACATACCCAGAGCTTTGCTTTCCTTTCCTTTTGTTATAAAAAAGCACGGCATGAAGAAACTCAGTTTTGTAATATTTTATTTGTGTGTTCCATGTAAGTGTAGATGCTGTTCTCTTCTAGAAGCAGCAGGTTACCTCAGAAAACGCTAAGTGTTCCCTCCCTTTGAGCTGCAATTCTGTTAACAAAAGAATGAGTGGTGATAATGTTCAGCTTTACTTTATTGCCATGTCTGTATTGCCCATGGATTCCTACCTCTTCAGTACTCTGTCCAAGACCTGGAAAATATTTCTAATTCCCATATTTCTCTGTGCTTGTGTACATGCATGCAAGAGTAATGAAGAGGAGGAAGCCACTGATTCACTTTTCTGTCTTCCCAGAGGAATCAGCATATGTGGGAAGAGTGGGCTCTTGAAGGCAAACACTGTTCTTCATTCTACTTTGAAGTACTTGCCTTACCAGCTTGTCAGTAAAAATTGACAAAATACAACTCACTTCTAAAAAGATAAATAAAAACTTTTCAAAAGTTACCTATCACTATTCTGAAAAAATAGCTCTGAGAGCTGCTCTTGGTAATTCTTCTGCTCCCTGTCCTGAATGTATTGCTTTCTCAAGAGAGTGCTGTGATTGTCCAGGAAAACCAGAGAACACCTTATGGAATAACATCAAAGGGAGGCACTTGACAAAGACAAGCAATTTAGATGCTCAGTTCTGGAAATGTATTGACTGAAGATGAAAGCTCTTTAGGGAAGAGACTTTGTCTTCTATTTATATAGAATCTTGCATAATTTAACAAATGTTGGGGACACTATTAATCTCATCCAACTTTAGATGTCTACAGTGTAGCTGTCAATCTTAAGAGAAGATCAATTGCACTCTAAAAGTGTCTGTTTCTCTCCACTGACTATAAAGGGAGCCCTCACAAGTAGCTCAGGTGCAGATGGCTTTGTCTATATTTGGGCAGATGAATCCTGCTCTAAAATGCTTTCTAATCTGGCAAAATAATAGTAATTGATATTTTTAAAAAATCCTTGGGAATGTATTTAATTCTTAAAGCAGCTCAGAAAGTGAATGCCAGATGCTGGTTCTGGTTAGTATTACATTCAACAGCAAAGTGCTAGGGATTGGTAACATATCCACAACAGCATCAATCTATTCCTAGCTTCTTGAAACATTAGTTTAGAATATAAATATGAAGTAATTTGCTTGCTCAGTGCAAAAGAATAAAGCTAAACACCTGAGTTGTCAATACCATAATAGTAGCTCAATAGGAAATGCTGTCTCCAATTGAAAAGACAACACAATATAATTAAAATCCTTATGGGAATCACAGCAAAAGCTACCCTATGCTTGCTGTTGCTGAATCCTCTGGATCAGCTGATACTCTTTTTGAACATCTCAAAAACTGTTTACTGATATTTTTCAAAGTGGAAATGCTGTTTTGAAATACAAAAGAACATCATGTTCTTGTACAGCAGCACCACTGTCTTAGTGGTAAGTTTCTACGCTTAAAAGTTGGCCATGAAGAATCTAAAAAACAGTGAATCAGCCATCTGCTCAGCAGGAGTGTTTTAGCCAGCATAAATGGACTGATATTGCTCCTTCATACAGTGGGCATAAAATTCATGGCTTCAGCTGACCTCTATTAGAATGCAGTCCATTCAAGGTAAATATATAACAAGCTACTCCTAAAGCTGCTTTAATTGCTATATGGGAAAGTAATACAAGAACATCCGGAAGAGCATCCTATGGTAGATATATGGACCTGTGCTTAACTGAATTATTATAATCTCAATACACATTGAACAATATTCCAGGCAGCAGTTTTGTCTTGCTCACCTATAAAGGAAATTGTAGGAGAGACATAAAAATGCATGTATGAGAAACAGGGAAAAATTACTGATCTATGAGGCTAAAGAGATTTAGTGTCAGTTGAAATGGAGTACATGAATGCCAAAATAACTAAGTCTAGATTCAGACTTACAAAACATGTACCTCGCCAATTTCCCTAAAAGCTGTGTTGTGAAACACTGGAGGACTGAATACTCTGTTCTTAAATATTGAAATTATGTGTGTCTGAGAAAAATTAACAATTAATATCACGGTATCTGTAGTATGTACGATGCCGCCCATTTTTTCATACTCCTGTTTTTAATTATTTCTGCCATGAATAGCTTTTCAATTGAATAAGTATTCTTCATTTCCACAGAATGCCTTTTATGAGGGTACGAATAGGAAGTTCAAATAGACTTACTATTCCAATTCTCCCCCGATCATCAAGCCCTTAAACCAGGTCTAAACACCACCCCAATAAAGTCAGCATGTTTAGGTTTTGAGACATTCTAATATTGAATACAGCTCTGTATAAAGATTCCCTATGCTTGTGTGGGAAAGCATCAGAAATGTAAAAGCTGTCCTTTCCAACTCCTACTAGATTTTTTAAGATGTATTTATCATGCCAACGAAGTGGGATGATCTCTTCACAACTGATTAATGTGAAGATAAGTATCAGTCCTGGTTAGACTGGATTTTCTTCAGAAATTCTCTTTGCTCAGGGAAAAACTGGCAATAGAAAGAAAAGGAAGATGTTCTGGAGGACTTAAGATCAAATCTGCCTTTACAGATGTAACTGTATCTGTTTCAGAGCAATCCTCTCTGCCTTAAGTTGCTATCAGATTCCTTATACCAAGTGGTGCTTGCAGTCATTTCTATCTGCAGTGTGGGTGAGTATTGCTGTATTTTAACTGTTTATAAAAGTTAAGGAAAAACAATCTCACACTCATGGACAACCTTCTCACGAACTCTGTGATTCTTCCTAACTTTAAAATGAAATTCAACTTTTTAAAACGTGTCAGGTAAATACTGTTTAGGAGAGCCTTCTTCCAGGTGTATGTGTTCCTGCATAACTAACTGCTGGTTTTATAAAAAAAAACCCAAACCAAAAAACTTTTTATTTTTAACTTGTTTATATTCCTGTTTAAGTGTAGATGCAAAACCACTAAAGTAGGGCAAGATTGATTATATCCATTCTTTGCACCTTCTGCACATCTGTGCATAAGCAATTATATTGAGGCAGCCCAGGAATTAGTTAAGGGCACAATCACAGAGACAGGATGAAGAACCAGCTCAACTATCAGGTTGTGCCTGTGTAGCTGGCGTTCACATTTGCATACGTGAAATGAACACATGCATTTGGGAGCCACAAAAAACCCCCTGAGTCAAATGGCATTTTGCAGATTTTACATCAGAGCAGAAATGCCACTTTAATTGAAGGCAACCAGTGAAATAAATGCTGTATTTTCAAGAGACGTCACAGAGTGCAAAGGTTGTGAACAAAGCAGTAACAGCTACAATGAGCCACCAGAAGTAATAGCGAAAACTGTCTTCTATAGCATATGCACAGTTCAGGCCTTTTCTTCACACCTCAGAATGCAACAAGAATATCCATCAAACTCAATCTGTTGCTCTACCAGTGGAGATGTATTTCAAATAGAGAGTGCAGGCATTTACCTGGGAAGATCATCTCTTGGGTAAACAACTGAGATCTATGGGAAGCTCTGATGTAAACTCCCTCTTGAACTGCTCACCAACCAGCCAGAGCTACAAACAGGGATCCTCTGTGTTGGAATAATGATTTTTGATGTGCTCTTCTTTTCAAAATATCTATAAAAATGGCAAGCTAACTTATAAATTTATAATCAGTGTATGTCTCACTAATTTAAATGACTAAAACCTGACCTGTCCAGCAAAAGAATATGATGTGTGAGTTTGCGTTACGGATGTACCAAATATTTTTGTCCTTAATTTCCTCTTTTACATCAGAACCATGGTGAAAAGCTCCTACCTATGTGTGAATGGCAAGAAGCTTTGCTCAGCAAGCAATCTAACTGCAATGCATATTCCATACTGTTCATTTTACTTATAGTAACTCAGAACACAGAATGTCCATGCATGAGATATCATGTTACAGATAAGCCTGTTTCTTGCCCCCCTGGAGGATTGTCTGTCTTTATTGACTTTTTATCAAATGTCAAAAGGCAATGCTTGAGAATTTCCCAACTTGAATTCAGATCCTACTTGACCTATGATTTTCTGGATGTGGACAAAATGTACCAGCTGATATTTCAGTGAAACATTCAAGATATTGTTAGAATGGTGTCTTAAATGCATTCCAATGTAAATTTAATTCTGCGCATAGCAGAGACCTTGAAAAATTTCTTATTTGCTTTGACTTCTGATAATATGTAAACATTGTCACTAGAAATGGCATATGCTATATTTTGAGTAGAAAAAAATGTGTCTCCTATCTTTGCACATGTTTTTGTGCTGTTAATCATGAGCTTTTTAAAAGCTCAGCTTCTTCTTATGTAAGACTGCTCCTTCGGGATTGGTTAGATTTGGCTTTATGAGTAATTTTTAGACATTACTGATACTTTTTTTTTATTTGCATGGGGTAAAGCTAAGAATGTAGAGGAATTTTACTTCTTTCAGGTTTTGTAATTAATTGAAGAATTAGTTAATTTCTAAGTGAGACTTCACGCTATTATCTTGAGTTCTAAAACTGTTGCACTGCAATTTCATGGAAACCAGTAAATTTGTACTCTGTCAAACTTTTCAAGAACATAAATCATTGAGACTATGTTCTCTCATTCTTAATCAAGAGTAAATTCCCTTTCATAATCTCTAGTCTACAACAGTAAACTAAAGACCAGATCATTAGAATAATTAGAATTCTAGTGACAAACAAACGATCTCTCATTATTGTTTGCATGTGAAGTAAAGCTCTCATAATTTACTTAAAAGTCTTCAGATTTAAACAGAACATCATAATGTTTTCGTGAACAAGAGAAAAAACGAAGCCTGACCTCCCAGGCATAAATCCTTTATCTTCTCTGTTGTCCACCCTGTGGCTGGGCAGGGTCTGGTAGTGCTGGGAGGAGGTGGGAGGAGTTGGCCAGCTGACTTCTGCTAAATGGAAGAAAGTATTGTGTCTGCCTTTTCTACATGTAGTAGAGATGCTGCAGAGGTCTTTCTTCATACAGCTAATTTTCATGAAATCTGTGTTGCTATAATTACCTCTAATTATGCTGTGTCACATAGGGCAATGAATCCAAAAGTGATTAAGGGAGAAAGGGAAGGTTGGGCAGTTAACATAGGCTATAATTTCATTCAGTTTTCATCTTCAGAATTACTACTTTCTTGCTTCTCATTTTACCTCTGTTTCTCTTACAACACCCTACGAATTTCCAGTTATGTTTACATTTCTTTTATTAATGGTCTCAGTTTTCCAGGTACTGATTTCAACACTTTGTGTTCAGAAGGTCCCATCCCAGATTTGGATTCATGATCCTCCTAATCCTCCAGCTCTATGAACCTAAACCCCCTTTGTTGTTTTCACAAGCCATAAAATATGAAATTGCTTTTTCCTTAGCTTTTTCATTCCTCTGCACTTAATTTTTTAAAAAGAATTTTCCCCCACCTTTACTGTCATTCTTCCTGGGAGCAGTTTTCTACCAGCAGTACACTAGATAGGCACTGTTATGGTCATACAGGTTGGAATATGCCATTAGTGAAAATGTGCTCCCGTTGCAAGATGCAGTCATTCAACAGGAATTTATCTTCTTCCTGGCCAATCTGATCCAAACTTCCTGTGTTTACTGCTCTACAGCTGCAGCTTTTGGTCCAAGAAGGATAACTAGGAAGCATAAGATGAGGTGCACTATTTCTCTGCATGCTTTACAAATGTCAGGGCTTGACCAGAGGAAGATTTACTGATGGTCTTCATCATTCTCTCATCTTGTGAGTCCTCTGATACTGCCTGTCCTCACTTCTGCTGTGTGAGGGGACTGTGACTGAAGAGTGTTCTTTCTCATATGAAATACTATCGTCTTGCCCTGAGATGTTCTGATGTCCCTCTTGCCAGGAGCAAGGAATGGTTGGGTGGCCTTGCTCTCCAGCTTTCAGAGAGGAAGGGAATTTTGTAGCTAAGGGCTTTGAGAAGGGTGCTCTAAACCACAGAAATGCTTGGCTTAGTGTACAAATTTCTTATTGTCAAGTGTAAACAAACTGCATTGCCTTGCAATGAGAGTGTGCTGATGATCATGAGGTCCTGCATGTAATTACATTCCTAGGACAGCCTGGTCCATTAGGAGAATTAAAAAAAACCCACAACAAACAACAGGAAACATTTACATACAACCCAGTACATATTAGTCAAGATGTGTTCAGAATTCATAAAGGGAGCCCACTTTCCTGGAGTCAGCATACAGCAGGGAAAATTCACTTCTAGGTACTATTTTCACACAGCCCATTTGTTATAGCAGCCAGCTCAGGCTGGGCACAGGCTTGTCATAGCCACAGATCCCCTGACAGGGGTGGGGGCATCTGGAATGCTTCAGGTCTGTCCAGATTTAATACATCCATCGACCCTCTTACAGCTGTCATTTGGTGCAAAATACTTCAAGACAAGGAATGTAAACACAGCGTGTTCTGGTCATGTTCTGCTTCAAAGTACCTGAGAAACAGAGGCTGCTCCCATATCATCAGGCTGTATCTGTGTAAAAAAATATGCACACAAAATTGAGGGCCCTTGTTCATACCTGGATGAAAAATCCTACCTCTCGGTTGGTAGATGCAGTGCTAAAATCCACAAAAGAATATGGACTGTGTCTTTCCCTACAAGATTTAAGGAAAAATGAAATGAAAAATGAAAATAAATAGTCTTTTGGCCCTCATTTGTTATCTGTGACCCCTTTTCCAGGCCTAGCATCCAGCAGCTCCTCTTCTTATCCAGGGATACTTGGTGTTCACAACAGAGCAATTTTTCTGCCATGACTCTCCAGTCCTGGCAATAAAGAAAAAGCAGGTTAAAATGGGTTAGAAGGGATCTGGTGGAGTCCAGTGTGGTATCAGGTTACTGTCCATAGTTTCAGTTGATCTGACTACTCCTTCCCAGTGAATCTGCATGTCTGGGTGCCGAAGGAAGAAAACATACAACTCCCTGAGCTTCAAAAGGTCCCTCTTGTTCCCTCTGAATAAGTTGTTAGAATGCCTCTTTAGGTGTCTTAGGTCACTATAAAAAGTCAAAAAAATCGGATCCACATCCTGCCTTCTTATAAATATTTTTTAAAGTAAGAGAGAATGACACTGCAGGGGTGTATCACCAGGAAACATTATGGGTCAAGCCTCGTTGTTTTGTAAGCCCGGGGTGATTTTGGAGATGGGGCTCCCCCAGCAGAATCTTTCAGAGGGCATGTAAGGATTCCTATGGGGTCCTGAGGCTCCCAAAGATCCTTCCACCATTGGTGATGCTTCAGACCTCTATGGATAAGAAATATGGACAGCTGAGGGAATTTTTTTCCTTTAGTAAGTTAGGAAAATGTAGATGCAAGACTTTTTACAGCTTCTTGGAGGAACAGGCAGGAAGTAACTGTCTAAATGGAAGAAAAACTGCAGTTGCTGAAAGAAAACCCCTTTAACTGATATTGAGGAATGGAGTTCCCACTCCTAGCATTGTGAGCAGGAAAGAAAGGATCTCCGATTTGATGATTAGTGACAAATTTGTGTGAGTTGGCAATTCTTTGAAAATGAAATTTATTAAACTTGAAATAAAATGTTCACCCCTGAATGAATATCTCCTTTTGTGAGGTTCTAAGATTTTGCTCATGGGCTTTCTTACTGCTATTCTCCTGTTTGAATGACTGTACCCTTAAGGCCAAAATCCATATTGCTGAGTTATTATGAAATACAGACTTTGTCTCCATGTGCTTCTAGACTTAACACAGCTCAACAAATGACACCTGTGTGGTAATTTTGAAGAGAAAGGCTGAGGAAAGACAGAAAGAGGAGAAAGGTATAGCTGATGGGCTGATGTTGTGATCACTTGAAAGCACTACAGTGTTGTGTGTGTTCCAGCACTGATGTGTGTACCTCTAGGTGGTTTTTGTTCATGCCATTATCTAAGTTGATACAGATAGCAATAGGACCTTACTTCCAGTCTCAGGGATTGTATGTTCTTAAACACTTTGCCAACAGATTTTACGTGTGTTTTTAAAATCTGTTAAGGAGAAATGTGATTAGGAAAAAGCAAATTTTCTCACATGGTGAGTTTTTTTAATCCTAAAGGTTAAGTTCAAGCTTTCTCAGCATATTGACGCGAGGAATTACCCATTAATTAAATAACATGAGTCATATTCTACCATTGATTTTTTATATATTTCTTGCTGTTTGATTTTAATTAATGGGAGTTCTGTACATAGAGGATTCAAGAAAAGGTCCAGTGTTTAGAATGGGAACTATAAAGTAAAACATGGATATGGTAGTGTGGTTTGCTAATTGCAGTAACGATTGCCATCAGAGCCTCCTACACTGTCTGTGCTCAGGCAAGATTGCCATATGTCACAGGAAGCCTTGCCTGAGCAAGGACAATCAACCCCAGACTTGATTCACTGTTATTAAAATGAAACACAGCTTTTAATGTCTTTGGAGAGTATTGAAAAACTTGAAGGTAGGACAAAGTAAGGTGTATTTACCTGCAAATTCAGCCTGTATTTTAATCAGTAGGTTTGGCATTTTCATGGAGGACTGCAACTGTCAGCATCAGGAAAGTTTAAAAGAAGGCTTCTGTTCATGAGCTTGATGCACTAAGCTTTGCTGATTGTGCTCTACTGAGGCAGGTAAATGTATTTACACTAATGTCTGAAGCCCTGGATTAGAAGCAGGGTTGCACTGTGCTACATGGAGTTTCAAGGGAAATAAGACAGTGTTCTCTGCAAAGATCATACAGTCCAAAATAGTGTCAGTCCTGAGTGTTTGTCTATGTGTGTGGCTCTCATGGCTTTTCCATGAGACAGTTTTCTGCAGTATTGTTCTTTTCATAACACCACAAACTTTGCTGCTCAGAGAAAGTGCCTTCACTGATTAGAAATCAGGAAAGAAAATTTAGATTGGCAGGGTAAAGAGTAGGCATAGCCACCATACAGTGCATAAAAAGATATACTTGGAAGGAAGTTCAGAGCTGCTGCTTTGGTTATTTCATTGTATTCTTCCTCCTCCTATCTGCAGATCTTTATCTGGATATATAGAACAGTTGACCTTATTAGAAAACAAGAACAGTGTATTTTATGACATCAAGAGGCGATGGAGACCAAAACCAGAAATGCTATCTCCCATAAAACTGTGATCCTCCAAGAATGACTCCTCAGCTGGCTCCTGGTGTATGCAAGGAGCAGACTCCAGTCAGCCAGCCTGTGGGATCAGTCATTTAGCTCACTCCAACCAACCTTCTGTCTCAAAAATGATCAGTATTGCTGGGCAATATCTGCCACAGTGCCTGCTTTTTTTTCCCCTAGTTCTGTTTGTCTTGCAGGATCAAGTCCTAGTTGCATAATTAC
This sequence comes from Vireo altiloquus, assembly GCA_013396875.1. Classification (NCBI taxonomy): domain Eukaryota; kingdom Metazoa; phylum Chordata; class Aves; order Passeriformes; family Vireonidae; genus Vireo; species Vireo altiloquus. The sequence goes on from VZRF01001865.1 coordinate 705,917, forward strand.
GCTTTCCAGAATTAAACAGACAAATTGGCCTTAAAGAGATAATGTTAATAGATAATGGCTAGAGAACCAGGTTCTTAATAAATTGAGGGGCAACGAAACTAGTGTTTTTTCTGAACACTATTTTCCATGATTGTATTTTTTTTAAATGAATTTTCACAACAGACTGTATATTCATCTGAAAGTCAGCAGCTTCCCTTTGCAAAGCCTGGTTCCCTCTGTCTCTGCGTGCTGCAAACATGCACGTTACAAGCTGTGGATAAATTTTCTTCCAGCCCGTGTCACAGCATGCTCTTCATATCTTTGTATTGCTCCCCTCAGTATATTTGGGATTAACTTGCACCACAAACACAGCCCACTGCATCAGGAAATCTTAGGTGTATGATTTCTTCTGATACAACATCATACAATACAGTCACCACGTAAAGCAGAGGCAACAATTAAAATTGATGTTATCCATTTAAAAATAAATGATTTTATTAAGATTTACTTTGAAAGTGTAATATGACTGACAAACAGTGATTATTTCAAATGAATTTTGAAGCTAACAGCAGTGGACATTGTGTGTGTGTATGCATGTGTGTGCAGGGGTCTTTTGTAATGCTTGGAGGTTGCTTAGCTGACACCCCAAATCAGGGAGCATTGTTTTTCCAACTAATTTTTATTGTCATCCAGTTTATTCTTTTTCTCATGATATGTGTCCCTTGTATCAATTTTAGACTAAAGTAGTGCAAAAACAAAAAAGGTAATGGCACTTTCCACAGTATTTCAAAAGGTTTTTAAGTGGAAAAAGGTATTTAGTATTTTTAATAAGCATCTTCAATACTATTGAGTTGGTTTCTTTGTTCATATCACAAGATTAATTATGCTGTCAAGCACTTTCAAGGCCTGCTTAACAAAGATTCAGTGATATAATGGTTTGCTTCGCATTGCCTTTTTTCTGCATAGCAATCACAATCAGCATTAGACAATTTAAAACCCTTTCACAAGCCGGAAGTTCTGAAGAGCCTTTTAATCAACAAAAGTAATTTTGCAAACAACTAGATACAGCGTTTTTCATATTAACTAACTTGTATTAAACTCTGCTGTGTGCTTGAGTCTCTGGTTCTGGTAATGGATTATTCAGATCTGCAAGAGACTAAAAGTGGGGAACACAATTAGCACAATATGCAGTTTGTACCCCGTGAAAATTGTAATCTCATACCATTCTCCAGCTAATATAAACATGGTATTAGTACTTCGCTGCAGTTCCATATATTTTAATTTTCTCTTAATATGTTGTCCTTGTGTAAGTACTTATTTTTTCTGAATGCCTGGAAATGTAATCCTTGTTTTAAGGGAGACCACTATTTCTATAGGACAGGTTAGAAATCAAATCCTAATACACTACAGGATTCTGAAATTCAAGCTACAGTAGGAAAATCTGTTTCGCAACACTTGCCTTCTAAAATCATCGAGCTCAAGAATGCTTTATTGAGTAATTTTATTGCCATATAGCATTGTAAGAAATCCCACATGATTTTAAAACACCTATTTGATGGAGAGATTGTAAAAGCAAAAACACACTACGATGACTTTTTTTTTGTCAAGCACATATATAAATGAAACTAACCTGTTAATGACACCTTTAAAACACTCTTTTTTTTTTTTTTTTCCCTAAACAGCTAGAAGCATTAATTTGTACCATTGCTGCATGTGGTAATTAGCAACTTCAGCAGTGATTTTCTCTGCCCTAAACCTTTCGTATTTGACACTATTCCAGCCCGGGAGAGGAGTGACCCTGGGATACAGTGCTACAGGACAAGTGGAGCAAATCCTGTCACAAGAAATAACAGGGTCAGAAGACATTGCTAATGAAGTCATAGCAACTGGTTTAAAGAGCCAATCAGAGAAGGCAACAATCTGTAAATGAGGATATAATTAGCAGAAAAAATAACATGCTTTGGTTGGATTCTAGGGGAGCCAGTAATGAAGGCAATGACTGGATATTGAGAGAGATTCCAAAAGATTAGAGCAAACATTGTGCAACAAAGAATACCTAATTAGCAAAAAAGTGAATGTGCCTTAATTAAAAGAAAAATATATGATTGAAAGACATGGAGTAGGCTTTTAATATGAATATAATAATGACTATTGGCCCAAATCTCCAGGACAAAGAAAGAAGTCCTATCTTCACTTTTTTTACCTTTACCATTTTAATAAATGGTCGTGAAGAAGAAGGACTGTAAATTCATATCACTGCTGGGACATTAATACTATTAAAACAGACAATTTTGAGACAGTAATTTAATGGGTTTCCACCCAATTTACACATTTACTGCCCCTAACACAGCACTGCAGACAAAGCCGCTCTGTGTCGTTTGGCTGGCCTTAATGTTCTTCTGATGGGAGGAAGTAATTATTAAAAGAATTTCAGGTAGGTGTCCTGTGGCATGTGAGCTAATGCTTGGTCCAGATATGCTGCTAATAGGAAGAAACCCTGGGTGGTTTTTCATACAGTAAAAGAACCAATGGTGCTGAGGCCTTGATTGTGTGTACATAACTACTACACTGCTGCAACTTGCATTTATTTGATGCCGTTTGGTTGGGTTTTCTTTGGGTTTTGGCTGGTTTTGTTTTATTTTTTTGAAGTAGGGACTGATCCAAAATTCATTAAATGCAAGGAAAAGCTTCCAATAAGTTCACTGGCTTCTAGAGCAGACTCGGAGTGAGCAGAAACCCTGGAAATTTTATTAGTAAAAATTAAACATGTTATCATCCTGAACATAATAGACCCAAATAGAACAATCCCATAATGGATTGTACCAGTACAGTATATGCACAGTATTTATGGCGAGCAGTGATGAAAAGTATAATGTTCTACTGCTTATCATTTTATTACAATAGAAAAATCAGGACTCTAACTTGTTAATAATTTTTCACCTTTATAGACATCTAAATGACATTATATTTCCTCCCTTTTTTCTTTTTACAAAATGGTTCTAGGATATTGATTGTCATTTATTTTTACTCATGATATTTAATTGTCATAATTAGCAATCCATGTCTAATTCTCTATCTTAAAAATATCCTGTCAATTTTATAGCATATTTATAGATTAATTTAAATGTATAATTTAATTTATTACTGCATACCTTTGGTTTGTCTGTAACATTAAAATACTTATGGTACAGAATATTTTAATTAAAACTATTCATCAAATGAAGTCCAGGTAGCATCCTTATCCTTGTTTGCAGTAGGGGGTTCTGGCAGTGAAAGCAAGCAAAATAATGGGTCAATTAAAAAAAAAATCTAAATATAGCTTTTTCAGATATCTGATTGCTTAACTCAAGATTAAAAAATAAAAAGAAAGAAAAAAGAAAAAAAGAATGTGTTTGTCAATGGATTCCACAAATTAATTTTTTTTTTCTCTTGCAGACATCAAGTCTGCTAATTTCATGGCCAAAGCAGAAGTAAAACTAGACAAGAAATGGGCTTGAATTTTCATGTGTGACATATCTCAATTTGACAGTGTCTGCAGGAAATTGGGATATTGTTTTCAGAGGGTCCTTTTTGTGAAAAGAGGTGTATTATTAATTTTTTCTAACTCTGGGAAATTCACCCTCTATTTATGAGAATCAAAGTATTTACCCTTTTAGGTCAAGTGTTTCTTCATATTCAAAAATGGAAAACTTTTAATGATATTTCAAATAAACTAAGAGTTATTAGTTTGCTGTGCTAGGGAAAAAATACAGCATAACAGTGTGATGAAAATCCTACCTCCAGCATAACTGAATCAAGGTTTTACTGCAGCTCTCAGCTGACAGTAGGTCTACCATTCTTTTGCCATGTATGCTATTAATTCACTTTCCAGAACTGTCAGGTACTCTGAAAGTAAGAGAAATATACTAAAAATATCGATGTATTTCTCTTCTTCCTTTTGCTAATATATCTCCACTGCTGCTATTTTAAATTAAGCAATGAAGTAGTGTTGAAAGTTCTGACTGGCTCTGATAACAAAATAGATTAAAAAAATTAACCAGTTAAACAAGAAAAATAAGAAGAAATAGAATCAGCTGACAACTTAATTGTTCAGCTTGTATGCAAATATTCTGACAATAATTTGCCAATGCTTTTGAATATAAGTTTAGAAACACATAATTATAACATTAATTGTTTCTTCTGCTTTAATTCTAGGTTTCTGTCACTAAATAGAAGGCTTAACTGTAATTCATGAGGAAATATAAAAAGTATATTCATTTTGTATTCAATTAGCTTTAAGGATATTCTAGTGCAGAGCAGTATTAAAATAATTATTTATGTTAATCTACAGAGGAAGATACAGTGTGTTGGCATAATAAATTGTCTTTATGCTGTGTAGCAATGCCTTTTGAATCACCTTCTGTACTCACAAACAAGAGCATCTACCTGAATGGAGAAGTTGTCAGATTGCAGGATAAAGACAATGAATTAGTGGCATGTAGGGAAGATACGGCCCTACGAAATCCACCATTCATATCAATATTTGTTTTTTAAACTATGTTATAATAAAATTGAATGAGCATGAATCTGAAGTGAGAAGACAGGACATGATGCTGAAAGGCTGGATTGGAATTTGGCCTGAGTTTCTTATTCCAGCTCTGAATGCTAAATTAATCGCTGAGATTTATATGAAGGTGAAAGCTACACAACATCTTCATCAATGAAAAATAGGGTTACAATTCAATAAATTGTGTGGTAATACTTTATTGACTAATGAATATACAGCTTCTTCTAACTGCAGTATTTTACTTTTGGGGACTGTAACAGCGTTGCAATTACATTACTAGTATTTGCTAAAAAGATGTCTGTCTTGTCTCCTGATCTTAAAACATGCTTTGAAAAAGGAAGCGAAAGAAGGCCCAGAGAGAGCAGGTTATGCACCATCCCAGAGTCTTGTGGGGAAATAAGCCATGCACAGATAATAACAGTGCAAACAAGTTGATGCTGCTATTTTTAAACAAGCTGTTATTATTGACTAACAGAGGTTGCTGTAGGTGGGATGCTGTTAATGACAAAAGCTCTGGAACAGTGGAATTGCTACTAATCCTGTGCTAGGGAGCCTGATAATGAGAAACACCTAAGTGCAGAATTAAATGGTCCTCTAAAATAATTTCTGCTACATACTTGATAAGGAGTGGTAGCATTCTAAGCAGACCCTTTGGTTTTTCACAAATCTCTATCACAGAGATCCACAGAGATCCACCCACCAATTAGAGAGATGAGGAAATCTTCAGGGGATTATTAGTGAAGCTTTAAAAAAGAGAGGAACCAAATCACTTTGAAACAGCCAAAAAAAATCCTGGAAAAGCTATTTTAGGGCCCATTCAGGGAAAAAAATATCATGCCACTCAGAAAAAATCAGTGACCAGAGATAGGACCTGAGGGAAAGGCCTGAAGTTATGTCAGGGCAGGGTTAGGCTGGGTATTAGAAAAAGGTTCTTCCCCCAGAGGGTGGGCACTGCCCAGGCTCCCCAGGGAATAGACACAACCTCAAGTCTGCCTGAGATCCAGGAGCCTTTGGACAGCACTGCCAGGGATGCCCAGGGTGCAGGGGTTGTTGGGGTTTCTGTGCAGGGACAGGAGTTGGACTCATGATCCTTGATTCTCTTCCCACTCAGGATGTTCTGTGATTCTATGCCATGATCCTAAAGCAGATCCATGAGTGTGTAGCACTTTGAAGTCCTGCAGCTGATGGAAATCAAGTGTTGTGGGAAACTTGGTATTTTTCCAGATGGATGGCCTGCACTGAACAGCTTTTTCTTTTCTTTTTCTCAGATCCTATTTTTGTCCTGGTGGCTGTCTTAGCCCACATAGGCATGGAGTGAGAAGACCACCTTACTCTGAGCTCCTGAGTGAATTTGCTGGGTCAAGGAGACATTTGGAAGTTGGCAGGGGAGCTGTGGCTGTTACTCCTTACAGCTGGTTGTGAACACATGCCTGCTGACCACATCTACCTTACCAGGAGGTAAAAAATCATAGAATCATGGAATGGCAAGGGCTTGGAATGGACCTTAAAAATGATCTAGTCCCAAACCTCCTGCCATGGGTAGAGATATCTCCCACCAGCCCAGGTTGCTCAAGGCCTTATCAAACCTGGCCTTGAGCACTGCCAGGCTTGGAGTGTCCTCAACCTCCTGGGCAACCTGTTCCACTGTCTCACCACCCCCATAGCAAAAAATATCTTCCTATCATCAGAGGCAAAGGAACTCTAAAGTGTTTTCTTGGTAATACCTATAAATTCAGGTTATAGACATCTTGAGTTTTGGCCCATGGGTTTCTACAGTTCTCACTTTCTGCATGTATTTGATATATTTAATAACTAAAAACAATTTGGCCACATAAATGACTCCAGAAATAGGCAAAATGTGTTAGGTTTACATTATCATATCTCCTTAAAAAGAACTTAGAACACTTTGACATGAGTTTGGGATCAAATTGGTTTTCAAAACAATTTTTGAAAATTTGTGACATTAATTTATGTGCTTCTTTAAATCATAAACCTCTCAAAAATTAGAATTTTCCAGAATTTGAAATCAAATTAATAAGTCAGCCTACATCAATTTAGGCTTGGATTTCTGAAATGATTTGTGAACTTTAACAGCTCTTTCAACAGGCTTGTTCTGCATTTTGATTTTCTAGTGCAGTGCAATCCAAGTGAGATTTATATGACTACACATTTTGTTGCAAACATTCACAGCTCAAAGCTATTACCTGACTGTCTTCCATATCAGGCCATTTATGTATCTAAGAAAACACTGGCATCTGTTTAATATTTTATTGCTTTAAAAATATCTTTGTTGTTCAGATACAATCTCGCTCTAACATTTTCATGAATAGAGTCTTTATTCTTTCTGTAGAGCAGAGGACATTTACCTTCATATAAATAATATTAATGATGAGTTGACCCATAATCTGCATTGCAAGAAAATCTTGTAATAAGGGTTTTTCCGTCAGAGTGGGTTGAGAGTTTATTTCATTTTTATTTTTTCTTAAATTTTCTAATATTTTCCTTGATTGCCAACAGGAAACATGTAATGCCTTGTGACACTTTGTATTGAACTTCAAAAAATAATACATTAAAAACATCCATAACTGCTTTCAGCTTTAGGCCCTAACAGTTTATATTATTACAGCTACATTAATTCTTAAGAAGCTTGAAATGTGTACAGGTCTATCCCCTCATTATTAAAAATGCATAACTTATGTACCCTATCAATCCATATACTGTAGATCACTTTATCAAGGAAGAAAATGTAATTATCCCTATTTTATAGACAAGTTAATGCCACAGTGAACAAAGTCACAGAGCAAGTAGAGCTCCTGTACAAGGAAGACTGGGAAGACTGACAAAAGCAAACTTCTGTTGCCTACCTCCTTTTCCATTTTGATTTGTCTCAAATTAATGCACTGCTAAATTTTTTTTTTTTTTTTTTTTTTTTTTGTTCTTTCAACACAGGTCTGCCAATATCAGGGCAAATATTGTGTAATAAAACACAGGGTGGACAACTTCAAATCAAACTTGTTTCAAAGCAAGCTCTGAATCAGAGACAGGGACAACCTTAGAGCAAAGCCTTACAACATAGTACAGAACAGTTTTTTATGATCCAGCACCACACAGAATAGAAATAATGCATAGATAAGAGAGAGAGAGAGATGGCTCTCTTTCCGTAGAGAGATGGTCAGTGAGATAGGTAAGAGGCTCAAGGGACCTGCCTGTCTACAGCTGTGAAGTGGATCTAAACCCAGCAGATTGCTTAGTTCCCCCTAGGAGAAAAAAGGCTTTAGCTAGACAGCATTGGAGCACTTGGAGCTCAGGAGAATGTCCTTGTCTTCATCTTGCTCAAATATGGGCTTTGTAGTGCTGTCTGGTTCCTGATAAGCAGCATTTAACCAATGAACACTTTCCAGGACTGAAGTAGCCAAGGGCAGGTTGAGAAGGCTCAAGGTTTCCAGTCAGCACCTGCTTATATCAAGGCTCAAGAAGAGGAGGAGGAGGTGAATGAGGTGTAGCATAAACCTCCTCTTTTCATGGTTTTATCAGCTCCAGCCCTCCAAACCTTGTCCTTTGTGCCCAGGGTCTGGCCCAGAAGATCTTTGTGTCCTCATGTAACATCTGCTAGGAGATGTATTGAAAAACTTGTGTGAGGACTTCTGTGCTTCACAAGCTCTGGAGAAGGTGAACTCACCTGAAATGGGTTAATTGCTGGCAAAACAGTAAAGCCACCAGCTAACACAGGTGTAAATGATAAAGAAAAAAGAATGCCTGGCTGTATGGCTGGGAGAATCTTCTCAAGACATCATCACTGCTTTCTGTCCTTCACCAAAAGTTTTGTCTTCTGGGTGTTGCTTCAGGCAGAGTCTTTAACAGACAAACCCACAGTATGAGGAGAGGCTGGGTACAAGTGTGACTTCAAGTGACTCCATTGAACCAGTCAGAGACAATACCCATCTAGGAAAGAATACATACGTGTGATAGAAATGGAATTATATGGCAATTGGATACAAAGGGAAATGCAGAAAAAATCAACAGCTGAAATGAAAAACACCAAAAAGGAACTCAATCAAAAACAAGACAGAAAATTTGTTGCAAAAACCTAATCTGAGAAATGCTAAAATAGATTAAACTTCTTAGAATATAGAAAAATATTTTTATTTCAAATGTAATTGTAATTCATAATTAGAAAATGGTAAATTGAAACTATAATTGTGTGCATTGAAACTGCAGTAAAGATGTTTCAGGAAGACTTTAAGAAGAGGAAAGCAAGGAAAATTTTATGAAAATTCACAAAAATGTTTTGAAAAATGATCACAAGCATAATTGATACATGATATTAACCAACAGGCCCTGGTACCATGTTTATAACTATTAACACTGTAAAAACAAAAAAGGTTGGCATGCAATCCAAATGTTGGTTTCTCAGGAACACAGACCTGTACCAAAATACTTGGGGATGCTCATCTTAAAAAAAAAAAAAAATCAGATCTATGCGGCTGAATTGCCAGTGCTCACAGATGAAGAAAATAAGAAAGATTTGTCTGAAACAGAAAGACTTCCTGTGTCTAGTTTTTGAACATGACTGTAGGAAACACCAGCAGCAGGTGCCTGTTTCTTCAGCACAGCACATTTCACTACATTTTTTAGAATAAACAGTCAGTAAGAAGGTGCTCAAATTCATAGTCAATAGAGAACTCTCCATTCCTGACTGCTTGTCTGCATGTGCTTTTACACATCCTTCAGCTAAATCAGAGATCTAAATGGAAAATTAATTACTTACGGACATCAAGTGAATTTGTGACACTCCCTGGAGACTTTGTGCCTGTAAAACATCTAGGTAGTCTTTTTTTCTGACAGCTATAAGATATAATTTAAATTTTATGTATACTTCAAGTATTATTAAGTAATGAATCAATTACTAAATCTAAGTTGCTAATATATTACAATTTTTTGTATTTTCTTTTTTCTGTTGTACATCTGCGGTTTACAAATGTTGAAAATACTGGGGGGAAAAAAATGTATAGAGTGTATGCAAATTTGCACATACTTTCCATAGAGTTGTGCCAAGTTATTCCTTTTAGAAAAATGGAAATCATATAGAAAAAATGTTTTCTATTTGCTGTTACAAGTCATGGAAGCTTCAAAGAGGAATAAGCATACAGGTGTAGAGGAAAGCAGAGATGGCAACATGGAAGGGAAGAGACCAAAAAATGTTGTGGTGTTCAAATTAAAATCATAAAATATTTCCACAGTTAGAATGTAAATCTATGTGAATGAATGTCTTCACTCCTGGTCTTTGCTTCTGCTAAATTTCCATTCACCTCCAGAGATGTGATGGAGGGCAGGTGAGAGCTCTGTTTTGGATAGAAAGAATAAATATAAGTAGCAAACATCTTTTCTTTTAACGTCATGAAGTGGAGGAGAGGAGGTGGGAACAGAGAATTATTAGTAGGATGAACTTAAATGTAGGAAATGAAAATAAATATTTCCCCATAACTGTTACAGGGAAATTATTTTATTTTAAACAACTAATAGCCTAAATTGAAATATAAAAGCTGCTCTTATTTAAGAGAATTTCAATGCATCTAAATCTTTCAATAATTGCATTATTGTCAGCAAACTTTTATTTTAATGCCTGCAAGGATATTTGGTATAAAAGTTTATTCAAAAATACTATGTGATGTCATGTCTAAGGAAGTTGTCTGCATTTTATTTTTTGACCAGTATAGCACCTGTATCCATGTTTGCTGGAAAAGAATGGTTTCATGTCTCTATTCTCAAATCAGTGTTTTAATTCTTAAAATTCCTAATAATTCTTATTAATTGATAAGCTGGTTCTACCCAATAGCTGGGAAAACACTGTTGACTTCTACATTTTCATCTGGACAACTCTGATTTTCCTTGGAAGATAATACCTGAGGAATCAGGCAGCTTCTCATGTTTGTTGGTTTTTTTTTTTAACTGATGGAAAAGAGCAGATAAAATATGCATAATACTTTTAAAATATTCCTTAAATAAACATTTTTATAGATAATTTCCTTCTGTTCATTTTTAGCAGAATTTCAAGGTGCCCTTTTTCCAGGATTTAAAGAGGAAATGGATGGAGACCATCAGGTCCCCAGGCTTTGGGAAATTCTGGCGCAGGATCTTACTCAGTAGATGAAGTTTCTGTGTGCTGCACCAGGTAAAAAATTCCCTGTCACAGTGAGAGGGATCAGGATTTTACTGTTCATGCATTCCACTTGAGGTTTTACTTTGTGCATCTTTTTTATTACAGTAGTTATGAGAAAATTTTTGTTGTACCAGTTAAGATCTACAAGTATATTTTTGTGATGTGTGAAATAGTTCTTAAGTCCTAGCAATCCTAAATTTTGAATTCTGACTTCAGCTCTGAACTTATTTATTTGCTCAAGTATAAAATGATAAAATTGCCTGCCCAATACTCTTAAATCATAACTGTTTTAATTATATGGTCAATTAAATTAGATTTAACCTTAACAGAACTGAACTCAGTTCCAAAGGAACTTACCATTGCTTTTCATCCCTTCATGGGACTCCCTCATGAAACAGGTGCTAAGGTCCTAAATGTGGGATATTTTGAATTATAAGGAGAGAGTTCTAGAGTCTCACAGGCTCCAAAGAGAAAGCCATAGACTGTCCTGTTCAATGTAATGAAGAGACTAGTCTAATTGTTTCTGCTAATTTCTGTTGGTGGGTGGTAGAGAGAAAGAAATCATAGCTGGTCTCAGACTTCTTGAGTATCTTCTTGGTTATGTGTCACATCTCACCTCAGGTGAGTGTGAGGAGGGTCAAGGTGCTTTTGTGGAGACGACACTCTTACACTGCTCTTAACAAACTGCAAAAGTTCTACCAACAAAATCTGTAACATGATAGAACTACTGATATCAAAGTGTTACCTGGGAGAAGTGGCTCAAATCTACTATATCCAGACAAAACACATGCTAATGGTGGTCTGTGGCCTGGGATGTTGAACATCTGTGCATTTCCATGAAGTCCATGGAAACCAGTGGGTCCTTACCACTTTTGAAGTTGGTTATTTATACAAATTCCCTGTGTTTTCTGTGCTTACTCCTATTCAGAGCAGGGACATTTCTCTGAAGATTCACAGGCTTTGTCCTCTATCTGCTGATCTAATTAGCTTGCCTGAGAAGGAAAACAGATTAGCTGTCTTGAGGCAGAGGCACATGCTAATGGAGCTGGGAGATGGCTTTATACCACATGGCTGTATCCTCAGAGCTAGATTCAAAGGTCTTGAACACCCCCAGAACCATTCCCATTTACTTCAGCAGAACTGGGCTAAGGCCCTGAGCTTTGAAACTGTTTGTCTCAGAATGTAATGTATGTTGGTGTCAAGCATGGCTGTGCCCTAAGAGCAAAATATTAACCTATAGTAACAGTACTTTGCACTTACCTAGCAGCTCTCAAATAATCATTTCTGTGCACTTTAATTAATTAACCTTTACAACAACATGTCTTTGAGGGTTAGCTAAGGATCAGAACTGAGTGACAAGCTTAAAAAATCTCCAGTTATTCATTTACGCTGAGACTATTTTTGATTGGAGAGTATTTTTGTCTTTTTTCAGATTTTGTTCCTCATAACACTGTTTTAAAAGTATGTTTTAATCATAAGCACTTAAATATTCGTCAAGCAAAAATTACTGTTCATACTTTTACTGGCATCTATTGGGTAACAGTTCACTGCTTCTGCCTTTTACTGCTTCTCTTTTCACTGCACCTGCTGCCTCTTTCCCCATATCCCTTAATCATTTTCTGGTATCCTCACCAGTCCCTATTAAAGCAATGCTGATTCTTAAACCTCTTTTTTCCAGTGTGAAATCCAAAATATTAAGACAGGCGAAATCATTTATGTGTTGCATTGAACGAGAGGGTAAAGATGGACAATTAGAGGAAAACACACCAGACGTCCCAACTCAGTGTATTGACAAAGGCTCAAGGTTTCCTTAACAGCTCTTTAGGATGTTGGTCTTAAAGAGATGACAGGTCAAAGACATTTGTGAATATTTTTGTATAATCAATATGTTTAATTTTCCTGTGAGTTTTAAATTCCTTGGACATTATATTAATGGTAGACATGAGCAGAGTGTAGAAGTCCTGATTGTTGTTTTCTTGTCTTGAAATAGCACTGTCTCTCTTACCCTTGGGCTAAAATAATGCAACATGTAGACTTTTCTAGAAGAAAAAATCCTTAATTTTGGTTGTTAAAGTTTAGGTAATGTCTAAATATTCTGCTGGAGACTAAAATTTGGAGCTAAAAGAGTACAGAAATACCAGACTAAATGGACTCTGTTGGATGTAAACCAGTAACCAGCTAAAAAAAAATTTGGAAAAGGGTCTTGATTCTCCGTCTCCCTTTTCTGGTGCCTAGAATGAGGAAATTCCTTTTCCTCATGAGTATACTGTTATTAAGTTTTTCAAAAAATAAAAACAATCTTTGGGTTTCTTTCATTTGAAATATTTACTTCCTGGGAATTATTAGTTAATACATCTTGAACTACATTAGCTCATTCAGGTTTGTGGTTGATCTGATAGCTATGTTCCATGAATCCCATGTGCCATCTGGCTGCAGTTCCATTTGGATCATGTTTAGTCATTAGCTGCTAAAAAGATCTATGGTCATTTATCTTAGTGAATCAGAACTGAAGTTTAGCATTATTTTTGTATGACACTAAAAGTCTTTTTTAAAAATACTTATTTTTTGGGTTGGCTTTTTCATTTTTTTTAACTCCACACATTCACTTTTAGCCTTATGTATTTTAATTGCTATGTTACAAAGACTACATGTTGTTTGTTTGTTTATACTGAGTCATTATATAATGACCCCGTGTTAGGATTTCTCATGAAGTCTAAATGTTCCTTATTGTTCTATTTTCATTGAAAAGAACAATCATTGGTGACATGCAAATGAGTAAAGTTTTATAAAAATAACTTTGAATAAATTTTTAATAAGACGTATTATTATCCTTTGACTCATAGCAAGTCATTCATAAACACCATTAAATCCTGATAATTATAGCTGTAGCTGCAGGGTTACTACCTTTACAGTCCTTACGCAGACTTCATTTAGAGGTCCAGTGGGGACATGCACACAACTGCTACAAAATGTTGCTATTAATGGTTTCCTTTGGAACCAGTGTATTGTGCTAGATTAAACATTCACTCATGAAACAAAAATGTTTATAGGTCATCTAATAGCTAAGCATTCTGCGACTTAAAGTAAATCATTTAGCATTGGATCCCAGATTTTAGGACTTGCACAATTTTCTTTTTTTTTCTTCAGTATACAAAAAGAAATATAGAGATTTTGTACTGCTGCAAAAAGCTCAGCAATTTTCTCTGAATAATGCAGCAATCACCATTTTCCCCAAAGTAAATTGGACTATTTTGGTTTATAAAGCTGCTTAATAACTTTTCAGTACCTCCTTACCTTTTTTGTCCTCTTGTTGCTCAGTTTCAGAGTTACCTTCTGGGACAGAAAGGATGCAGGTACTTACTGGATATTGCTTTCAGCTTCACGTCTTATGAAATACATGCTAATATATTTCCAGGAAATTTCAGGTCTAGATGTAAGCATCACAGCTCTTGTTCTTCTAGAAAATAGTCTAGACATCAATTTTGGAGCTGCATATGCTTTTTGAGGATCTTCTAATGTAAATCCCTTCCAGGCACATTCAACAGAAAGGATATTTAGGAACATCAGTATTGTTACATCTCAAAACTCTGCCCTAAAACAAAGATCTCCCTTGATATTTTTAAACCTCAATGTGCAGCGGAATTTGCACCATCTCCTTTTGCAAGTTGCCGTTTTCCCTTTTTCCAGTGCAGTTTACTCTTAATTCTGAGCAGTGAGACAAGCTAAGTACAAAGCAGCAGGCAGTTGGGTGCTTGTCCAAGGTTCTGCTCAGCTCTGGTGGCCTTTCACCACTGCACCATGCCAGCAGTCCCTGCCAGGGACGTCAGACATCCCTGGGCAACTGAGCTGCTCTCAGCAAGCTGCGACTGTGGCACTCAACCCTCAGCAACTGCTTCCACCTTTGATTTAACTTTCTCACCACCTTTTTTGCAGTCTTCCCACCACTCTTTGGCTTTGTCAATGGGCTTTGCTCATTGAAGGCCTCAGAGCTGAGATTTTGCATTATGCCATAAAGAAACCTGTGACACAAAGAAAGAAATATCCATCGTGGCATTGATTGAAGGCTGAGCCAGCCTATTGCGTTCTGACAGGTGTTAATACTGTTCTACAATTTTGCAAATACTCTTCCACATTTGGAGGAGCCCAGATAGACAATATGACTTCTACAAATTAATGGCATTGTAATTAAAGATATTCCAGCATACCATAAGAGATGAAGAAATGTTTGTTAAACAGAAAAGGTGTTTCGAAATGCTGTGATGATCTGATATACAAAACAGCTTCTAATTTGTTCTCCTGGTACTAATTGCCAGCAGTCACTAGATAAGATTAGACTGATGTTAATTCAGTGTATTAGGCAGCAGATAGTTATCCTTGCAGGTGTATTTCCCATGGCCATCAAAGAACTTTAATAAAGATGGTGAATATTTTTAAAGAGCAATATCAAACAAAGGAACTAAATCTTTTCTTTTTCCTCTTTTACTGCTGACCCTCACTTTTTCCAAAGGGTGAAACACTGCTAAGATTTTAAACATTAACACAGCAAGTCTTGATATAAACCTGGCTCCTCAGTCTGGGGAGGCTCTTCCTTTTTCTATGCAATAAAGATTCCTAAAATCATACCTCAAGTCCTCCCCACTCATCTTTAAAAAAAAAAATACCTGAAGAACAGCATTAAAATGTTATTTTATAAACTTTATTGAAAATATTTATTGTAGAAATTTTAGAAAAGATGAGTAAGAAAGGGGAAAAAATTAAGGCTAAGGAACATAGAACTAATTACATGTATTCCTTAAGGTTTCTTTAAGGCCTCATGCTGGATACCCAGGGAGCTAGAATACAAGTTTATATGTCTTAGTAAATCAGCATAATGATTATTTTTAGTGTTTTGGTGTGACTCTCGGAATTTTTGAGTATTAATAGACAATAATTCCTGTCTATTCCCTTTCTACATCCCTTAGGGAAAAATTCCTACTTCTAAGTCTTTTGCATGGGCATATTTTGCTAAATTTATTTATATCTTTTTAACTTGTGCAGATTTTCAGAACTTTTGAAGGAATCTCTCGCAGGATTCATAATAATGGAAACAGTGGCGACTGGAGACTTCCCACTAAAATTTCCTGTTGTTGTCAATTGCCCTTAAGAACATCTCATCACTTTAGTTAAATGTACATGCTGGTTTATGGTGTATATATAGTTGCTGGCAAATCCATTGTTTTATCATTTTGAGACCACTAATAACAGGCTCCCGAAATCTTGGGGACAGGAAGGAAGTTTAATAATAAATACCAAGCCTACTCTACTTCAATTCCCCCTGCTTTTTATATTTATTAAAGAGCAACACAGTGGTCAGCCAGTATGAATTACAAATAAACATTGGCCATTCAATTCTTCATCACTTAAGCAAATGTTCTTAACAAGAGCGACCTAATGGAAATTTTAGGGTCTTGCCCTAAAATTAGAGAACCCCATACCAGAAAGGCATAACAAAACACAGCTGTCACATTGTCTGTAACCTGCCAGCTCTTTCCTTTTCTGACCAGACCCAACTGATATTTGCTCTGCTCTGAATTTTAATTAGTGATGGCGTATTTTGGAGATGATATATCCAGAAGTGCTAATAAAGCAGTGAGATGAGCAAATGAGTGTTGCACATCTACACAGTGACCTAACATTTGTTGGGTGTCGTACAATTATTTTCCTCATGACAGGGTGTTTGAAAACCTGTAGGTAAGTCGGTGTCATTCAGTGTTTCTCCGTGACTTGGATTTCTTGTGGTTTTATGTTTTTGTTCTTGGTCGATTTTTCTGGCTTTTTCTCAGTGGTTACTGAGTAGTTTTTTTCAGTGGTTACTGAAAAGGATTTTTTAAAAATCTGTGTTCTGAAACACATATTGGTTCACCATAATTTTCTTAGTATTTCTTTTGACATGTAGAATCTGGTTAGGCTAAAAAAATAGTAATTTATAGTCTCAGTAAACAGTGTTCAGTGGTGACCTTTCTGCACAAAGGCTGTCTGCTCCAGACACCCTGTTAAAGAGTTCGGGATGCCTGAGACAGTCCCTGTGTGCCTTGGTACTACAGCAGGTCAAGGAACTCCTTTTAGTCAGTATGGAGATTTACTTTGTAGTGGCATTTCAAAAAGGCTGGGAGAGTTGCCCTGCACTGCACACACTTCATAATTGCTAATTTCAGGTCTTTTCAGGGTAACTGATTCTGTAATGTAAATAAAAAATTAAGGTTGTGTTTTTAAACCGAGGCATAACAGAGCAAATGGAAAATTTATATTGCATTCAAAGAAGATCTTTATTAAGACTGAATAACAAAGCAGAATTTTTGAAATAAGTTGCTTTTTCTTACTGAAAAAAACTAAAATTTATAATTTTTTAAGAAAACCCTCAAGTTGTATTTAAGAATGTAAATATTAAGGCTTTTTTTTTAACTTTACAAGTAGTTAAACCTTCATTGCTTTATATAACAGAAATCATAACAGAAAATACATGTAATATTGATAATTCAAGTCCTCAGATTTTAAAAATAATAATTGTCATTAAAAAAATTATTAACATTTTATACATATATATTATGTTAATAACCATTTTATGCATTTTATACACAATTTTGAATGGGTTTGTACATTGTATACAAAATAACAATTTTAGAACAATTTCATGTTTGTACAAACACATAAATACAAAACACCAATTAACTGTAGGGAAGATTCCTCTGAAGAGACTTTGAAATATTTAAATTATAATTGTCAAGTAGCCTCATTGAAAATTGCAGCAGTAGCTATGGAGGCAGAGTGGGAGTGCATTGTGTGATGTCTGTGAATCACAAAGTAAATCTCACTCATGAACATGTGCGTGGAGCCCTGTAAGACACTGAGCACTTTGTGTCTGGGATACTTAAATACGTGCTCACCTTAAAAGCAAGGCAGGTGTGTAAGTGCTTTGCTGGCTTGGGGCCAGTGGGATCCCCTCCTGGGGTGAGGATGATGCCCTTGCTCACAGCACAGTTCCATGAAGCAGTGCTTCCTTGGGAACGCCCAGCCTTCAGGTACCATGGCAAGCTTAGAATAGATTTTTTTGTTCTCCCATGTCTTTCTGGAGGAGAAGGTGGAGTGTTTGAGCCTTGAGAAAAAGGTGTGATGTGTACAGAGGTTTGTGCAGCACTTCACTTCAGCGTGTAGGTTTCCCTGTTTTCCATTGTTCTGGATTTTTAATGGTTTATGCAGGTTAGGTGAACTAAAAAAACCCTATTTTATGAACACTAAAAAAAATTATAGGGGACTTGTGCTTTAAGCATGTTTCAATACAAATTAGGAAACATAGGACAGGGTCCATACTTGGTCCTTTCGCTGATGAAATATATCACATTCTTGGTGTTGTTTTCATTTGTCTGAGACACAAGATACTTAATACATAATGGGTCCTTTCAGTCATATGCATCAAGTAATTTAGGATTCAGTCTTTCCAGCTCATATTTCCAAAACGTTTCCAATTTTATGAGAACACCAGCCAGTTGCAGACCTCTTAAAGTGTCACTTGAACAACTGCTCTCAGCACAGCTCATAGATGCAGGGAGAAGTGATCCAGATTTTGCACAGTATTGCATGTTGTTCTCATGGCCTTATACATTTGTAAAACTAGACAAATAAAAGGTGGCAAAAAATGCTCAGATTAATTGCACCCATGAAAGGGTAGAATTTTACTAATTTTTTCCCCACATTTTGTGGGTTTATATTTGCACTCGACGCTTTTTTTCTACGTATAGTTCTGTTGGTGCATGGAACATGCTGACTCAAATCGAGTTTATTATACAAAAATACAGTAAATATATCTCAAGGCAACAGGAAAATCTCACTGTGTATTGTGTCTAATTGTTATTTATTGATGTGGGGGCCACAGCAGGCCTTACCATTTTAAAAATTGTCTTGGTGAAAATATCTTCTTTTAATTTTTCCAAATCATATTTTCAGCTCTACATTGTGAAGGATGTGAAGCTTTAGATGAGACCCGAAGACTTGACAGTATATTATGCCAGAGAGTGACAATTTAAAAAAAAAAAAAAAATCCAGTTCCAAGTGTAGGTTTAAAAATGTAACTAAAAGCCTTCATCAAAGTTTAAAGAGCTTCTTGCGCTTTTAGCATCTGCTTATTCTGATTTATTGACAATGACACACCTAGCAACAGTCATTCCTGCTGAAGCAGTGAAGTAATGGACTTCAGGAGAAAAGGAGAAAAACAAGTAGGTGCTGCACACAGGAGAGAGGCCGCTGATTACAGACCACTAATTTGTTATGCACTCTGGCAAATCAGCAGTGATTCATATGACAAATAAGGAGAAAAAATTAACAGCTGTCATGTTGTGATGTGTTAATTTCCTGACAGTCTCTGCACTGAAGCCAATTACTGATTTAAGGGCAGGGAGAGAGAGCCCTGTTCAAGCTTCTAATTAGGCTTCTTCAAGACTAAAAGGATAAAAGCAAAAATAAGAGCAAGAGAATGAAGCAGGTAGCCCCAGCTTCATAAAGCATACATGCTTTTAAATCCTCAATTAAATAGCTTTAAGCTTAAGTGTGTTTAAGATAAGAATTTAGAAACATTTATTCACTTTTATCCACGACCCTGTGTTTTAGTCCTTTGTGTAGTAATTGGGAGATTCAGCCAGCCCGGGGGTCTGCCTTGCCCTCCTCCCGCAGCCATCCACGTTTGGTGTGTGTGACCTGCTGCTACAACCTTTGTTTAGCGATGCCAGCACCTGCTCAGGCCTTCAGACCCCACCGGTGTAAAGTGACATCAACAAGTCCTCGCCCTTTTGGCCCTAAAAAGGGTTCTTGTAACTTAAGGGAGCCATAATTGCTGGTTAAAGGCTTGGCTCTGACTCCTACCCTTACATAAGCAGTCCTGACACTTACAGGAGGACCGAGGAGCCTCTGGGCCACGTGTAGGGAGCTGAGCTAATTCTGTGAGCTCTGCACTGCCTTCACTTGGAAGCTAATTGGCAAGGAGGGCAATCAGCATCCAGCACGATGGAGCCCAGTGTGAGGCAGGAATAAAACAGCTGTGCTGAGGAAATACCGAGGCACCAGGTGAGTCACGGTGCGGTTGTGAAAGGAGCCTGACTCAGTCATGGAATACCATGTACATCCCCCAGCTGTCCCAAAACCAGGCCAATGAACTGGGAATGGCACGAAGCATTCCAATAAAGTAGCTGAATTTGTAAGAAATATTTTATTTTCTTAATGTAACACTTAAAAATTTAACCCAGGTTTCCTGTCGACCTGCAGTTTAAACCTACAGTGTAAAACCACCAACTGACTGTAAAGAGCTTTTGCCTCTTTTTTTGGCATTGACTCAAAAGTGACGTTCGATATAAAAATCAGGAATTAGTCACTGAAAAGGAAGCATGGATTTGCTCCAAAAGGAAGGAGGGTTTTCATCCGCACATTTTTTAAAATTTTTTATTTCATATTCAGATGGTCATGGAGAGTGACTTTTTCAGGATCATCTTCTGCTTCCTAAAAGGCAATTATAGTAAAAATTTGGAAAAAATCGCTTGCATTTTAAAATGGGCAACCATGTCTTATTTTTTGCATTATGACTTCCTTCATTTGGGTTTAAAATACAGCTTTTCCTTGCTTCAGGAATGGGCAGAAGCCTAAATTTACAGGAAATTCAGCAGCAAATATAATGTGAATTCCTAAAATCACTGAATTTGCCCTGGGAAAGGAAGAAATGTTTCCAACAAAGTTCTGTAGCCTGCAACATAGGCCAGCTTCTCCAAAGGAAGTATGATCAGTCCCAGCTTAGGCAGCTGAGCTGCAACAATACAGAGTTTAGAATATTTAAATGGTTCCACATTGAAATTTCTATGTGTTATTTGCAATAGACTTCAGTCACTGCTCTAGGTATAAAATAATAGCTCTGATGACTAGATGGGATCAACTGGAGAACCAAGTGCTGGTGGGGAAAATTAACTTAATATATGTGTGTGAGGTGTGTCCTAAACTTAATGCTACCAAATATAAATAAATACATAGGAAGTCAATGTGGTAATTAAGTGATAGTGGAATGATACACAAGAGACTAGCTTTTCTGGGGAAATCAGTTCCCAGTCATTTTAAATCCACGGCCTGCAATTCTTCCCCACCTTTATTTGGCAACTTTAGTTAATTAATAATTTTTGTAGGTTTTGAGCAATTATATAAAACAGATTTTATGCTCTTTTTTGCTTTTGTTTAAAAGATTTAGGAATCTAAATTAACGTCATTGGTTCTTAACCTGCTGTAAGCTTGCATGCTACTAGGATGGATGTCTATTTTTAATAGTTGTTAATAATTTTTGTATATTTTGATATAAATGATAGTAGGTATGCTGTTGTAAGAGTCGGTAAGACCTTTCTGACATTGATTTTGCTTGCAAGTTCATCCTTATTCTTGCTGGGATGGATAAAGGTAATTCAGTCTCTGGGCTTGCTCAATCCAGATCTACTATCAATTCAATTGAAATATGTCTACATTGAATGTATTATCTTTTTCGGAAGGATAGCTAAGTGAATTAAGCACATGCAATACTTATCACTGTCCAGGCTAACTTATACTTTATTGATTTATAGTGCCCTTCATAAGCACAAAGGTGTTCTGCACTATTTTATGCCCATGGACTGCTTCAAGCACCTTTGAAATGCAACCCCTTCTGTCATTAATTTGCTTTCATACTTGATTGCGCCCAGAGTCAACTGCTGGCTCAAAGTAGAGTCTTCAAACCCTTTTCAGGATTCCTTATCACAGACTGGACGAGTTATAAGAGGTGAAATCCTGGAGCCCTTCCCAAGCATTGCTGGACTTTGGGAGCCCTGCAGCCCTTCACAGTAGCATGCTGAGTGTTTAGTCCTGGCCATGACTCTGGCTCAGTGCCCCTGCTCTGTAACATCTCGACTTGCTCCTTGTTAAGTGGTGTTAAGCTGCAAAGGGGAAGTGGTGGAGCCAGGAGAAGATGTGTGTAACACCCCACAGGGTCCACAGAGATGCAGGAGGGGCTAAAATTCCTGCATGATCTTCCCAATTTCTGCTTCCTTAAAAAAGAAAGGGGCAATCTGACTCCTGGGGCATATTTAGTTCTCATCTCAGGAAATCTGTCACTGAAGTCAGTGGGTGTTTTGCCTGAATAAGTATTGAGTAAAGACTGAAGGCTTTGGCCTAACATTTATATCAAATATGGCCTTCCCAAATTCATTAATTCTAGTTTTAAAATTATATTGTCCATATCTCTTTTTACTGTCCCTGACCCCTTTTGCACACTCTCACCATTAACACTCCCAGTCACAGATATCTGTGAATGTATTCCATCATCAGTAATACATTCAACCTGACTCATATTCATAACCCACTCCAAGTTACTGGTATGAGGAGCATGGCCATGGGTTACTAAACACTGGATTTATAAAATGTGAAGAAAGAAATATGCTGCACTTAAAAGTATCAGAGCACATTTTGCAGTGTGCTTGATCTCTTACACATGGTCTCGTGCCACGGTCTGCATTAAAAGCAATTAATAATATCAACCCCTCTGTGAGGAGCACTGGTGGATTTTACCTATTCTATATATTCTACTTTTCATGTGATGATGAATAAATTAATCCCATTAATATTTAATTAACTTGAAGTTGAAAGGTGACATCTAACTTAGCCAACTTACTGTTCTGTAGCTAGTTTAACTTTGGATCATGTGATTTTAATTCTTTCCGTATGACCAGGTGACTAAAGGAAAAAAAAAGAAAGCAAGGGAAATGCACAGATTAATTTCATTCTTTAACCTTCCTAATGCATCTGCTTGCTTGCATCGAGTCGCAGACAGCAGATCATCACATGATTTATAGTAGTGACCGCTGCCTGCATCTCTCAGGCTAATGACACATACACTAAAGTCATTGATTTGTATGAATAGCCTCCGCTCTTCATTTATCACAATTTAATGTAAGAGTTTGCAATGCAGAAAAAAATTTCACATGGGAAGCATGGCCCCACAGGCCTGACCGCTAAGCAGTTATGAATCATTTGCTGCCTTTTAATATATAGACTGTTCTATTCCTGAAAATGCCCTGTAAGGTCGTGTTTCTTTACAGAACACCACTACAATTAAGAACCAAAAATAGATGTTTCAAGATAAAGTATATATGAAGCATGCCAAATTTAAACCACTGTTAGCATTTCCGTTTTCTCTTTTTTTTAATACGACATAAAAAGCCAATTTTATTATTGATGTAAGCAGGGACAATCCATTTAACTTTAGCAGAGTTGTACTTGGTTTTGTTAACCCAAATTTGGCCCATAAAGTTTATTGATCTGCCTGTGTAGTACACAGAACTCCAGTAAGGATGCTGACCTAAAACCAGAGAAACACTATGAGCAAGTAGGATTTGGAAAATCATTTTTAACTCATGATAAAAAAAAATTCAAGTCTAAGTTAGAAGAGAATTCATAGTTTTGCAAACACATTCATTAGGGAAGCTTAGAATTGTTGTTTTTTTTTTTTTTTTTTTTAATTAAGCCAGAACATTGGGGTTTTTTGTCCCTTAACAACAGCTGAAAATCCCCATTAATTCTAGCTCCTACACTGTTTGGTGTCATAATTTTAAAGATATATGAGAGGTTAAATGTAAATTAAAAGAAATATCTTTTTTTATTTATTATATTTATTAATGTGAGTATCATCCAAGCCATTCGTTCAAAATTATAAGAATAAAGAAATAATTAATTCCACAGTAGTGTTCACAAACCAAAAGTGAAGTACAAGATGTTGATTTCTGATATGTTTGTAATAGAGTGAAAAATAACCAAAAAGGATTTAACTCTGTTTTCCTTATATAAGAAGAATGATGACATTAATAATCAAGCATGGTATTTGAAACTTAGAAAAGAAAGTCTGCTTTTTTTAGTCTTATACCTTCTACTGAGATTGTATACATATGATCATTGTTGACTGTAAAAAATGTTGTGTCTTCCTGGGGACAACTCCTCTTTGTAGTGAAATTAAAGGTTTAGCTGTTGGGGTTTTTTTCTTTTAAATATGAGATCAAAAGGTTATCAGTGTTTTGGAGTTCTCAGTACAATCTTGCTGGTCACAAAATCAGTTTTCACTGAAGAAGGAAAACTGAAGGAGTGTTTGTGGTTCCAAAAATAGGTACTTGGCAAACAATGACACTAACTTCTTCAGAGAAACATGTACCTTATGTTCCAACACTTGCAGCCTGCAGTAAGGAGACAGTGTCTTGCAGGAGCCACAGTTCACCTGATATATTTTCTTTTTTCTCAGGTAAAAAAAAAACATTAAATGAAGGGAAAATATATGCAGTATCACAACACACGGGAACCAGGTATCTCAAGCATTTTAAACTTCTGCCTTTATTTCATGAATGTTAAATACTGTTAAATTTTAAAGTGTTTGGCAATGTTTTTAGATGTGCAGAAAAAGTGATAAAGCTTCTATTGTTTCAACCACTGACACTACCAAGTTATTTTCCCTTAAAAATACACTTTGTATGCAAATGTATTTCAAAGATTGAAAAATACGAATTTTCTGAATTTTCTGCTTCTTGTATTGCTTGACAGAGACCATGTGTTAGAATGCCAATATTTAAAAGAAAGAAAAAAAAAAGAGGGTATTTAATGATGAAAACCCTGAAAAATTTTGCATTTTGTCTTTAGATATTTTTGTATAACCAATCTTAATTTCTGTTTTGTTAAGCATGTAATTCAACCAATTCCCAGCACAGTATGGGGTGAAATACATGAAAAACAAAGTAACAATTGATTTACAAGAACTTCAGCTGTTGATAAAGCAAGTAAGCACAATGACAAAGCCTCACATCTCCCAAATTTCGGACCTTTTTAGCCAGAACCACTTGTTATCAGAATAAATCGTTGTGGTGAACATCTTATAGCTGGGATGAATCAGTGCAATCCAAGAACATCAGTCAGCCTTTTAAACATTCCAAAATAGTTTGGTTTGTACAACATTCAGCAGACCTTTTTTTTTTTTTGTGTTTGGAAGAGGTCAAGTAGGCCTGGTGCAAGGTTAGCCCTTGGTGTTTGTGTCCTCTGGCTTTTCCAGGAGCTCCAAAAACCAATCCTTACACCTGAAGTAGAGGCAGAAGTTTTCACTTCAGAGCTCAGGCCAGGACTTCATGATAAGGTTCTACAGTACCTCAAGAGGAACAAAATATTTCTCTACTCATTTCTAGTAGGAAGATGACATTTATCTCACATGGATATTGAGATGTTTAATGTTCTGATGTGTTAAGCTGTTGTGCCAGGAGTACTGTTATACATGGCTACTATCTGTGTAGTAATTTCTTTTCTTTGTTTAAAATACATCTGCAGTTTTAAAACTTGCATTCAGTATTTTTCAGATACAAATGAGTCTGGTTTTTGTTTCAGGATATGGCAGTACTTCGCACAGACTGTTTAGCTGCTGTAGGTGTAATGTATTAAATTGTTTATGTACACAGTTTATAGACACATATTCATGGCAGACTCAAAATTATGTTAGGAAATTGTAGAAGAAAATATTGAATTTTGCTGTAGTATTAGTAAGTACTAACAAATGCCCCAACATTTATGCATGTTTTATACACCTTTTTACTCTGCCATTCACTGCAGTAATATAGTTCTAGTCCATTAGTAACTGCCACATCACATGTTGTAGCTGTAACTTCTTGGCAAACAATTCAAGAAAAATCCCTAAAATTAGAGAAAACCTATCACAGTCTGCAGCATCTTATTTGCATGTGTAAATATATAAACAAATTGTGTTCTATTGCAAGAGACTATGCTTCAAAATGGAACATAATACAGGTCTGCAAGAAAATATAAATATAAGAACTAGGGCTGGGTTGGATATTTTGACTTCATGTGTGAGTTTGATATGAGACACCTGCTTAGCTCCTAAACTATATAAAAGACAGTGTGGAAGCAGGATAAGCCTTCCATGGTTTTTCAAGATTATGGCCTTTTCTCTATATGAGGAGGTACGTAGCACATTTCTCAGGCTTCTGAAAAACAATAATAATGACATAATGTAGAGTTCTGGGACTTGGGAGATCCAGGCAGGCAGCCTGATTTTATTGTTGGAGTAACAAGTGCCAAAATTCTCTACAGTCTTCTGTGAGAGCAGCGTTTGCATTTGGAGTTAAATTTGGGTGAATGTTTTGCTTCCTGGAAGCTTTTATTATTTCAAAATGCAGTTGTGTTCTGGCTTCCAGGAAATAAATATGTAGCTGTAATTGGTTTCTAATATAATGGTATGTGTCATCTGCATAATCTTAGGGAGTGGAGCTCCAAGGTGGCTTCTGCAAATGCCCTGAAGGAGATGAAGCCAAGGCTTAGGGCTCTTCCTGCTCTTTCCCAGTCTGGCACAAAGCTGTCTGGGAACTGGGTGAGAAAATTTCAAGGCAGGCAGTGAGATGTGACCTAGTGCAGTGAGTGTAGCAAATGGCTAAGTTTAAAAGTACTTTTATTCTTCATTGAAGATCTGAAATCCAGATTCTGGGCTACATCAGGCCTGTGGTTGCCATAACTTGAGAGAGAGGGACTGCTGAAAGCAGCTGTGGGCTGAGGGTGAACCCAAAGGCATCAGTCAGCCCAGTCACCTGTGCCTGGTGATTGCACAGGTAAGTGAAGAGTCTTCTGCCGCAGCCTTTTCAGAACAAAAAACTGCACCAGATGGATCCAAGTGAATCCTTGAGGCTGGAAAAGAAATTTAGGATCTAAAGGTGTGGTTGCTTTTAAGTTATTGTCCGTGCAGTTAATAATGGAAGTTTTAGTTTGTTTGTCCTATGTATAGCGGAGCAAGATGTGAGAAAAGTCTACAGGAGAGGGTTTGTTGTAGTTAGTGCTGACACTATGTTAATTCAGGCTGCTGGATAAAAATGTGATCATGTTGTAGCCTCCATGAAATAGGATATGCTTCACTTCCTAGTCTCAACTGTAGTCCCCTCTTGTCACCCTTCACTTTGGAGGAGGCTGGAGTTCATAGTAGGTTTGTGACTCAAGATCGTGCATAAATGTAGTGCTGTGAAAGATGAGTTCAGTGCTTGTTAGAAAATATTAACAGAACAAGGAAAAGGGTAAAAAAGGTTTAAAAACCAGAAAATCTTCTT
This sequence comes from Vireo altiloquus, assembly GCA_013396875.1. Taxonomy (NCBI): domain Eukaryota; kingdom Metazoa; phylum Chordata; class Aves; order Passeriformes; family Vireonidae; genus Vireo; species Vireo altiloquus. The sequence goes on from VZRF01001865.1 coordinate 732,765, forward strand.
TGATTTTAATTCTTTGGGATCTTTAGAACAAAAGCACAGCAGTGTATAGCCCTTCATCTTAATAAAATGATCTAGGCCATATGAACATTCTCTTTGAGTTGAGGTTCTGAAAATATTCATACTTCTGAATGTATTTCAGAGGGCAGGATGGCTATTAGACGTTGTTAATAGGAATGAGAATAATAGGTCTATTAATTGTGGTCCATCAACATTAACTTTGAATTTTCTGGAGTTTGGTATGATATTTAAAATGTTTTTATCACCTTGGTATCTGAGCATCGTGCAACAGTTATAAATTTTAATTTCATGTTTAAAATACTTTATAAAAATCTACACAAAGGACATTGTTTAGCCAGGAGATTGGAATATTTTCCTTTTCATCAGTTGCATTCTCTTGGGTGCATCTGTCTCAAATGTCTCTCCTGAGAATGAACACCAGAGGGTTTAGATTTGTGTTAATTATTTGAGACTTTCAGAAACCCCGATTATTTACTCGGTAAATGTGTCTTTCTCTAAGATTATGATCATTTTGGCTTTTTTTTTTTCCCTCCTTCTTCCTGGGTTTTTCATAACATTATAATTACTCCTGTCATAGGTTCTTATTGCTTTATGTCTGGGTGCCATTGGTTCCATAAAGCAGTTGTTACAAAAAACAAAAGGTTTTTTAAAACAAAAGAGCCCAAATTTTAGCCCTGCCTGGGTGAGGCACACAGCCATTTGGCTGTTTCCGGGCACACGAGTGTATTCAGCCAGCTGGATTAGCCACATGCCCATGGGCAGCTCTGCCATGCTCATGCCATCCCTGCCTCAGTCTTGTGCTGCTGTGGCCATGCTGCTTCCAAGCTGCTGCTGGCTGGGTTCCAGCTGCGTGGCTCCCCACGCACGCACAGCTGGCATGCAGCTGCCTGCACCTGACTACCTGGCCGTGCCCTGAGGCACAGCTGCACCCGTGCAGCCTGTGCTGCTCCAGCTCCTGGGCTGCTCCCGAGAAAGTTATCTTGTCCCACCCAAATGAGTGTTTGACAGAGCCTCACGACTCCGCAGTGCCGTGCCCCAACTGCCCCCAGGCTTGCCCAGGTGACAGCCTAGGCAGGACATTCCACAGAAGGAGGGAGACTGCTGACATTTGCCAGAGACATCTAGAAATGAGCTCTGTCCTCATTCCATATCAGATTCTTCAGGACAGCATGGGGATAATCATCACACAAGCTGTACAGTAAACAGAAGAGCTCCTGACTTGAGTCCAAAGCAAAGAGGGAGATGTGATTTGTAGTGGGAACCCACGTCCATTCTGTTTCCTTTCTCTGCTCCTACAGCTCACAAGATTCCCTCTTGCAGTATGAGTAAGGATATACAAAAACTGATATTCTTCTGTGTTGTAGGAGAGGAACATAGGGAATTTTCACGGGCCATACCTATTTTGCTATTTCTATAAAGCAAATACTCATTGTAAATTACCTAAATGTTACTGAATTTACTAAGGTATCTACTTCATACAGATGTTGGGGTTTTTTTGTTCAGCGACTAGTTCTCTTTCTTCTGGTCCTTAGCTGTGTGAAGAAATAAGTTCCTAAGAATATTCAGGATAATTTATCTTTACAAAGACAATATCTTTCTATACAGTTATATTTTGTCTCAAAAATACTATAAAACCCTCTCTTAAGGGATAGTATCAGGCCTTTCTTCACTTTATTTGTACACTGTCCTCTAATAGATGTTATTATCCGTTGTAAATTTTTTTGCTGAAATAGTTAAATTTGTCAGTTTTTTCTTTTAGAAAAGTGCAAGCCACAGCAGAACTTTCCCCCTAACATTTTACTGCATCAGAAACCTATTTCTATAAAAAATGTTGAATCTGTATGTTAACTTCCAAATTCTAAAGATCAACCAAAACCAGTGTGTATTTTTCCAAGAACTTTTGTAAACAGTCTCCGAGTTCAGTTCGCTATTATGATTATTATAATTATATGGTTGATTAATCTTTGTATGAAAAAAATCGCTTGGAAGTATCAGCAGTTTTTCACATTTTAGCATGGGGTAGTGTTGTCCAAGAGAGGTGGGCAGAGGAATTTCTATTAGCAGATGTTACTCTGGAGTGGTGAGATGTTGCAGGGGACCAAGTAGAAAGAACACAGACTGTACCAGCCTTGGAAATGGCAATTCCCTTGGGAGCTGTAGCAGTTCCAGGCAGCTCCATCTCAGCCCATGGTGTCCCCAAGCCCTTTGTTTCTCCTGGTATTTGCCAGCAGTGGCTCTTGAGCAGCCATGTGGTCACTAGATCACAACATTTACTCAGCTGAAATGCCTGCCCTTTTTTCCTCTCCAGCTTCTCTCTGCACCAATCCTCCCTTCATTATTTCCTTCCTGCTACAATTTTGCCCTAGTCTCCACTTTTCCCCCAAAATCCCTGAAAATGCTTAGAAACTGTGAATATGTAATAGACTTCAGAATATGTTCATAAACTACCTATGAAAATAAAAACACATGAGCTGAATCAGCAACTGTTATTCTCAACTATTTGATCCTCTGTGGTCGTGGCTATTTATACATAGCCATCATTAAAGGAAATAAAAAGCATTTGATGCTCCTTTTCCAAGTTCATGATCTATATATCCTACTTGCTGAAAAACAGAACTAAAAATCTATTTTAGTTTTAAAAGTATTTGCTGGGTTAGTAGTTGGACAAGTGCTGAAGAAATGATGAACATCTGTGTTTTTATAGCCCCTGCTCAGGATACTTCCTAAAAGTTTAGAGTCCCAGTCTGGAGTCTGGAAATACTTAATGGAAAAGAAGAAGAGAACCAAAATACAAACCAAAACAAAAAGAAAAAAGAGGAAAAATATGCTCTGCTATATAGTGGTTAGTACTAGAAGGTCAGATTGATACCTGGTCTGTTGAGTTCTTAGAAAAATCAGTGAAGACAGCTCTAACAAAAATGTATAGAAAAAATTTTATTCTTTCACAAAATATGAACACTGCTATGAAACCAAAATCTGCCAGAGACAGCCAGGCCCCCTAAACTGTTTGGGAAGGCTACCTGAGATAAGTTACTCAGCAAGATCCAGTTTTGGAGAGATAATGGTATATTTTTCTTAAGTCTTTGGGTTTAGATCTTTTTATATTTTCTCCTCCGTAGTCTGATACCTGACTACACAGTAGGTCTCCCTAGGCCCTACCAATATTCTCTTCACTGATTCCTTCCTGCTACAGTTTATGTCAATTCTGCCCATAAATCCCCATAATCTCATCTCCACTTTTAGACTTGACTGTGTCTTCAGCTATCCTAAAGCAATCTTTACTGAGCCTGTGTTCGGTGACTAACTTGGCCTCATTTCCTCTGAAAGCAGTAATGGGACAGGACAGCTTCATTTCCGCTTTACAGGAGCATTAGCAAGTGGTGGTCACCTGGATAAGAATAACAAGATTTTGAAAATATTGAAGACTGTGGTCATTCTCTCTGAGGGGAAAGCAAGCTCTTCTTTCTCTTGTCATCAAACATAGCATGAGGAAGCAGTGATGCAATTCCCAATATCCTTCTGCCAGTTTTGATGAGTTTGCATATGTATCCACCATGGTTTGTTTTGCTAGTGATCAAACCTTCTCTAAGAACTGTATAGACAGACTTATGTGGAGCAAAATTAAACACTTTGAAGATTTTCTTAATTAACTTCCCCCCTTCCCCCAAGAGACTCATCTTTCTTCATCTTCTCGATGAAGAGAATAAAAGAATAGGTTTTCTGGCCCCTGGCCTTTTCTCTTACCAACCTGAAGACAAGAAACTCAGGTGCCATTTTACTGTCCAATATTAACTGTTAGGGAAGTGCTGAGAAGGTGAATTAATTGAGTGTGGGCTGCAGCTGAGTTGAATAACATCACACACTGACACATACTGTTCATTAGATTTCTTGATGCAAAGGTGGTTTCTGCAATAATGGTACCCATGTTTTAATCTTATCACTCAGGCTTGGAGAAGGGAGATAAAGCACTCTGCTGTGTAACTGAACTGCTTCTTAGGTGCTAGAGTCCTGAGAAATGTTCTTAATACCCTTTCCAATGGCTCTAGCACATCTTAAATTGCATTACAAGAAATTCAGCTTAAATTTCATCACTCCCAAGGCACCTGGTCATTTGCAAAACCAAGTTGGTGTACATCTATTACATAGATTAAAAAACAACAAAGAAAAATGACTGAGTAAGTTTGGGTGTATATAATTAACTACAAGGATATTGCTCATTTTAATTTCCTTTATAAACACTTCCTATATTTTCTTTGCTTTAAATGCAGAACCCCTTAAAGGAGTGGGAAAAAAAAAATTGGTTCTCACCCACTGTTCTGAAAAATGGATCCTGTTCTGTTCCCGTGGCACTGGCTAATGCTTGTCTCAGTTGCTCAGCATGATGCTGTAATGGAAGAACTGTTTAGACTGAAGCTCCATCTGCTTATCAGCAAGAGGCTGCAAGCCTGATGCCACACTCCAGTGCGTCTGTTGGTGTGGGGAGAAGGCTCTACAATGATGTGTGGGAGGACCAAGAGTCATGGTAATGAAAGTGATGCTGAGTGAAGGGGCTGCAGCGAGGTAGAGCCCTCTCTGTGTTACTCTGGTTGGCAGACTGGAGTAGCAGCCCCTCTGAGGAGGTGTAGAGTGAAGCAGCAGCTGCTTCTCACTGCAGTGGGCAGCAATTGGACTAAGTTTGTGTGGAGATGTGTAAGATAAGAGGGAGTTATATGGGATGAGATAAGATCCGGTTTTACTTGAAGATAAAAGAGTGAGAGTTTGGCAAGATACATGTGCATATATGGAATACAGCAATGCAAGGTCTATGACTTTACAGAAATTTGAGTATAGCAGTTTAGTAAGATGAGACCACGTCAAGGGATCGAAGTTGACTGATGAGGGACCTGGAGAGAGAATGACCTGTCAGAGACAGTGAAGGTACAGCAAGGTTACATGGGAAAATAGGGAACATCTTGGAAAGTGCAAGGTGTGAAGGAGGGAGACCCAAGTGTGCCAATCATCTGTGCAGAGTCTGGAAGAGCAAAGACGGCTTTGGAGCAAAGGAAGTAGATGAAGAACAGTGGGCAGGGGAAAAGCTATCCTATGCTCAGCATCCCTGGCATGTGGGGCTGACCATGTACCCTCTGGGTGCAAAGGATGTGTACAGTGGCTTTATAGCTGCTGAGGAAAGGGAGAGGAGCAGTACAAACTTGTGGCAAAGGCCTTATTTGGGCCCTTCCGCATCTTTGGGAGTGAAAGGCTTTGCACAATACCTAAGTAGACATAGTCCTGTCATGTGTCTTCAATGCCCCAGAGATGAAAGGAAGACTGAGTTCCAGCTGTGAAAAATACTTTTAGGGAACCTCACAACTAGGAGATCAAATTTGTCCTTCCAAGGGACCCAATACTGCCAGCAACCAGTACCTTGTAACAACATTACTTTTGTGGATGTTCTTAAGATGTGGGTCTTCATACTGTAATTCTTGTGTAACAAATCTAACTCAGACTGGGAGGTTTTATTTCTGATTTTAGACCAACTGATTTTCTATACTTGAGGTGAGAGAAAAAAATATTTTCACATGTTTACCAGCTGTGCAGTATTATTTAAATTCTACAAAGTTAAGATATTACTGTTTGTGAAGAATTTCCTGCTGCTACCCTGTTCATCCTTATTTCACAGTAGTGCATTTGGTAACAAAACTTGCACAGACTTCATACTCCTTGTCTCCACCACTCTCATGGCATTTTCAGAGGCACTATCCTGTGTGCCATTCCACCTCATTCTGTGCTTTCCTGTTCTACAGATAACAACTGGTCTCCACTGGGATTGATTTACACATTAAACATTAATTATTTTCCTGTCCTTAGTTATGCAACATCACTGTGCCTGGACAGGAGCAAGATGCGGTGAAAACTTCAGTGCTTGGGCCTGGCGTATTTCTGCTTCTCGTGTCAGCCCTCCTGGGTGGTGGCAGGAAACAATATCTCCCAAACCTGTCAAATCTATCACTCTTCTCGTTCAAATGCTGACAGGCCTCGGTAAAGCGCACTTTAAACAGATCTGTTCTCTGTCACTGCCATGACAGTAATACATGAATCCACAATCACAATGATTTTAGAAATAGACAGACAACATGAACTATAAAAGCCTGATCCTGTTAGAGCTTTCTCACATGAGTATTTAAAGGGAATATTTTTGTGCTAACATTTTTGAGAGTACTGCATGTCTCTGATCCTGCATCTCTTGTTTCTTTTGGATGTCTTGATTCCTTATCTTGACTCTTCAAATATCCTTCATTTTTCTCCTCAGTCTATTTGATGGAATTTCAGTGCCTTTTACTGAAGACATTGCCATGTTGTATCTAGATATCCAATAATGTGATCAATTGCTACTCCCCCTCCACTGAGCTGCATGCCAAAATCACAACAGATGTTTGAAAGAATGAGGGATTTATTGTCTCACTGGACATTAAAGATAGAATCATATTTACTGTAAGATGAATCTGATGGCAGAAGAAGCCTCCAAATGCTAATAACATCCCATAACAAAACTGGGCTGGAGATCATCTGTGAGCATGGATGGTCAATCGTAGGTGGAATTTCTGATTTGACTGGGTAGTAATGCACTTGAAGCACTAGCTAAGTCCAAAAATGTGGGGTTTTTTTATTGTCTGGTCCACTGTACGCTGCTCTTAATAGGCACAGTCTAATCTTCTGTGCTGTTTTTTTGACCCAGGCTTCTGAATATTTCTAGAGTAAATATTGGTAACATATGTTGCGAAATGAAATTTCTGACTCAGGAATGACCAAAGGAGATAAGTTTCTGTTTGAGTCAGGAAGAACTGTTTTCCATCCACCATCTTGTGAGCTGAGTGTTTACCAGCTGGGCCTTAATGATCTACCACTGTAGGTTACTAAATACTAATATTTAACAGAGCTGATACTAAAGCTTCATGAGTAGGAATAATGTCTCATTATGACTAAGAAATGTTTTCTGAATTTTCAAAGTTCTGCATGAACTGTTTCTAATGTTGCTGAGGACTTGTTACCTTGAATTGGATGTGTTCAATATGGGCAGCCTGATGGCCAGATTTAATTTTCTCACTTTTCTGAAAAAAGTTTCTTTAGATTTGAACATTGAGAGCACAATGCTTCAAGTACAGGGATAATTTCACTCTGAGGATAATATGCTCAGAGGACAATTGGTTCAAAAAAAAGTTGTGAATTTGTCTAAAAGTTCAAAGGATCCTTTAAATTTCTGTGTATTGCATTCTGAAACCTTTAGAAGTTTTGTTTCCTGTGACTCTCTAGGCACCAAGTTTGAAATTCACCACAGCAAGAGGCAGGCTAATGTCCATATGAAAATATTTAACACTATGGAGTCATTGGTAATTGTATTAACATTGTTACCAAAATATTAGTTGATTCCATGTGTCTATCTGTGCAGAGGTTGGCACATTTCTCTCTTCATGTATAATGCTAACTTTTCACAAACAAGATTAAAAGAGTTATAGAGCGGAATTTCTTTGCTATTTTCTCCAAATTACCTTAAAATTTTAAGTATGTGGAATATAATTACCAAAAGAGTTTCAGTAACATTTAAGTTTCTAGTGGGTAAGCAAAATTGGCTCTTCCATAATGGTCAGGTGAATAGCTCTTGTGAGGTGAGGGCATAAGTAAATTGTCAGTTCCTTTGAAACCATAATATTTCCCTAATGCAACCACGGAACAACATTAGACAGGTTTCCAACACCTCCCAGAAGTTATAACTGGATAAAATACAGTTTCTCACAATAGTCTTCCCCGGGTTTTAATATGAACTCTTTTTTTCTGTAGTACCAGTAGCCTATATGCAGTGTTTTCACCCCTTTACAGACTGATAATGAGTGAATGTTCATGTGGTCTGTTGCACAACACTAAGCTCTTATTTCACTGTCTGCAGTTATGTTCAGTAAGTACAATATGAACATCATCTCAATTAACAGAGTACCTTCAGGGCTTTTCTTAGCCAACTATTCTAGCACGCTTGTCCATACTGTCATCAGCACCTAATCAACTAATGATGGCTGAAAATGAGGAAGGCCAATCCCAATAAATCCAAAGGATAGTAATTTTTCTCTTTTAATGCCCTTCTCCCTCCTTCTTCCTTCTTCCTACGGCACATTGCAGTAAATTAATGTCATAGTGGTTATTACAGTAGCGCTGCTATGGCAAGTATTCAAGCAACGATCCTCGAATATTTTACCTCAGCATTTATTTGTCCATAAAATAAAATAGGATTTATTGCAGTACTCTCTGGTTTGAGGACTGCATGGACAGCAGCTGTGACAACTCCTTATCTCCACTGCAGGTAAAGATATAGGGGATGTTTCCCTGAAGCTAAAGAGAAACAAGGAACGTGGAAGTCAGTCAACTAAACACAGTGTTACACAAATTGGTAAAATAAATAAATAAATATAAGCCAAAAAAAAAAAATCCTCCTTTGTACCTAATAAGAACTCTAAGAAAAATCATTCAGTAATTTTGTCCTTTAAAGGTCTCAGTAAATTAAAAGGGTATTCATTGCTTTGAAGATTGCTGTGTCCAAATCAGATATAGGATTTTGAGATTGAAAGATGGAAAGATAAATGTGAGGAATTATTTTTGCAGGCCCTGTTCAGACAGTGAGAGAAGGAATTACAAACAGAAAAAAAAAATCTTGGTCAATACAGTTTTGCAGAGGTTTATTGTTAGTGTTGTTCACTTTAAAAATAGATGGTTTTGACTACTTAAAAGGCTCCACCTTAAAAAAAAAAAGGTTTCTGGATTATAAAACATAGGTTCTGAAGCCAGCCCTGTGGAGATGCGACTGCTGGCTTAGAGATATTCATATTTTCAGCTGCATGTAAATTTCTGTGTGTCATTAACATCTCTGAGCTCTGTAATTAGGTCTCTCCTGATCTGGTTATAGTTTCTGTACATTATGAGTATGTAAGCCTCTCCAGGGAAGCACAAGGCCAGCCTTACAGGGTTTCCCCTTTCTGTTCCACAATTTTGCTCTTATCTTTAGCAAGTACATCCTAGCAACTGCTTGCTTCGAGGTTACAGTGAGATCCCAGTGAAAGGCTATAAAGCATTATCAGTCTTTGCCAGCACAAGTCTCTACCACTACACCAAGGCTAGAGCACCTCCTTCCTTCATAGACTCTCCACCTTTCCCTACCTGGCACTCCTCATTTAAAATATATTCTCTTAGATTTTTTTTATTGTCCAAATTGCTCTCCAATTTCCAATTATAGTTATGATCTTATTTTTCCATCTTTTTTCTTGGTAAGAGGAACAGATATTCCTACAATGTAAATGTGTATCTAAAACCCTAGCCGTATTTGAAAGAATGTTCATTCTGAAAAAAGAAAATTTCAGGAAATGAAATATAACACATAAACCAAACTGTTTGTCTTTACTGCTTCTCACTTTTGGGAAGCACCAAAGAGTTCAAGTATAAAGAGAAAAGTGGTTTATTAAAGGATGCTTTCATTTAGATTAGTTTGTTCTGAAAGCCTTGTCTTGTAGCATCATATCCAGGAAATGCTGTCCTCAATATAAGGAAGTGGTCATTCCATGGCCTGACTCTTTTTTGATTTTTTTTGAATGGGGTTTCTGCTTAGGTGTAACAAAATATTGGATAAAGAAGATAGAAAATGGATAAAGAGTAAAAAAATATACAGAATCACTTAGAATGAGTTCTGTGTGTAATTACTTGCATTTTTGCTAACGACTGTATAAACAACACTTTTAACAAGGCAAATTGGAAACGTGAAGACAAATCAGCTTAGGGATATAGCTTCAATTTATTACACAATGATAACTTGAAAACTTTGTTTCTGCTGCGTTGCAGTCAATTTCTACTGAGCTCCCACTCTGAATGTGTGATTAATCATATGAGCACTGGGGTTGCCAATAAATACCAAAACCTTAGAAGTATAACAACTTGCTCATTTTGTGTGGTCATTCCAGATAGCTAAACAACCAGAAATTGTCAATGTACACCAAGATCAATGCTTCAGGGTCTCTTCATAAGATTGATTTCCCTCTCCGAGGATTTCATCTCTCTCATCAACAAAAACATTTTGTCCTCCCTAAATAATCCAATCGAATGCCATCCTCCTGTGGAACAATGAGAGGTTTAAATTGTTTGGATTAATCTCTGCTTTGAGGTGGCCTGGAAAGTCTCTGTAACTTTGTCAAATGTAGCCCAGATGGAGAACTGCTGTGGTTTGATATGTGCTAAAAATAAACAAATAATGAGAGTATCTAAAAATCATGTCGTGCTTTAAAAATAATATGTGTGTGAGAAAATATTTTTTAAAACTCTTGCTTCTAATACAGAACATAAAAATTGTTGGTGTATCCCTTCTTGCTAAGGCCTACTAGCTCCTCTCCTGTGGAGTTGGGGAAGGAGATTGGGAGCTGTGGGGATGGATTCAGGGGACAAACACCCACAGAGATCTCCAGAAGATGAGTGCAGCACATCAAATACGGGACTAAAGGAAATGTCACCACCACCCACAGCCTTCTCCCTGCTCTGTACAGTGAGTGCACAGGTGAGGTTTGATAGAAATGTGCTGTTTCAGATTCTGATTCTCTGTGTCTCCTTCAGAAATTAATTTTGTACATTTGGAGTTGAGAAAGACCAAGCAGAAGTGTTGTTTCAAATGGATCTTTGCAACCAATAGGACAGGTTGCAGGCAGGCGCATGGAAAAAGATGTCTCCTTTCCATAGTTTTCTTGTCCATTATGCAAACAGCTTTTCCATGATCTGCATCACACTGTAAGTTGGATGAATGGATATTTTGTGATCTTTATCCAACACGTTCTGGAAGGAAGATAGAGCACAGAACCAGCTTCTTAATTAATTCTGTGTTTGCTATAATTGGGGTGCAGCAGGGCCATCAAATGGTATCCCCAAAAAGTACTTATGATATTGCATTGTTTCTTTATTTATACTTGTGGTACTTTTGGAAGTGTTGGCCAGCAGCTCTCATGATTGGCACCCCACAGCAGAACACAAGGGTCAGACTTTGCCTCAGCAGGTGACAGTGCATGTGGATTGCATTTGGAGGCTGCTGACTGTGCACATGAGCCAGGCTGGGAAACAGTCATTCCTGGAATTTTCTGTTGAGATTTCCAGAATAAAGGCAGGTTTGTGCCATCCTTTGTAGACTTTCAGGGCTGTGGTGAACAACTGGTGTTTAAATGTTGGATTGAAGGCACCAAAATAATGGCCACATAGGCTGAGCATGATTTGTTTCCATCTTGGACTGGTACTAGCTCAGAAATGTTAAAAGATCTTTGCTGAGCAGGTCTCTCTAAGCGGAATTATTTTTAGTTAAGTTATGGGTTAGGTTATCTTAATCTCAAACACCAAAATGGTAAAGTGGTTTTGAAGGAATTGAATATTTATTTAGAAACAGGCCAAGAACAGATTGCTCTGGAAATTCGAAATACCCTCGGAATATCTGTGCTTTGAGCTTTGCCATGATCCAAATGTAAACTTCTTTTTTACTCTTCTTTTTACTCAAAAAATTCTCCTTTGTAGAGCTGTAAAACAAATCTTACAAATGTCATTGTACACACCAGTGTACATTCAATTTGAAGACAAAAATATTTTCAGTAAGATGAAGTATAAATTTCTCCTTTGTAAACATTGGAAATGTAGAAAATGCTATGAAGGTAATGACTGAAGGAAGAAAATATCACTTCATTCCATTGAAACCTAAAAATAAATTCGAAGGGATATGCCTACTACTATCAGGAGTACATATGGATTTCTTGCTGACATTAGTCTCCAAGTTGAATGTCAGACTTACCAAGAGTGAGGAGGGAGGGAGGGGTGCGTGTGGGGGGGGAGGCCAGGAGACTAAATTTAGTATTAGAAGGGCAAGATGAAACACCATGATTCTCGTTAGGAAAACCTCTAAACTGCATTTGTACATTATCTTGGGGCAAATACAAGTGTCCCACGTTAACAAAAGGCAAAAATACCACACCATGCTGTTGTGCCCTGAGGGCCCTCTCTGCTTAACAAGAAGATGTCGCAGAGTGTGCATGCACACCAGAAATTTATGATTTCCTTGAAAGGCAGAGATAAGTATTTTCAAGTCTCCCACACACAAAAGAATAAAATGAAGTATTAGTGGTGCATGTTGGTAGATGACAGTGTCTGAAAATCCACTCTTGGTTTTTTCCAAGTAGATATTTAACAACTTAGCAGGTAAATATGTAACATCCTAAGATTCCATGCTTTATGAAAAAAGGAATAAGTAAATATCCTATATCTATTTTGGTATTATTTTTTAATTAAGTCAGAGGGAAAGGAAGATATTTGACAGGCACTCAGATAAATGTATTCACCTGAAGTCCACTGAAAAAATTAAGAAAACCTCATAATTTTGCAACAGAATGGCTAGATAATGTCTAGAAAATGTCTAGAAACATCTGCCACATGGCCAGAGGGTGCTGGTAGCAAAACCGCTTCACAGCTGTCTATCTCAGTCTTGAGCTTCTAACAGAAAAACAGTACAAGCTAATAAATAAATTCTTTTTACTTTAGAGAAAATGAGCCTGCCTCTGACACATCTCACACAATGGCATAAAAGTGAGGCTAAGGATGGGTGTTGGTCTTCTCTGGACACAGACCAGAAGGGTGTTCCCTCTGTCTCAAGGAGCCTTTCAAGCTGACTCTGAACCTGGAGCCCTGCAAAGCTTTCTCTGCCATCCTCTGTAGCTTCAGCCCAGCCTTGGATCCCTTTAACTGCTCCATGATCCAGCAAACCCACCTGCTGGCCCTGCCCTGCCCAAAGGGAATGGAAAAGAAGGGTCCACACTGCCAGGTTGCAGAAATGTGTGAAGGAAAGTCATACCTGTGTGAGGCAGAAATAGTCCATGGGAGTAACCTGATAGGTCACTCAATTTCAAAGAGGCCATTCAATAAAATCTGCAAAGTAACAAAGCTTAAACTAACATATGAGTAAATTTATACATCAATCTATATACAAATATTCACATATAAATGTCCATGTAAGTAATTTTATGCATTTATTAGAAATTAAGTAAGATCTAATTGGACAAGAATTTTGGGAAATATCTGAAAAAAACTTTTGTTTTAACTTATAAAATGAAAAAAAAAATAGAAGTGATGTCTGTGTAGCACTTAGAAATTGACAAGAAAGAAGCTGAAAAAATCATACTGACAGCACTGAAAAACCTAGAAACACTTATAATATAAACCACAATTTGAGACTACAACGTCTCAAAGAACCCATGCAAGAAATGGGTTTTTGCATGCACACCACATATGTGAGTGGTTAGAGGGTCAGGATCTAAGAACCAAGTGTTTGGCTTTATTTTTTAATAAATCACATAAAAAAAAAATATTTGAGGAAATAAATTTGCAGAATACGAGTCCGGGAATGCTAATTACTAAGAGTTCCTTTATGTGCTCCAATGTGTTAAAAGATGAATATTCTGTGGTTTAATAAGTGTATTATCAGTCATATCCAAAGAGAAACAACTGTTGTGGAAAGGAAGAGAGGGAACATCAGTAGTAAGCCTTTTATTTTGACTCCTTTAGGAGCTTAACCTGTCCTTGAAGTTGTCCAGAGAGCCAAAGCAAGGCATGTTGTGAGGGGCATGGCTCAGGGAGGCAGGGCTCAGCACCCCGAGGTTATGGCTGTGGGAGATGGGTTGGGGCTGCAGTATTCTTGGTGGGAAGTTGGGACAGCCAAAAGGACACAGGAGTGTTTGTTTGCATGTGTGCCCTCACAGGAGCTGCCTGAGCTCAGAACCCCCTGCAAACCACACTGCAATGGTGCTGGTCACCAAATCTCATGAAATATGTGTGTGCCAGGCTCTGACCACTGCCCTCTCGGAGGCTTTTAGGACCTGCTGCAGGGTGAGCAAGTGTGACCTGATGACCCAGGCTGTGCCCTTACATGGGGAGAAGCTCCATGTCTATGAAGTCTGCCTTTCCTTCAATGGCAGATTTTTCCTTTGCCTTTCTCCCTTCAAGGGCAGGCTTTTCCTTTGGCTGTGTCTCCTCAGCCATGTTGAGCATCCACATGGCTGCCTTTCCACAAGCTGGAAAAAAGGCCTGTCTCAGTCTGACCATAAAGAAGAGATCCAGGGTCTCAGGGCATCTCAAAGAAAGGAGTGGAAATCCTAATGCTTGAGCCAATAGTGAGAAGTGCTTTTCTATACTATTCTCCCTTCTGTAAGTAGTTCAATGAACTGGAGAATAAGCAAAGGATATTTGACTAATCTCTTATGTGAGTATGTCCTGAGACCCTCTTGTTATGCTCTTGCAGTTAGTGAACTGTTTTTAAGCAATGAATTTGTCTTTCTCTTCCAGAGGTTATATTCCCTTTTGGAGCATCACTTACTTGCTCATTGTGGCTAAGCTGAGAAGGAGATAAATGCATAAGCTCATGTCCCAATCAGTGTCTGCTTTATGACTGTACTCCTTTTATAACATTTGTCCATAAAGTTATTTTTTTTGTTTTACAGTATGGAAAGTGGCAGAGAGAGGCTTTTATCCTACATTTATCCGTGTGGGCTCCATAAGCCGCACTAGGATTTTATTATTTCAATAACCTTGCCAAGTGTTTATAAACAGGCAAAACATTTCAGGTGTGACATTTTTTCAAGACTTTAGGTGCCTGCTTTTGGTTTTCCTCCCCTTATTCATGACAATTCTTTAAATGGTTAAAGGTTCAGGCCTTGAAAATACAAATCCTGTGTCTGGGGAATGCTGTGATTTTTCTCTATCTCAGGATGGTAATACAGAGATTTGAATCTAAGACAGGGATGTTTCACTTCTGATGCCTCTCTGTACCTTCGAGCATGTTCAGGCTGTGTGGCATCTACATTGCAGTTATGGAAACATAGTAACACCTTAAAATAAGGTGATCTGTATAAATATTTTATTATTTATACAGCATTCAATAACGTGCTTGTAAAAGAACTTGGGAGTATGCATTGAAACAGCAGACAAACTATTTGAACAATACTTACATCTTAAAATATTGTTGTAACAGCTCATCACCTTGCTGTGGCAGCATTTTAAGCATTTATTGATGGTGCATTTTATAACATGCCTTACAATAAGTTATTAAAGGATGTAGTGGCACCAACTAATCATTTCATAAACATGAATAAACCATTTATACAGGGCACCTTAATTTAAAGTGCTTGTAGGAACTTGCATAAAATGTTTTGAACAGCTGACAGGCAGTATTGGTGCTTCACGTAGTGCCAAAGTGGTGTCATGTCCTGCTATGCAAGAATCTTATGTAGAACTGGAGCTTTATTGCTTCCAGTGATAGAGCTGGGAACTGCACAGTAATTCCAAACACAAAATGTTGTAAATCTCTTCTGAAAGAGTGTACGAGGAAGTGCATAAGCAATATCCAGGAGATTCTGGTGACAAATAATGTAGAAGCATGTTATTCCTCATTCTATATTTAAGGAAAAAGTGAAGGAGAAAAAATCTATTTGCTTTTAGCAATAATACAAGCTGTGTGTAAGAAAATGCTGTTCAGAGGCAGGGCATATATTTAACTCCTTGTCAAGCAATTAAAAGACCCTGCATGATGATCAAAATTCAGTCAGCAAATAAATGATCTTTAGATAGATCAAAGAAAAAGTATCTATGCCATCAAAATAGAACTCTGAGACATGTGGAAGGTGAATATTAAGAACAAAATTTGTACAGTAATGCTAAAATAATTCTAGAAATGAAAAAAAAGATGTCATGAGATCAAAAATCATGTGAACAACACTGCTGCATTTCTTACCGTTAGCTATGATTTACTAGGAGCGTTTAAAGCAATGCTAAAAAAAATAATGAAGTCATACCTTATTCCCCTCCCCCTGCAGGTATAGATTTTATTTGACCTATTGCTTTTAAAACAGAATGGCTTAAAAAGCGCTCTTTACATGATAAAACTCAAAGACAAAAGAGAGAATGCAAATCATTTCTATATTACATATATGTTGCTCCATTTGGCAAAATCAAATTAGATCTTTTCATCTCCTTACTGTAGAACAAAAACAGAGCAATATTATGAAATTTTGCAGGGCTTTATTTCTAGGCGTCTTTTGTGTCCAGTCTTTTAAACTCAGGTTTTTCTGCCTTTTTTACTGACAAGCCCACAATTTTCAGAAAAGAAAGCTAGCATTAATTAAGACAGTGCCAGCTGTAATTTTCTTGGGAAGTAAATTTCTGCACAACTAAAGGTTACAGAGACCTTTTCACTGTCAAAATTTACTACAGCCTGTGAATGTTAATGTTTCTAATGAAGACATGTTCTCTGTCCCTGAACTTAAAAGTACCCTGAGAAGAAGGCAAAGAGAAAAAAAACTCTATTTGACGAATGTATCTGGAGTCTGTGCATTAATGCAGGGTTATGCCTGCTGGTGCATATTGTAATTATAGTGTTTGGATAGCCTTGTTTTCTAAACAAGGAATATTGCTATAAATTGGCAATTTTGCATGAAGAGTAGGCTTGTAGTAGGTGCCTTATGTTACAAATAAGACAGTGGTATAATAAGCATTTAACCCATTAGATTTGGGGATATTCTCAGCTAAGTCTGGAGAGGAGCTGTGATATAAAATGTGGAATGAAAAGGTACTTTGGGTATTTCTATGAATGCAGCAGAAGAACACATTCATTATCTTCTAATGATCATTGTACTTCTAATGATATCTTTTTTCTCCATTTTAAGTGAAATCATCTGCTTCTAAAAAGAAGTATCTGGCTTTGCTCTCTTATTTTGTTTGAAGCTGATTAAATAGTAAACTATAAATAGCTATATAGTTTTTGTTGCTTTGTCAATGTGCATTTTTTCCTTACCCCTACAGTATTTACTGCCAGGCAGAGTGGCAAAAAAAAGGAAAAATTCAATGTTACAGAAACGTTGATATTCTTAATTTTTTTGTTGCCATGTATTTTATGGGATTTTTTATTTTTCTATTCTTTGTAGGGTTTTTTCCTAAGCAGAATAATAACATCTAGAAAAAAAAAAATCTGCTTGTTGTCTTACGCATGAAGTTCTCAAAACAAAAACTGCTATTGTGTGAAATTACTCTTGATTTCCCATGCAGCATCATGGTCAATATGGGTTAAAAATAGCTTAATTCATCACTATGTTGGTTAAAAATGGCAAAATCACAGGAATTCAGGTCTTGCAAAATTTTAGAAATATGATCCATGGTAACACCCATGTTTACTGTGGAGTTGTTTTCAAAACAAGGCATTAGATTGCGAACTGAGTATTTTTTCTGCATCAGAATGTACAGGTAGATTTCTTTTCTCTTCCTTGCCCTTCCCCCTCCCAATTTCCAAGACTTAAGAGCTGAGGTTTTCAAGACACTGAGCTTTATGGTCAGAAATGAGCCAGCCTCTAATATTTCTTGGGAGAAGGCAGCGAGTATCACAAGACTGCAAGTGGCTATAGAAATTCCATCTGAGGAGCAATGGGGTGTCAGATGTGTTTGTGTCAGGTCTGCAGCAGGGCCAGGGCCCCGAAGTCACTCAAGGAGTGTTTTTGCCATGCTGTTGATTTATATTTCAGCTGCATTCATGAGGGTTGGCTTCTCATTCTGCCCGTCAGAATTAGGGACTGGGATGAAGCAGTGGGACAAAAACGTGGGAAATCAATGTCTTTGTAAGTATCTATATGGACACTAGGATAATCTATTAAAAGCCATGACTATCCTGTACCAATGGAGATATCAGACCTCATTACACATCCAATCCCTTTTTGCAACATGTTAATTGGACTTCATTTTGACTCCCTTGCAGACCAGCACATGCACATTACTGCTGAGCACCCCTTCAAGACACCTCAAAAGCATATCTTTCATGTCTTCATCAGTTTAGTCTGCTACATGGTCAGGAGTTCAGAATAATTATTCAAGACCTGTTGGCTAATAAGTCAATACATGAGATACTGTAATTCTAGACAGCAACCTGGTATGGCATCATTAGCAGTCTTGGAGCACTGCACGATGAGGTAAAAATGATGCAATACTGGCAGACTGTAGGCAAGAGTGATCAGCAAGGTATATTGGGCAAATCATCTTTTTTTTGAGGAGATAGAGGCATGGTTCAGAAGCTTATGCATAAATAGTCTGTTGGGAAGGATTCTTGCAGGCCATTTGAGCTTTTATTTATGGATTGCACATGGATTTGCACAGATTTTTTGTTACACTCAGACAAATCACCAGACACATCATTATTGCCTTTTAAAAACACCTTGTTTCCCCTTAATTTAAACCTGTTCGTAATTGACTTGATCTGAGCCCAAATTGTCCTTGTTCAAGTGAAATGAGTACATCACCCATTTCCTACTTGGGTTGGTTTCAGATCTGACCTTTGGTTAAACCAGTGTAACTTGGTATGAAGACACAAGCCTTGAGCCTTGAAGGTAGCCTTGTACTTCCTGTTGTGAGCAATTACATGTAAGCAACATACACAAGTGAGCTGCCAAATGGAAATCATGTTTGGAAATGTGATCTGGAGAAAGTGCCATACAAAATGTTATTAAGTTAACCAATCCCTCTGCCTATAGGAGCTTGTGCAGCTACCCAGTGCCCTGTAGACTCTTAGGTCTTGACAGAGATTATGGAGGGGAAGGTATGCAAGGAATTAGAAAAAAAGTGTTCCTAAAATTAAATAAGAAACTAGAACATCTGAACTGCTAAAAGTTATTTTAATTGCTCTGTGTTTTATTTTGAAATACAAGAATATTAATAGCCTTTGTATTCTTTCTCTGATAGAAAGCCTGAAATGTCATTGATTTCTGTCCTTATCAATTATTCCTGCTGATATGTTATTAAAAAAAAAAAAATTCTAACCTACTGTAGTAAGGCAATATGTCCCAGTCCTTTTCTGGATGAGTTTTTCTCTCAGTAATCAGAGAAAAATGCAGTACTGGGGTAGGGTTAGAGAAAGACAAGGATCTGAACATATATACAGGTGAACTTTCCCTGTCTCTTTTTCTTTTTTTCCCTCTGTCTCCAGTACTTCTAAAATATCTTGGAGAGGGACAAAATATTTTACTCAAATTCATTTTAGTATATCGGGGACATTATCATTTTCAGAGCAGAAAATCTGTTATAAGAAAATCTCCTGCTGTGTTTTCTCTTAGATGTCCTCAAAAATAAAGATGGGAAATCAAGAGAAATGAAAAAGGAAAATAGGAGCCATCTATCCTGGTTTATTTCCTAAGGCTTTGTCTTATCCCCTGAATTTCCAAAATGGCACAAATACCTGTTCTTTAATAAAAAAGAACACAGTAAAGTCCTTGTTTCTTGAAGGGGGAGGGGAGAAATCTGTGGCAAGTGGGTTAAAGATAGGTGAGAAAACTATTTAGCTCAAGGGCAACAGAATAAACACTGTTTTTTTAAAATATGAACAAGTAGTATAGAAGATTCGTGGAAAAATTAATTCATCTGATCATACAGAACAGGCACTGTGGAGAAAGCAGTGGAAGGTACCATGACCAATGCTATAAAGCCTAAAACCAGTGACTAAATCTCAAAAAGAAAAAATCAGATCACGATCCAAATATCTTGACATAAATTGAAACTGAGTCACCATTTTTGAGTAATTATTCTATCTGGTTCCTGTGTAATTCCTCCCTTCAGCTCCTGAGTCGTTTTCTTCGTTGCCATACATGTAGTGATGGGCAGCAGCATGCTGAGAAGTAAAATTTCTTTCATGTAGTCCCTGAAAAAACAATGCAAATAATTTCACTGCAGTACTAACCTAGAAAAAATGCTGCGATACATATATTGTATATTTCCTGCATAGCTGAAGTGCATTTAGTAGGTGCAGCACTAGTGGAGGGATGCTCAACGAGGCTGTTTAATCAGTGGCCATCACCCACTTCATCAAAGGACAGCACATGGGAACGTGCTGGCTTTTGTGACAGCTGCACACAAAGACTCCCAAGGGTACTGAGAGCAGAAGGCTGGGCTGGAAGGCATGAGAAAAGGTAGGTTCTGTCCATCCAGAACACAAACTTGGTGGCCTGAATGACTATATTTTTTTCCAAGAAAAATAATGACAGCTGAACATACTAGAAATCTTGGTAAAAAGAAAAAAAAAGATGAAAAAAGGAATAAGAATTCCCTTAGTGGTCTTCATTAGTTTGGCACTTAAAGAGGGAGGTAGATCACAAAGCATTGACTGAAACTAGAAGATGAGAACATGATTCACGAATATGGATGTGGGCAGTGCACACTCCCTTGTGACTCAGAATGAGTATTTTACATGTGATTCATAAGGAAAAATAATTGTTTTATCAGATGCAGTCCTTACTTATGGCTAGGGTTAATATTCACCTTATTTAAAATTGAAATTCAGCTACTGTATCAGCACAGTGGTTCTTTCCAATGCAGACACTAAAGAAAAGAAAGAAATTGCTTTATTCACAAATGTGACGCAGTTCTCTCCTCCACACAAGCTCATTGATTGGTGCTCTGCAAAGGAGCCTGATGTGCCTTTTGCAAGGCTGCTGGTGTATGCTGTTTGTTAGAAAAGATTTTCTGAGTAACACGAATAAAATGTGGAGATAACGTCCCTATAGGTTTGTGAATTCTTGGGTCTGTTGAGCCAACAAACACAGCAGGAGGCTGGTGCTGCATTAACAGTGGCAGCCTCTGCTGCCTCACACTGCCAGAGTTCAAATGGGGCCAGACTGGGGAGCTGGCATCCCACCTCATGGACCATTCTATCTCAAGAGATGGATCACCTAGTCCATGTAATGACCCTAACTGTTTACAACAAGGTACCTCTTGTTTATTTTGATTTTTTTTCTGGGTCACTGAGGTATTTTTAGGGAATGCTAGTGCTTAAGAACTTACCTTTAGCAGAACAAATACTAAAGAGGTTCACATTCAATGTTCTCTGGTCATATTACAGAAGTGTTCAACAAAGATTAGGGAGGTTTCCATTAAAATTCTTCTGGGTTGTTTTGACTGTCAGAATGGTTTTATAGGAATCATTGAGTGATCATTTTTTCTATAACCACCTGATGTTCCTTTTCATGATATGGACACCTGCTTCTCAGGTATTAAAATTTAGTGAAACCATATCTCCCAGCACTGAGTGTTTAATTTGAATTGGCTGGTGTGAAAAAGCTGCAGCATAAACTTCAGTGTGTATGAAGAACAGGTGGTGGGAAGGAGAGGAACCTGTCCCTGAGCACCCAGGAAGGGAGAAGGAAGGCACCTGTGTCAGAGAATGCAAGAGAGATGTGCTTTCCTGAGATTCCCAGGAACTCCTTTGATGTGGGGAAACCCACCCACTGCATGGTGTGTGTGTGTGGTGGGGGCAGGGTTTGGCAGCTTTCTTACTTGTACTGCTCTCAGGGGTTTTTAATATTTTCATTTACTGCTGATGTCTAGTATCTTGTAAGTGAATGTCACTTAGAAGAGCAAATCCAAGCTTGCATTTTGATAAATTATTTGGCTTTTTTAATGGTTTCAATGAAGTTTAGTGTAGCAATGTTGTTTAGTGGTATATCTTGGTCATGGCTATTAGAAAATATTTTTTAATAGTCAAAATTTAAATGCACTATAGTTTTATTCTTTCTTTGTTCTTGTAAAGGGTTCATTGTCATTTGACTCTTGTATTTATTTGGTTAATTGCACCACTCAGTGTTTTCTCAATTAGCTCAGTGTTTAGATAAAAAACATTGGGAATTTAGTAACGAGAGCATGGAGTTTATATCTTCTCTTAACATTGGTGATTCCATTTTGTGGATCCTTTTCGAATGTAGTAGACTTGGAAAATCCCTGAATGTAAGTAACAGCAGCCATTGCCTAGTAGGATTCCAATTCCCAGCTTGGAATCTCAAAATACATGATGACAGTGAAAGATAAATACAATGAAAAAACAGTGAAAAAAAAATTGAGAAAATTTTTGATTATGCCTGGATAATAAATGGAGCTGCTGGCACTAAACCACAATATAGTTACTGACAAACCCAGCTCTAGTGCCAATAGCAGTGAAGTGAATCAAAGAATGGGAGCTTTTGGAAGGCTTGAGGATAATTTTAGGGAAAGTGAATTATAAGTGAACTCCACATTAGTTTCTGCAACACCAGGATAATCTTAGCAGTCAGTGTTGAAAGTTAAAGGGTACATCTCAGTACAATAGTGGGCTGAAGGATTCTTCTCTGGAAAGGGTGTCAGCTGCTGGGACAACCTTGATGCTTGCAGAGTTATTGTAATTTAGATTTAATCAGACAGGATTGAAGTCTGCTCACAGAGGAAATGATGAATTTCCAGCTCTATGGATTTCTGCCCTCTAATTGTGATAGTTTTTGTCATTTGAGTTTCACTGCAGCATAAAAATATTGAATAATCTATGAATTTCCATTACTCCAATCTCAAGAATAAAGAGTTGGAAAGAAATACTTGGGAGAAATTAACCTCCATAATTTCTACAGAAGAGCTGGAGGCATCAAACAAGGCTAGATACAGGTAAATGAGTAGCATCAACATTAGTTAAACTATGGAATTCTTTGTTAGAGGATGCCATGGAGGCTGAAAGTTTATGTGGGCTTAAAGCAAGGCTTGAAAGACATGTGGAAGAAAAATCTATTGTGGGTTACAAATAACATCACCACAACAGCCTAAGAAAGTCCTCTAAGCTGAAAATGGTTGGGGGTTTGAAGACAACTATGAGAAAATGTCATATAGATTTGTCCAGCTCTTAAACTTTTTTAGGCATCTGCCTGAATACTGTTTTGGAAACCAGACACCAAGATAGAATAATGTTGGATCTGGCTCAGTAAGGGAATTCTTGTGAGCACACTGCTGATAGTGATCTCTTCAAATAAAAACAGTGATTTAAAATGTTCCACTCCTTTGCCAGAGAGAGCATGTATGCACCCAGCTGGGGTGATGTCCTGCAAGCAGCCCATGCACCTTCTCTCTTTGCTGAGCTGCTGGATTTCAGTTTACATGGCTCTAGAAAAGGCAGTATGAAAAAATCCTGCTTCCTCAGTGGAACCTAGCAAGGGGAGACTGGCCTCAACTTACCATCCTTTTATTCATTTCTATTTATAAATATAGAAATATATTTATATATTATATAGATATTATATATCTATAAATATAGAAAATATATTTATTTTCTGTTTTTATTCTGGATCCAGCCCAGGGTTCTGACTTGCAAAGTTCCCTGTAGTAAAGGACTGTAGCAGCCTGGGTTCAAGAACTTCAACCTCTTTCAGAAGCCACTGGTATTTACAGTCATCAGTCAGAAGACCCCAGATTAGCTGTCATGGGGTTGTCAAGAGGTGAAATAGTCTTAGGAGTAATGCAAGAAATGGCCCAAGGTCTGGGAAACATGCTTGTAGAGTCCTATAACCATCATCTGTCCTGAGCAATCCGCATCTTTTACAAAATGTGTTCTTTCTTTTTTCTTTATTGGGACATCTAAAGGGATGTTCTGGCTCAGAACCCACAGATTAAACTTCTGAGGAGAAAAGGAGATTTTCCTGTCCTCACTGGACTGGTCCCAAGGTTCTTCTGTTTTATCTCTGGGAAAGGCATTTTAGAAATACCAGTACTGAGTGAGGGAGAGGGAGTTGCATTCATTTCTGCATATTTATTGGATTTTTGAAAACTGACCTGAGAAAAATGTTTATTTAAAATATTTACTGCAAATTATATTGTTAGTGTTTTAGAATAAATGGTCAGTTCTCAGTTATTTTTCTGGCAAAAATAAAAAGCCTGGACCCCACACCTGTTTAGCTGTAACCGACAAACAAAACAATCATTCAAGTAGAGTGAAAACAAACCAAATGCCCTTGAATTTTCAAAGAAAATATAACTCCTCCATGTAGCCCTAGGACAACATAGTCTGTTTGTTGGGAAGCATACTTAGCAGAGAGCTACAAATCTCTTTGCTGTGAGACTGAATGATTGTCATACATTTTGCTCTCTTTGTCTCAGTTGATAGTGTCTATAATACTACTCAGAGACAGAAAATTTGTGCCTGTCACTGTACCTGTCAGAAAGGAGCAATACCCTCTGGCAGCGACAGTCAACTTTATGGAGTTTTATTAGTCTAATGAATGAAAGCCCAGTAGCATGCCCCGTCACACTTCTAAACTTTGGGTTTTAAAAGGAATCATTGTGAACAGCGAAAAACAACTAGCAGCTTGTTTTATGTACACTTTGTTAAAAGCTCCACATATTTTTTAAGAGATTAATCTACAGTAATTTGTCATCAGGCTCTGAGTGAATGTAATATAATCCATACCATTGCAGAAGGTTCTGCAGGAAATTTGTAAACATAATGCAATCATGTGTTTGCATTTGTGACTCCAGAGTAGCTGGTAGCAGCTGTATAAACTTCTGCTCCTGCTCAGCAGAGAGACTCAGTGTGACCACAGCTGTGCATTGTTAATTGCATGGGATGCTTTCCTTGGCCACCATCTATGGCAATGACAGAACTGTGCACCAATTGATGTCCCTCTGTCTCTCTTTCTCTGATTCTTTTCTTCCTCTTAACTTTTGCCCCCAAAAGGTCAATAACATCTTATAAAAAGCCCTGGTTACCTTGCAGCATATCCTTTTTGAGCTCTAAGCACAAAAACATTCAATAAACTGTGCGGGAAATGTTTCTCATTTACTACTTTCAGTAAAATGAAAACAAAATAGCAAAGAACTGCTCTACATCTTTTCAAGGTCTTGAGATAATTAGTTTAATAAAAATTCACTTTTATAAGGCGTGATCCAAGTGTGTTGCTATCTCAGGGAAACTCCTGCTGACTGCTGTGATTCAGGCCCAATGGCTTTTCTGTGTTCTCTCTATTGTTTTATACAATGTTAATTTTTCAGCTCACACAAGCTTATTTGCCAAAGAGGACACAGAACATTTTCTGTCTTTCAGTGGTGGGAGATTGCTGGAAAGAATACATTCAGATAGCCAGGATGTTCTTTATTTGGTTTGGTCCATCTTGAACATTCCGTGGCATTTGTGATTATCACTCTTTGCTACAGGGCCAGCAGCACTCTTGATGCTCCAACACTGCATCCTGCAGTGGCAGGACAGCTTCCCTGGAAATGTAAGAGTGCTCCAGGAAGCTGATGAATCAATTGATGGGTCACTCAGGAAATAAACAATGCAGGGCCACAAGCTGTGATCTGTGCAGCTGAGATGTCAACAGAAGTTCACAAACACTTATATGGGATGAATTCAGACTGATTCACTCTGAATGTAGATTACAGTCATTAAGAAACTGAGTCCAATAAATTCCTTTACAACTGAGTGTAACACTATACATGCATATTAGCATATTTAAAACATAATAATACTGTGCTTCTTTTGTGCCAGAAGAGTTCCATTTGTTTGAGTATTTCTGTCCTTGCAAAGAATATTCATTTATAGCTCTTTGCCTACTGCTTGTCCAGAAATGTTGAGCTGAACTTAAGTTTCCATAACCTGCAGCATGTGAATAGTCATAAACCTCATATCTGTGCAGCAGTAATGGATGCCAGTTATCACATTATTTAAATCCAGGATGAAAATATGACTTCCTAATTCTAGAAGAATATTTCTTATACTGTTCCATTGCATAAATTCCATTCATCCTCTCTAATGATACATCTCATGTTTAATTACAAAAATGAATATTCTCCTCCACATTAAGAAGATGCTAACCAGCTTATGTATTTTCTTGGTGGATCATTCAGGGTGTGTCTTATCCTCTCTCTTCTTCCTCGTGGTGTAATTTAGATGAGATATTTAATTATACTGGACATCTTACTGTTGTTGTTATGGCACATTGGTATGAGATAAGCCAGTTGTTGGTTTAGTAACCTGGCATCTACTGGGAAAAAAAAAAGTTAAGGCATCAAAGCTTACAAGTTGTGTGAGAACTTTATATACCAAGTAACTACATTGCAAAATTTCTCTCTGCCCCAATCCTCTACAAACTTTTAGCACCTTACTAAGGATTCTTTTCCCTCTTTTTCCTGCTGGTAGATGAGTATGTTGACTTCCAGAATCCTCCTAACCAGCTTTGTTGTTGTTTGGGATTTGCTTTGGTTTTTTTTCCTTACTGAAAAGCCACAATTCTTATTGAATACTGGTAGCTTCTACAATCTCTACATGCACGTGCCATAAATTACCTTACTATAGATATATATCTAAGAAACATGTATTCTCCTCCCTTTTGTCTCAATACTCTTTTGCTTCTACCTTATTTTCCTTGCCTTCTTTTTAGAACACTCAGCCCGTTATAAAGAAAAATGTTAATACTTTAAAGATACTGTCTCAAAAGCTATTGCCATTCCTGCCTTTACTAGAGAAGAATGAGCTTACTGTGGCAAAAAAGGGAAAGGTTACAGATTGCCATATTTACCCTTCTGCCAGAGTCTCTTCGAGATTGTATGTGGTGACTAATGCCAGGCTTTAAATATTGGTGAAAATGTCTATATCCCTGGTCATAGTCTAATAATAGAATTTATCCCTCCTAGGATGTCTTGTTCTGGGACACCTTTCTAGTAAATTTTCTACTTTTATGAAAACCGAAATTTTTCTGTATTTTGAGCAGCAATATGTTATTATTGAGCTGATCCATAGGTCTTGTATATTAGTTACCTTACTGGAGGCTTGCTGAATGCAGAAGGGAAGAGATCAAGTATTCTCAGTGAAGACAGTCTCTGTACACTGCATAAAGAAATGAGAGAGTGGAAGTCATCAAGGATGTGTTTGCAAGAAATTATGGCTGAGCTGAGGAGAATTTGTTTGTCTGAATTTTCTTGCTCTTGAAGAGGAAGGCCATGAAGTAGTGAGCTTTTGGAGATTCCTTCTATTGCTTTCTACATAGATTTCATGTTTTATTACAGTTGTGGTTCCCAAAAACCAACACCAGCCCCTTTCAGAAATTAAGAATAATACAGAAAGAATGCACTAATAACCAATACACATCAATATGTGTATTGATGTGCTAAGAGCACACAATGCAAAAAGTCTGCAGAAGGAAATAATCAGATCTCCCAAGACTCTATTTCTGCTTAGTCAAGGCTTGCCTGTTCTTACAAGCAGGGCCAAATAATGCTGCTCCTCCATCCAGCAGCTCTCCTTGTCCTATCCTTGAAGCTTTATAAATTTTGATCCTTTTTTCTTTTTTTTTTTTAAGTAAGTTTCCATCAAACCCTCTTTCTATGCTTTGTATCAGCAGAAACCATATTTTGCTTTCTATTCTTAATAGAATTCTTACCCATTTCTTTTATTAATGTCATTTGAGCTACCTTTATTTTTCCCCTCTCTTAACTCTCTTTTCCACTGCCCCTTTTTGAAACCCATTCAAAAAATTCCTGACCACAGTCTGAACATATTTTTCCCATGTATTGGAGCCTTCCTCATTTCTTACCCTGTCAGGATAGAATTTTCTTCTTATCCTATCAGGCCCCAAATTCAAAATTCTCATTGCACTGAGAGCTGTTCCAGGATGCATTTCAGCTCAGCTGTACCCTTGCTTACATGAATCTGACATCATTGTGATAATGTATTTGGTTATAGGTGAATTTTATTAATCAGTTTCTTTTTAAATGTTTGGGTAGGGTTTTTTCTGCAGTGTTTTCTTTTTACTGAAATGAAACCTATGTTTTCTTTGTGTCTTCAACGGATTTTTAAAAATTAACTTCACTTTAAGTGGTGGTGTCTCCNCTACATGCAAACGGTAGAGGTTAGTATCTGCTTGAGATACCACTTAAATGCACTGGGAAACTCCTCATATTTGCATATATTTTTCTTTAGAATACAGTTGCCTGTGTACATCTATCAATCCTTTAGGCCAACACAGATCACTTGTTTCATATCTCCTCTCTGTCAAGATAATGAACTTGAATCTGATTACATAGAAAAGTAGCTTAACTTCTCAAATGCACAATGATGCTTTTTACTGTCTACCCCTTAAATCTCTGGAGTAGTCCTTTTTGGTATTCCTATGGTAACTTTGNATACATGCAAACTGTACAGGTTAGTATCTGCTTGAGATACGACTTAAATGCACTGGGAAACTTATATTTGCATATCTTTTTCTTTAGAATACAGTTGCCTGTGTACATCTATCAATCCTTTAGGCCAACACAGATCACTTGTTTCATATCTCCTCTCTGTCAAGATAATGAACTTGAATCTGATTACATAGAAAAGTAGCTTAACTTCTCAAATGCACAATGATGCTTTTTACTGTCTACCCCTTAAATCTCTGGAGTAGTCCTTTTTGGTATTCCTATGGTAACTTTGGTTATTCTGTGTGGTCTTTGGGCCACTGTTTTCAATTCAGTTGCCTGTATGGTGAGAAAGCTTTTATGTGGATGTCCCAGCTCTGGCAGTGTTCAAGGCCTGGCTGGATAAGGCCTTGAGCAACCTGCTCTAGTGGGAGGTGAGGGGGTTGGATCTGGACTAATTTTAAGGTTCATTCATTCTAACCACTTAACATTCTGTGACTCTGTGATCTTATTTCTTCTCCAAATCCTGTAATTCTCTGCCTAGGTAGAGCTGGTGGACATTGTGACAGAGAGATCCATTCTTGCCTTAGCCATGACTGGAGGCTGCTACATCCTCTAGTCTTAAATTTTGGTACTAATGAGCAAGGCAGAACAGAGTTATTACCCCGTCTTCCAAGGCTCCTGAGAGAGGTGTGTCTGTGGTTGTGTTGCAGTTTTGGAGGAGATGGGGACAGGATTCGCACTGAAGTCCTGTTGAACAGGAGACTCTTTCCTTGCTGTGGTTAAGGTATTGATGGAACCTCCATCCCCATCCCTGCCTCTGCTCCACACTGTTGTCAATCGATAGGGCTTTTTAGCAGGGAGGCCTCCTCCACAGTCACACAGCATGCTCCTAGATGAGCTTTGATGTCAGGTAATCATTGCTGTATATAGTAATAAATGATGTGTTTACATAACAGAATTCCCTTGGCCTTTGATATACTCAGACATGTTATCAAAGTGGTGCCATGACATCTCGTACAATGAAACAATAGGAGAGTGCAGAACTGTACAAACCCAGCACGAGCTGAGCCCAAATGTAAGTTGCTGTGCAATTATGTTATTTGCCCTCAGGGCAAGAATCACAGCTGAAGGAAGTTAATATCAATGCCCTTATGAAGTCCTCAAGGACTATTTCTGTGATGGACATGGCACTTATTTGAGAAATCACTGCAAATCACTGTCATGGTACCTGTTATGGATAAGGGGTTTGAATGGTAGTTTCACTTAAATTTTGGGAACAAATTACATTAAGGTGTTTAATATCATTTGTCTCAAGTTCCTTAATACACTAAGTGTCTCAAGATGCTGATGTACTTTTCCCTGACAGACTTCCTTTTCCATATGGCTTTAAAACCCTTTCATATGATTTAACAAAATTTGCCTTTTTTTCCTTTTATTTTTTTTTTCCTGCCATGGCCTTGGACTGGTCTAGGAGGACAAGTTTAGAGGCTGCCTATGTC
The DNA here is from genome assembly GCA_013396875.1 of Vireo altiloquus. Lineage (NCBI taxonomy): Eukaryota > Metazoa > Chordata > Aves > Passeriformes > Vireonidae > Vireo > Vireo altiloquus. The sequence goes on from VZRF01001865.1 coordinate 762,290, forward strand.
ACCTGACTAGATGAAAATAAGTATGAGTTTTGTCTTTTTTCTCACCTTTGCTAACGCTTTGAAGATGTTGCAGTCCTTTTTATTCACCCAGGCATGACATTAATACTGGGAAATAGCATGTGTGCTACTGTGAGAAGTATGTATTCAGGGTTAATTTCCTACAGGCATAATGATACAACTTTACACCAAAGATGATATTTTTACAACATGAAGATATTACATCCTCCCCTTCAATCATCTACTGATCCATGTCCCCTGGCTGAGCCAGGACTTACTCATCCCCTGAGTTAAGGGCTGTGTTCCAAAGGTTGGCATACTCAGGTTTCGATCTGACTGCA